>JANAVB010011397.1:5643890-5648126 GCA_029216955.1 Iris pallida | reverse complement strand
TTTTGAGATGCAATATAATGTAGATATACATATAGTGTTGTACATGTGTTTGTTAGCTTGTAGGTATCTTAGATGATTAGCCTATGGCCAGTATTGAGTTGACCTAGAAATGACCCAAATAGACCCATGTGACATTGTAGACTAGATTTTGACTAAACTATAGACACTTGACCTAGTTTGACTAAATGTTGACCATAGTTGACCAATAGTTGACTTTGACCTAGAATGCCTAGAATCATGTAGAATGCATATAAACTTTATTTTATATCTTGAATACATTGTAACCTATGTTTCTCTAAATAGGATACTGTGGCTCCAGTTTGGACATCTATACATCTCATTTGTTCAGGCTATCATGCGAGTACATTCTCTGATCATTTTCATTCATGGTAGTATCTATATTGCCTGGTTTAGACTACTTTACTTGATGCTGACACTCGTTATCACGAATTGGTACTATATAGATCTTATCGTGCGATGTTATCCCCTCAACAGATATATTGGGTATTCATGTGTGTACTTTACCGTGTGCATCGTGTACTCCTTGTATTCGTTATTTTCGTGTACAATCGTGTGCTCTCATGTACTCTCGTGTGCTGACATGATCTTCTTGTGCAAACAATTCATCGTATACGTAACATAACTCGATCGGATCCTTGTGTATTGATTGGGGACGGGGGAGTAGAAGTGGTTATGTGATCATTCTTTTAGTATACTCGTGTGTAAACTCTGTAACTTAGGCGTGTGCAAATCAAGCCGACTACATAACCATCTTTTTGCTCTAAATCACTTATATTTCACTTACAGTTTTTATTTTCTATAAAACTTTCATGTACTCAGATTTGTCTATTTTAATTGTTCATGTACATCCCTCTCAACGAAGTTCATGTATTTCATGTTCTTCATGTACATTTCTTTACAGTTCATATTTTATTCTACTGATTGTTCTATATTTCCTGTCATTTTGGATCTGTTTTGGAGATATGTGCTCGTTTCTATTCTGATTGGACCCGTTGATAAAATTTTACATATAACTTGGAGGGTACTACCTATAGAGCTGATGTAGACGACACTTGCGACTTGGACCTTCAGGAGGATCCAGCTTGCACTGAGGAGACTACCCTAGTTCCTAGACTAGATTACTAGGGCTTTATCTTACTTATTGTGTTGTCTTGAGTTTGTATCTTTCATATGTTATGTAGTAGTGTTGGTTACACTTATCTTATTTCGTATTTTGGTTGTATCTCACTATATGGATTTTGTATCTATCTTATCGTGCCATTTATCTACCTCTAGTTTATGTGGTTGAGTTGTATCTTCTCAGATGTCTCTGATTGGGGAGTATATTCTGGACATGTTTATTTATACTATGTTAGATATTGGTGACCTAGGACAGTGTTCTACAGCCGACACTGTGGCATAGGCTCGACGTACCCACGTACTCGTGACCCTAAACCGGGTGCGGGTCGTGACACATTTTTTGTGGTAGCCCATGCAGGTCGAGATTCGCATTAGTGCGATATTGGTAGTGCAACGACTTAGTTGTACTACCATGAGCATGCGATAGAATATAGGAAGTAAGGTATTAGAATGAGAGGATACTCAATCACAGTTAGAATTCCTTGAGAGATTCCTGGGACGACCCATGAGAATCTTATTTGAACTTCGATTTGAAATCCTTTTCTCTTGTTTTGATCACCCTTACTCCTTGTTCTTGAATTTGATTTTGATGGATCGTTGTTGATTTTGATTTTCCTATCGAGATGATTTTATGGCCTAAGTTACGATATCTTCTGATAACATATGTTGACGGGAATAACAGGGATGGTAAAACGTCTACTTGGTTATGGAGCCTAGAGTTTATTGCAGCTATATTAGCCAGCATGGCGAGGACGTTGAGACCTGACTTCGGATGTATATCTTGATTATGAGATTTAGGATTTCTTGCAGCTATACTATTCGACATAGCGAGGATTCCGGATGACATGATTATAGAGGCATACCCTTTATGGACTCTACCGTTTATTGTAGCCTTGCTTACTAGCATGGCGAGGGTTCTGAGTATCAATTTTGGACAGACGCATATGATTATCAGATTGTATCTTGAGAACGTTCTTAAAGTATCACCTCTACCATTTTACTTCTTTAAAAAAATATTTTCCATCATCAATTAACTTAAGAGTAGGGATAATTTTATTTATTTAGTCTAATTCTTTGTAGAACTTTATTTAGATATAATTCTTTCATATTACAATGATTTGATGACTTGTAGAGTATCTGTATCCTAGAGATGCTAGTTAGCATTGGTATTAGAATAGTAACCCATTATAGATGATTCCTCTGTTATTTATAAAACTACCAGTTTTCATATAGGATATTAGTCTGCCTTACAGCCTTGATGATTTATTGTTTTCCTTATCCTTTCAGTAGGGCACCCATGACCAGAGCCTGTCCTTGAGTGTAGCTGTAGCTTCGCCAGAGACTAGAGCCTTCCTCTGCCTCCTGGAGTGGTACATAACATTTTCGAGAGAGAGATTTGTTCCCTGATGGAGCTCAGATATTCGGACTTCTCTGGGATGTGTTAGAGACACAAAGAGTTCAGACTGAAATCCTTAGGGAGTAGAGTCATAGGATCCAACTGTGTGGGACTTCGTGCATTCAGGAGGAGAGCCTAGTTTCAAGAGGACGAGAAGCAGTATTACCCAGAGCCTCAGGAGTACCCAGACTTTCAGTCTGGACCATCATATCCAGTCCAGATTCTGTCCAGCAGAGGCCAGCTGAGCGAGTGCCTACCGGTGTTTACTGTAGGAAGCTTGGACATACATGGGATTACTGTAGGAGAAGGCAGAAGTTGTGCCTGTTCTGTGGGTCAGCTTACATGTGATACGAGACTGTCCTACTGTACCTGCCCTAGTCATGACCCCGCCTTCAGGAGGGAGTTATAGTCATCAGACCTAGTTGGAGGTGAGTTTGACCTAGACCTTAGCATGTCATTTGAGATTTGATGCACCCTACCATTGCTTGTGTGTTTGATACCTTATGACTGCTTTTGCTAGTATGGCTAGTGTAGCTAGACGAGACTCTCAAAGACTGCATGCCATGACCCTGTATGTTATTCTTTCATATTGTATGATTTAGATAAGTTTTCTTAGACTCTGATTGTTGAGGGCGAGACCTTAAGAGGAGTACGACCAACCTAAATTTCGAGGACCAAATTTTTCTAAGGGGAAAAGATTGTAACTACCATTTTTTTAAAATGAGAGTAATTTTGAACTTTTATAAAATTGACCATGTTAGTTATTAAATAATAGATTTAAATCATGTTAATGATTAATTGGTGAATTTAGATTATTTTAATACTATTTAATTTGGTATATTGTGACTTTGGTCTTTTATTAGTGTAACCCTAAAACTGCTTAGCCTAGAGACTAACCATGACCATGAGAACCAAACCAATGTTATTAGATTAGCTAATTACCACTTTTTAGACTAAGTATTTTGGTAATTTGTGATTATTATTATTTTTGAATTTTATTTAATTAATATTGTGCTAAGTGATATATTAGGCCTAATCCTAGAATTACCCTAATCTAGATGTTGATCATGATCCTAGAGGCTTAGTTAGAAGAATCCAACTATTTAACCTTGTCCTAAAATATCTAGATATTATGTTAGAGATAAGATATTGTAGAAAACCTAAGCTAGTTTGAGCCTTTACTAAAAGGGCTTGAATTGACACCTTAAAAAGGCCATAAACCTAACTTGGACCTAACCCTAACCCTAGAGACACCTATGGCCGACAAAGAAGGTCCCCCTCCCCCCATATAAGATCTCATTAGCCCCTTGCCTCCTTCCATTTGCAAACCCTAACCCTACTTTGGTGTTCTTCCCCAAATTTGTCATCTTTCTCCAAATCACCTCCAAATTGAACCAAATCAATTGCAAATCACTCCCATTGTGTAGAGGATATCTCTATTGGCTAGCTAGTAAGGATTGGGAGCATTTGAATACAGGAATTTGGTGTGGGTTTGTTTCAAGGGCTATTTCATTGAGATTCCAACTCTCAATAGGTAATGATCTCTAAACCCATTAAATTCCTGATTGCTCTCCATAGATGCATTCATTTAGAGTCCCCCTAGTCCTAGGCTAAGTTTGGGTTCAAATCAAATCTATTTGTTTTGTGTATCGGAGGAGTATCGGCGAGCTATGTAAAGTGTTTGGTGAAATGTCACATAG
>JANAVB010011397.1:5533890-5638890 GCA_029216955.1 Iris pallida | reverse complement strand
CGGCCCGCACAATACAATCCAGAATAGACCAAAAATAATTGGTCGTCTCCTCAAGCCTCTAGGAACATCACAATATGCATCACACATCACACAAACAAATATACATCACAATATGCATCACACAGCAAGCTATACCAATATACTTCACACACAAGAAAACAAATATCCATCACAATATCCAAAAGGAGATATATCCATCAAAACAAATATCCATCATAATATCCAGATGAGATATATCCATCAAAACAAATCCAGTCAATATATGTATCTACTGTCGTCTATGCTGGGGCAGATAAAACTCCCTCAGCCAGCGCGCATAAGTAGGATCCGCGATAGCCAGATCAATATCCAGAGGAGATGGATGACTGGAACTCCCGGTGGAACTGCCCTGTGGTGCCACATCCTCCTTCACAGCTCCCTCGGCTTTAGAAATTACTTCTGGAGCAGCTCTCTTGGTGGAACTGCCCTCTGGAGCTGGAGTCACCTCCTCTTTCACAGCCATTTGTGCCTCCCTCAAGCGAGATCCTCGGGTCTTAGGTGCCATCTGTGAGAACGGGTGCCATCTCGTTTGAGTACATTTTCGAAAGCAGATAAAATACAAAAAATTTGATTTTTTGTCAAGTGTGAGAACGGATGGTTCAGAACACAACCCAAAATTCATTCTAGCATACATTAGTGTGAATCATCTATGTTCTGTACATATGGTGTAGTATATGTTCTTATCGAATCTAGTATCTAGTATCTGAAGAATGTGACAAAATCAAGATGAACTCACATAATGTAATACTAAGACATCATCTACTACTATATAAGATATAGTGATAGGTTGTCATATCATCATTGTCGAGGGATGAGGGTCGGAGGACAGTCAACTTTATCTATGGCTACATAGTTTCTGCCTCGTCAGTCGAATGGCTGTAGGGACTACGTCCTGATCACCATATCGTACTATAGTTTCTGCCTCGTCAGTCGAATGGCTACAGAGACTATATGTCCCGATCACCATGTTATCAATTAACCAACCAACAAAACTACTTGTTACAAATATCGGCACTATCGGAGCGTTCGAATCGGAGTATCACATTTTTTGGTGTCGAAAAACAAATAATTATTACTAAATTATCAGATTTTTCGGCACTATCGGTGCCCCTGACCAAGCCCCCCTCCCCCCTACACCACCCCGAACCCTAACCCTCCCCTCATCCCTGCTCCCCTCCCCCACCCCCCTGCTCCCTTCCTCCACCCACACATACCAACCCCTAACTCGAACCCTAACCCTAACCCTCTCCTCTCCCCCTGCTCCCCTCCCCTAGCCGCCCCCCCTGCTCCCCTCCTCCAGCCGCTCCCACCCCCCAGCTCCCCACCTCCAGCCGCCCCCATCCCCCTGCTTCCCTACCCCAGCCGCCCCCATCCCCCCTGCTCCCCTCCCCCAGCCGCCTCCACCCCCCTGCTCCCCTCTCCCAGCCGTCCTCGTCTTCCCTGCCCCACCCTCCAGCCACCCCCCCACTCACCCCCCAACCACCCGTATCCCCCTGCCCCTCCCCCTGAGCCACCCGTACCCCCCAACCACCAACAACCAAAACAGCCAGAGAGAGAGAGAGGGAGGGGGAGAGTCACGTACCGGAGAGGGAGGAGAGTCGCCAGTGAGGGAGGAGAGTCGCCGGTGAGAGTGAGAGCACCGGAGGTGGGAGGAGAGAGAGTGAGAGAGTAAAATAGGGGGAAATGAATCGGTGAAGGGGGGAATATAATTAGAATTTAGCGACGCTAATGCTATCGTCGCTAAATTAGTCGCTATTAGCGACGTCAGAGCGACATTTCTCGACGACTAGATCATGTAATTAATATACGTCGTTGTTACGTTGCTTATTTCATTGCTAGTAGCGACTATTAGCAACGTTTCAGTAAAACGTCACTAATGAACACAATTTAGCGACGTTAATCGAACGTCGCTAAATTATGTCGCCAATTGAGCAGATTTTAGTAGTGTGAGAATGTCGTCAGCATCGGCCAGATGTGTGATCAAGGGACTACCAGTGGTGGTGTAGAAATAAAGGAATCTGGAAGAATTGGCTAGGTCGTTCAGATTTTTGCTGAGAGCTTCTGCCGTAATGATAAAGATGGTGGCGGAAAGCGGGTCTCCCTGTCTGACCCCTCTGCTCGATTTGAAGAAACCTGTCACTTGCCCGTTGATGATGGTGGAGAACCAGGAATTGCTGATGGATCTGAAGAGGACGTCTATCCACGAATTTGAGAAACCGAAGGCCTTGAGCACCCATATCATGAATTGCCAGTCCAGCCGATCGTGTGCTTTCTTCATGTCCAGTTTGATGGCCACGTTACCTCCCATGGAGGGGAACTTCATACACATGATCATCTCTTGGGCCAGAAGGATGTTGTCAGTGATGTTACACCCTTTGACGAAGCCGCATTGTTCTTCTGAAATAATGTTGGTTAGAAGAGTGGACATGCGAGTCGCAATGATCTTTGAAATTATTTTGTTAGTGAAGGTGCAAAGGCTGATAGGGCGGAAGTCCTTGAAAGTCTCCGGGTTGTCTTTCTTGGGAATGAGAATGAGGTTAGCGCAAGATATGGATTTGGGGTATCTCGCTCCTTAGAAGAAAGCGATAGCCGCCTCATGTAAATCATTGGCGATGATGTCCCAGTAGGACCGAAAGAATACCCAGGAAAAGCCCTCGGATCCGGGGGCGCTGTGCTCGTTTAGAGCCCATACCGTCGCCTTGACTTCTTCAGTGGTTGGGGGGACCTGAAGCTGCTCGTTCTCTCTGTTGCTGATACCGATAGGGATCTTGGACAGGAGATCAGCGTATTTGAAGATTTGGTCTTTGTTGAATAATCTGGTGTTGTAGGTGACGATGGCCTCCTGGATACTCCTTTGATCTCTCTGGAGGATGCCGTTGACATTTGTAATTTGGTGCAAGTTCAGTTGGTGTCTCCGGCCTCTAACGTAGGAGTGGAGGAAAGCTGAATTTCTGTCGCCCTCAGAATCCTAAGCCAGCCTGGCTTTCTGCTTCCAGAATTCTGTTTCGACCTTCAGGCGTGATTTGAGAATCACCCTGGTGAGGTTCAGCGTAGCACGGTGCTTCTGCGATCTGTTCGAGGCGAACAGAACCTCTGCATGGGTTGCGTCGTCCTCCGCCTTCTTGATTTCCTGGAAAATGTTACCGAAAGCATTCTTGCTCCAGGTCGCCAGCGCTCTCTTGGTTGCTTTGAGCTTAGCAGCGACACGCTGAAGGGGGTCAGGCTCTGTGGATGCACCCCAAGTGGTTGCTACTATGTTCCTGAATTGCAGATAAAAGGTCCAGAAATCTTGAAATCTAAACACTTTCTTGATCGGATTGGGGTTGTAGCTACTATTTATAAGGAGGGGAGAGTGATCGATTCTGTGGTGTTGAGGTAGGATATATTGGAGATGAGGCCTGTGTCTGCCCAGCGATTGTTGACCATTGCTCTGTCCAAACGAGAATATTGCCATCTGGCACCTTCCTGCATATTGCACCAAGTGAACTCATTGCCTATAAAAGGAAGGGGAGACAAGTGGACGTTGAAAATGAAGGTGTTGAAGTCATTCATGGCAGTCTGATGAGGGGGGCGACCACTGTCACGCCCTAGAACCAGAATACTGGAGAGCGGGGGCAGACATAGCCAGCTACGTATATTGAAATGGATTCTATCTCGCTATAACGGTCATGGCTGTCTAGATACATGAGGGTTTATCTACAAGCCGGCAGTCTCTTAAGGTCATGAACAAGCCTATTGTCTCAATCACAAGCAAGTAAGTAAAAGTTACAAGATGTATGATCATTAAATATACAATAATAAGGCGTCCCAAATATTATATATTCAGCTGATCATGAAGCTAGTCGTTACAAAATGTGAGGACTAGCAAGAGTTTAGTCATACATGATCAACCCTAGGATCTGTCAATCATGTTACAGCCCGTAGGCAGACAGTAAGTAAAGTGCAATCGAGCTAAACAGGTGCTCGTCGGCTAAACGCCTCAAAAGAATATTTTTACAATAGAGCGGGAGAGCCAAAAATAACCCACTCGTTGCCAGGGTTCCGTCTAGTGGCCACCATCTGGCTGGGAAGTCGGTAGATCCTCTGGAGCTGCTCCAAAATCTGGCCACACAAAACCAGCTGGGTCAGACCCCAGAAAGAGCAAGTGCCACAAAGGAGGCTTCACTTAAGAACTAAAACCAGCAATCAGCACAGGAATATAAATGTAAATAAAATAAGGACTGGAATAAAAGGAAACATATCAGGATGATATACGACGAGATAACCATGGAACTATTCAGATAGCCAGGTTATAACTCGTAAACCAAACAAGGACCGGGGTTGTAACCCTTCGTCTGAACGGAGCTTGGTTTCTCACCATTTATCGGTAAAATAAATACAAGCATTCTGGTCATTCAATAATCTGGAACAGGATCAGGACAAGACTAGACTGGTTAGACTCCATCCAATCATTTCACGGCCAAGCAAGAACTACGGCTTGATACTTTAACTAACTAGGGTTGTCACAAGCCTAATTACTAACAAGATGCAGTGAGATTATTCCACAGCCACAAGCCCTACAGACCATCCAGGTCACCCAGGTCGAGAGATTAGGGTTGAATTCAGGTGGGTACATCGTCCAGGAAACGCATGTACCCTTAAGCAGTTTGAAGGGTGCAACACATGACAGTGTGCTGGAAATGTGCCCTACTCGACGGCAGGCTACAGATCCCAAGCGCGCCCAGGTAACGGGATTGCCTGTAGCTGGAAAATCTCTTCATGACTAATGTATTAATCTAGTTGTTAACCTTAGTCCATTTTAGTAGGTACTCCTGACCGTGGTACTCAGGAGTCCCCTCCTAGACATGATGCAAGACAGGACTGGATTATTTGTACAAACACAATCGCCCACGGTGTTCGGCCATTATACAGGTCATGTCATGTCAGGTAGCCGTCGCAACAGCTATCAGATATATCATGTCAGGTTTATGATGTCAAGTGTTCTTGTCAGGAGTGCGCCACGACGGGCCACTATCAGGTCATGTCAGGTTTTTTTGTCAAGAGTGCACCACTACGGGTCACTATCGTGTCATGCTCAGGTATCATTTCCAAATATATTAAACAAATCCATGATTATCAAGTTCATGACAAAAGGCGTAAGGATATAAAATTGACGTAAAATATCTAATAAAATATCAATATTCAGGGCTATAGAAGAGCCATGCGGCTAAGGCCTATGCGGCCAGGAATGTTCACATGCGGCTGGAAGAGAGCAGCCCATGCGGCTGAATGGATATGGGTTCATGCGGCCCAAAATCCGAGTTCATGCGGCTCGGAAAGGTCGGTCTCAAGGCAGTGCGGGCGTGCGGCGCATGCGGCTGCAGGAGCTTATGCGATCAGGAATGGAGGGGTCTCATGCGGCTGAAGGGAATCAGGATCTATGCGGCTCGGGATCAGTCAGTCATGCGGCTGAGAGGACTCGGGTCCTCATGCGGCAGCGGAAGACTGTGATCTATGCGGCTCGCGAGTATTGGAGTTCATGCGGCTCGGGATGGGCGAAGTCCCATGCGGCAGCGGGGAGCAATGCCTATGCGGCCAGGAGCAAGGGTGCATATACGGTTCGGGAAGAAGGGCCCCATGCGGCCGAACTAAATACTTGCCGCATGAACTTGTCATGCGGTCAAGTCCAGTTGATAGTGCATGCGGTTTCGAAGCTGACTTGCCGCATGAATATTCATGCGGTCAAGTGCTATCATGCGGCTCGGAACTGTGCTTCTTCTCCAAATTTCCGAGAAGAAGTACCCTATAAGCCATGGCTTCCAAGCTGCATAACTCTATCATCCGGAGCCCAAATCCGAACTTCCATAGGTCAAAATGGGGTAGAACGAAATTCTCTACAACATGGAACCATCAAAACTAGAAAATAACAAGATTAAGTAGATCAAAACCCAAAAATCCAAAAATAAAGTAAATATAGATCTACAAGAATCTAGCCATGGAAAGTAAAAATGCCAAGTTCTAAAGTATGTTAAAATACTGTAAGAAAGAGAATGAAGCAATAAAATCGAAGTTCCTCCATGAAGCAAGTTGCACTTGCCTAGACCTCTCTCTTCTCTCTCTGGTAGGTAAGGAGTAAATGAGGAAGAAGAAGATGAGTAATGAAGAGAGAGAAAGAAGAAATGGCAATAAATATCAAAGGTGGTGGTAGGTAGGGGGTTCATCCATGGTTCATGATAGACCAAAGAAAACCGAACCAAGCCAAGAAATAACCAAGCCAAGATGCAAGCTAAACAAGAAATCATACAATACAGAATAAAATACGTACACGTATTCCAAAAATACGTAATACGGACAACAGGCATTACAACTCTACCCACCTTAAAAGAATTCCGTCCTCGGAATTTAATCAAGAGGCTAGAGGAGCAATCACAAGCTATACTAATAACAAGCAAGCTATACTAGACAATCAATCAATCATGCAAGCAAGGAATCGAAGGCATGAGGCATAAGAAAGACATTATACCTCACGAGTCAAACAAGTCGGGATATCGCGATCGGATATCATCCTCACGCTCCCATGTTGACTCCCCCAAAGAGTGATGACCCCAAGCAACTCGGACTAACTTGATAGTCTTGTTCTTGAGGATCTTCTCTCTTCGATCCAATATAGACACGGGCCTCTCCTTATACGAAACGTTGGTACCAACAACCAATTCCGAATGATCCAGGATGTGGCTCGGGTCCGGGATGTACCGTCGTAATTGGGATACATGGAACACGTCATGCACCTCGCTTAGCGACGGCAGAAGAGCGAGACGATAGGATACATCTCCTACTCGCTCCATAATGTCAAACGGTCCTATATACCTAGGACTAAGCTTGCCCCATACGCCGAAACGAATGACGCCACAGTTAGGCGAAATCCTCAGGAATACATGATCGCCGACCGAGAACTCGAGAGGGCGCCGATGAGAATCCGTCCAATGACGCTGGCGATCTTGGGCAACTCGAAGGTGATCTCTGACTCGCCTGACTACTTCAACGGTCTGAGCAATCATTTCTGGACCAAGCATCTGTCTCTCTCCAACATCATCCCAGGCTAGCGGGGATCTGCACTTCCTGCCATACAGTGCCTCGAACGGTGCCATCTGGATACTGGCCTGGAAACTATTATTGTACGAAAATTCCACCAGGTGCCAATGATCTTCCCATGAACCACCGAAGTCAAGTGTACAAGACCGCAACATATCTTCAAGAGTCTGGATCGTGCGCTCCGACTGGCCATCTGTCTGCGGGTGATATGCCGAACTGAACTGGAGATGAGTTCCCAAACTCTCTTTTAAGCTACACCAAAAGTACGACGTAAACCTTGAATCTCGGTCCGAGGTGATACTGACTGGGACACCGTGCAATCTGACGATCTGTCTAAGGTACATCTCTGCTAGCTGAGCCGTCGACTGACCAACTCTGAACGGGAGAAAGTGCGCTACCTTGGTAAGCCTATCCACAATGACCCAAATAGCATCTCTACTAGCTGGGGATCTAGGTAATCCAGTCACAAAATCCATGGTCACATGCTCCCACTTCCATTCTGGAATCGGTAAGGGCTGAAGAAGTCCAGCCGGTCTCTGATGTTCGGTTTTAACTTGTTGGCAAACCAAACACCGAGAGACAAACCGAGCTATCTCCCGCTTCATGCCATTCCACCAGAAGTGCTGACGGATATCACGGTACATCTTCGTACTGCCAGGATGGATGGAATACTGAGAACTGTGCGCCTCTGCCATGATCTCCTGTCTGATTTCTCCACTGGGCACACAAAGACGCTTACCATGTCGAAGTGTACCATCTTCATGATTGCACAACTCTGGTCTTCGTCCTGCCTCACACTATGCTCTGAGTCGCTAAAGCTTAGAATCTGCTGACTGCGCCATTCGGATCCTCTCGACTATAGTGGACTGAACCTGCATACTGGCCATCAATGCCATACTGGAAGGGAGAACAACTTCAATACCCATCTTCTGAAGATCTGCTAACAGCTCTGGTTGCGCTGTTAGGAAATAAACTCCTGCTCTCCTGCTCAATGCATCTGCTACGACGTTGGCTTTCCCAGGATGATACTGCAGGTTGACATCATAATCCACAAGAAGCTCCAGCCATCTTCTCTGACGCATGTTAAGATCCTTCTGGGTGAAAATATACTTCAGGCTCTTATGATCGGTGAAAATCTCCACCCTGTCCCCATACAAGTAGTGCCTCCACAACTTAAGTGCAAACACCACTGCTGCCAGCTCCAAGTCATGGGTTGGGTAATTCCTCTCATGATCACGAAGTTATCATGATGCATAAGCTATTACCTTCCCATGCTGCATCAGAACACATCCTAAACCTCTGCCTGAAGCATCACAGTACACTGAGAATCCTCCGGTCCCATCTGGAAGCGTGAGAATAGGAGCTGTTATCAGGCCTCGCTTCAACTGCTCAAAAGAACTCTGACACTCTGCTGTCCAAGCAAACTGCGCGTCCTTGCGGGTCAACTGCGTCAATGGCGCCGATATCCGAGCAAAATCCGAAACAAACCGACGGTAGTAGCCGGCCAATCCAAGAAAACTACGAACCTCTGCAACTGTGCTGGGCACTGGCCATGACTCAATAGCCACAATCTTCTGGGGATCCACTTCCACTCCTCCTCTGATGATGATATGACCCAAGTACGAAATGCGATCGAACCAGAACTCGCATTTACTGAACTTGGCATATAACTGGTGCTCTCTGAGGATCTGAAGAACTATACGGAGATGCTGCTCATGCTCCGCCTCACTCTTGCTGTAGACCAGGATGTCATCCAAGAACACAATCACAAACTGATCCAAGTAAGGCATGAAGATGCGATTCATGAGGTCCCTGAATACTGCCGGCGCATTGGTTGCTCCAAAAGGCATAACAAGGAACTCCCAATGCCCAGATCTCGATCTAAAAGCCATCTTCGGGATGTCCTGCTCTCTGACTCTGGTCTGATGATAACCTGAGCGCAAATCAATCTTCGAGAATACTAAAGCCCCCTTGAGTTGATCAAATAAGTCATCTATCCTCGGAAGAGGGTATCTGTTCTTGATTGTCACTGAGTTCAAGGTACGATAATCAACACATAACCTGGACGTACCATCCTTCTTTTTCACAAGAAGCATCGGGGCTCCCCAAGGCGATCCACTAGTACGAATGAATCCCTTGGTTCTGAGTTCTTCAATCATCTTGTACAATATCTCCAACTCTGACGGCGCCATCCTGTAGACTCTCTCTGACACTGGGGCTGTCCCGGGAATTAAGTCTATAGTGAACTCGATCTCCCGCTCCGGAGGCATACCTGGAAGCTCCTCTGGAAAAACATCTGAGAACTCATCCACTATCCTGGGCAACTGCACTGCTGCTACTGCCATCCGCAATATCGGAGGAGAAGGTTCAACTGCTCCTCTGGAAAAGAAAAACTCCGGCTCGCCTGGAATGCTAAAAACAACCCTACCAATATGGCAGTCTATTCTAGCATACTGGTTCCTCAACCAATCCATCCCTAAGACCACATCATAATCGGCCATCGGGAACTCTATCAATCTAGCAGGGAATTCTCTACCGCTAACTACGATCCGACACGAGGAAAACACTCTATCTACTCCCACAAGTCCGTTACCAGTAAGTATATTGAGCCTTACTGATAATGACTCGGGCTCCAATCCTATCCGTGTCGCGAATCGTGTAGACATAAAAGAATGTGATGCACCAGAATCAAATAAAGCTGAAGCTGGAAATGAGTTGACGAGAATAGTACCTGCCACTACCTCATCTGGTGCCAATCCTTCATCTGCGGTCATCACCATAGCCTGACCGTGCCCTCGGGGTGCTGGTCCCCTCTGCTGAAACCCTCGCTGCCTACTTTGACTCAAGGCCTGGGCTTGCGCATACTGCTGGGAGCTCTGTTGCTGAAACGCCTGGGACTGAGGCGGCAAGGGCCTCGGCAATGGATACTGCTGCTGCTGCTGCTGGACCGGTGCGGGTCCTCTCACCGAAGAGCTAGAAAGGTTGGACGAGGATGAACCACCCCTGTTCGGGCAGGATCCAACCCTATGGTCTGGTGCTCCACAAGCCAGACACAATCCCTGTGCCCTGCGACATTCTGCCACCACATGGCTTGGCTTCCCACAATGAGAATAACCCACTGCGGAAGATTGCTTCTGCTTCTGCTGCTGCTGAGGGTGCGTCGGGGTGGAATGCTGAACCGACGTTACTGAGGTCGCTCGCCTCGGAGCTCCAATAGTCAAGGCCCTGGCTGCCGGGGCTGGTGCTGAAGACTGATTCATCTGGCCGTGAGATCTCTTCCGACCTCCGGCCCTATCCACAATCCTCTGGGAGGTATACTCATGCCTCCGGGCTGCTCTCAAGACTGCATCGAAAGTCTGATGCTCAAACTGCTCAACTGCCAACAAAATCTCCAGGTGAAGTCCCTGCTGGAACCACTGGGCTCTATCATACTCGGTTGCCACCAAAGTGGGAGCAAACCGACTGAGTCTGGAAAACTCGGCCGCATATCCATCGACCGTCCTGCCTCCTTGCTTCAGATTGGTAAACCTCGTCTGTAGATCATACCGAGCCACGGCATCGAAATACTTGGTCTGGAATCTCTCTCTGAATACTGCCCAAGCAATGGGTGTTGCTAATCCAACGGCCTGTGCTGCCCACCAGCTGCGGGCAAGATCTAACAACTGCAGGCGCACAACGGCCACCTTCTCGTTCTCTGGAGTCTTGGCTGCGTCGAGAATCACTTCAGTATCCTGAAGCCATGCATCTGCTACGATAGCATCTTCACTACCGTCAAAGAATGGAGGGTTCAGGCACTTGAAGCTGTTGGCCGCACTGTTATCCTGATGACCACCCCGGGTCAAAGCATCCGCCACTGCCTGTTGCAAGGCATCTCCACGACGATCTTGAGAAGCTATCAAGGTCCTGACGAGTCCTACTAATGTGCCATTATCAGGCTCGGCAGGCTGGACTGGCTGGACTGGGGGCTCTCCATTAGAAGGTACGACTCTGGAGGCTACTCCGGAATGTTGGGCTTGATCTCCGGATTGTTGCTGGTCCGCGGGAGGTGCTCCGCCTTGCTGGTCGGTAGGACCACGAACAATGCCGCTGAAGAAGATGACATAGGGAACAATAAGGAAGGACCAGGACAGATCAACGATACAAGCACATGATCAGGACAAGAATCCAGGGATTCAGAAGATACGAGCAGAGATCAAGGACGAATACTGATTGAGACATCTATTCGGTAAACTCTCACATATCTTGATTTACAAGACCTGCATGGGCCACCACTTAAACCATGTCACACCCTAGAACCAGAATACTGGAGAGCGGGGGCAGACATAGCCAGCTACGTATATTGAAATGGATTCCATCTCGCTATACGGTCACGGCTGTCTAGATACATGAGGGTTTATCTACAAGCCGGCAGTCTCTTAAGGTCATGAACAAGCCTATTGTCTCAATCACAAGCAAGTAAGTAAAAGTTACAAGATGTATGATCATTAAATATACAATAATAAGGCGTCCCAAATATTACATATTCAGCTGATCATGAAGCTAGTCGTTACAAAATATGAGGACTAGCAAGAGTTTAGTCATACATGATCAACCCTAGGATCTGTCATTCATGTTACAGCCCGTAGGCAGACAGTAAGTAAAGTGCAATCGAGCTAAACAGGTGCTCGTCGGCTAAACGCCTCAAAAGAATATTTTTACAATAGAGCGGGAGAGCCAAAAATAACCCACTCGTTGCCAGGGTTCCGTCTAGTGGCCACCATCTGGCTGGGAAGTCGGTAGATCCTCTGGAGATGCTCTGAAATCTGGCCACACAAAACCAGCTGGGTCAGACCCCAGAAAGAGCAAGTGCCACAAAGGAGGCTTCACTTAAGAACTAAAACCAGCAATCAGCACAGGAATATAAATGTAAATAAAATAAGGACTGGAATAAAAGAAAATATATCAGGATGATATACGACGAGATAACCATAGAACTATTCAGATAGCCAGGTTACAACTCGTAAACCAAATAAGGACCGGGGTTGTAACCCTTCGTCTGAACGGAGCTTGGTTTCTCACCATTTATCGGTAAAATAAATACAAGCATTCTGGTCATTCAATAATCTGGAACAGGATCAGGACAAGACTAGACTGGTTAGACTCCATCCAATCATTTCACGGCCAAGCAAGAACTACGGCTTGATACTTTAACTAACTAGGGTTGTCACAAGCCTAATTACTAACAAGATGCAGTGAGATTATTCCACAGCCACAAGCCCTACAGACCATCCAGGTCACCCAGGTCGAGAGATTAGGGTTGAATTCAGGTGGGTACATCGTCCAGGAAACACATGTACCCTTAAGCAGTTTGAAGGGTGCAACACATGACAGTGTGCTGGAAATGTGCCCTACTCGACGGCAGGCTACAGATCCCAAGCGCGCCCAGGTAACGGGATTGCCTGTAATTGGAAAATCTCTTCATGACTAATGTATTAATCTAGTTGTTAACCTTAGTCCATTTTAGTAGGTACTCCTGACCGTGGTACTCAGGTGTCCCCTTCTAGACATTATGCAAGACAGGACTGGATTATTTGTACAAACACAATCGCCCACGGTGTCCGACCATTATACAGGTCATGTCATGTCAGGTAGTCGTCGCAACAGCTATCAGATATATCATGTCAGGTTTATCATGTCAAGTGTTCTTATCAGGAGTGCGCCACGACGGGCCACTATCAGGTCATGTCAGGTTTTCTTGTCAAGAGTGCACCACTACGGGTCACTATCGTGTCATGCTTAGGTATCATTTCTAAATATATTAAACAAATCCATGATTATCAAGTTCATGACAAAAGGCGTAAGGATATAAAATTGACGTAAAATATCTAATAAAATATCAATATTCAGGGCTATAGAAGAGCCATGTGGCTAAGGTCTATGCGGCCAGGAATGATCACATGTGGCTGGAAGAGAACAGCCCATGCGGCTGAATGGATATGGGTTCATGCGGCCCAAAATTCGAGTTCATGCGGCTCGAAAAGGTCGGTCTCAAGGCAGTGCGGGCGTGCGGCGCATGCGGCTGCAGGAGCTTATGCGATCAGGAATGGAGGGGTCTCATGCGGCTGAAGGGAATCAGGATCTATGCGGCTCGGGATCAGTCAGTCATGTGGCTGAGAGGACTCGGGTCCTCATGCGGCAGCGGGAGACTGCGATCTATGCGGCTCGCGAGTATTGGAGTTCATGCGGCTCGGGATGGGCGAAGTCCCATGCGGCAGCGGGGAGCAATGCCTATGCGGCCAGGAGCAAGGGTGCATATGCGGTTCGGAAAGAAGGGCCCCATGCGGCCGAACTAAATACTTGCCGCATGAACTTGTCATGCGGTCAAGTCTAGTTGATAGTGCATGCGGTTTCGAAGCTGACTTGCCGCATGAATATTCATGCGGTCAAGTGCTATCATGCGGCTCGGAACTGTGCTTCTTCTCCAAATTTTCGAGAAGAAGTACCCCATAAGCCATGGCTTCCAAGCTGCATAACTCTATCATCCGGAGCCCAAATCCGAACTTCCATAGGTCAAAATGGGGTAGAACGAAATTCTCTACAACATAGAACCATCAAAACTAGAAAAAACAAGATTAAGTAGATCAAAACCCAAAAATCTAAAAATAAAGTAAATATAGATCTACAAGAATCTAGCCATGGAAAGTGAAAATGCCAAGTTCTAAAGTATGTTAAAATGTTGTAAGGAAGAGAATAAAGCAATAAAATCGGAGTTCCTCCATGAAGCAAGTTGCACTTGCCTAGACCTCTCTCTTCTCTCTCTGGTAGGTAAGGAGTAAATGAGGAAGAAGAAGATGAGTAATGAAGAGAGAGAAAGAAGAAATGGCAATAAATATCAAAGGTGGTGGTAGGTAGGGGGTTCATCCATGGTTCATGATAGACCAAAGAAAACCGAACCAAGCCAAGAAATAACCAAGCCAAGATGCAAGCTAAACAAGAAATCATGCAATACAGAATAAAATACGTACACGTATTCCAAAAATACGTAATACGGACAACAGGCATTACAACCACCTGACTTCTTTTCTCTACAAGAAATGGTGTTGAAGTCTTCGATGCATAGCCACGGGAGGTTGCTGTGCTGATGGTGGGTGTCTGACAGAGTGTCCCAGAGCGCCTTGTGCTCGATAATATCACAACTGCCATGCACTGCAGATAAAAGGGATCAGCACCTGAGAGTGGGGTATTCGACCCAGCAAGAGAGCGCCTGTCTGGAGTCATGGATGGAGCCAAAAATGATGTCGGGGCCAAAGAATATCCAGATCACTACAACAAAAATACCTTTTAATGACGGCTAAAAACCGTCATTAATGACAAACCATGACGCTTTTTTTTTCAAAGCAAGCGTGATGAAAACAGGTGTTATAAATATTTTTTAAAAGCGTCATAAATAAAAATATCATGAATATGATGAATTTCTGCTACACTTATTTTCAGCGTAGTTTGAAAGCGTTATGAATAGATAATCTGTATAGACTCAATTCAGCACATTTATAACACTCAATTCTGTACATTTATATATTACTTTCCAACAAATTATAGATCAATGCTCAATATTGCTCAATTCAATTTCAAAACATTTATTTTGAACCATATTCACAAGAAAATATCTAAATGTTATAAAGTACCATTTAATCCATTTACAAATATACATAATATATATCACCATCTTCATTACATTTTTTCAAAATAGGACATCCAAATACATATATCAGAACCATTCCACAGCATATTTTCACATTCAACATCATTGTTCTCCTCAAGACCAGTCGGGGCTTCAATCACACTAAAAGTATTCCTTTGCAGCTTCACCTCTATGCCATTTGTTAGGACCTGCAATTCACCAGTCACAGAATTAATTACTGCTCTACTATTATTACAAAAATCAAAATCGTGCAAGTAGAGTTGATTAGATTTCAGGGTACAATGACAAGAGAAATAGAATAAGAAAAGGCACCCATGGTCTATTTAACACGGACATCGTTCGACGCAACACAGATAAAATGTCTTCCGTGACAGAGCCATATATCCAGCCAAGCTAGAAGGGAAGGTGAGAAGATTTAGTCAGTCGCAAAAAAGAGGGGAGAAAATGAATTCATCATCCGGAGAACAACTTAAGCAAAAGGATCAAAATTCGGCCATGAGCTAATAATGAGACAATAGATATTTGGTAATGTACTGTGTGTAACTAGATGCAAGTGATGTTAGTGCCACCTTGAAGGATAGATGATTCATATGAGTATGTTTGCATTTACGAAATTGATCGAAACAATAGTTTCCATGTTTTTAAGTCCACACTCGACAAAAGTTTGTAAACAAAAATCTATTTGACAAACAATTAGCTTCTTCTCTTCTTGAGGCAGTTAGATAACTGGCAGCTAAATCTGTACACATGTCGTGTGAAAACTACTCTCCTTGATGAATTAGTAAGAAGGAAAGTTTGTCAATCCCGGAAAACAAATCCTAGTAATTCTTCTTTCCTGCCAATTTATCTAACCACGTAATTATGTTATCATTTTTCACTAGTTAATTATTATTTCTGCATCAATGTAAGGTGAAAATAATATATCTGCTTACCTCTTTTCCCCATTCAGTTTTTTCCTCGTAACCACAGCTAATAACATGAATTGCTTCTTTGACCAGGGTTGATGGATTTGCAGAGCCAGCCACTCCTCCATTCTCCATCAGAGTAGATTCAATGAACACTGAAGATAGCCCAAAGGACTTCTCAAAGCTCATCTGAGAGATTAGTAGTGATCTCTCGTATTCATCATAATCTGCATCAATTAGCTTAAGTTATCCAAAGATCACAAAGTAAAACAAATCCCATAATATTGTGATCCTATAAAGAATCCTTACTATCAATTTCTTTTAGATTAAATATGGCGGCATTCAGATCTTCCCGCTTGGACTCTTTATAACTGTCAATCTCATCTTTGGAAGCTTTTTTGGAGCGGCAGCAACAACAGCAGCTGCAGCACCATGAGCAAAATGAACTCTTGGGAAGGCTTGGCAAAAGTAATATAAATTGTTCAACAGACTACCAATATATCTAGTCCATATCCATATCTGTGTCCGAATACTTGCAACATAGATTCCTACATATTGGTAGCTGTCGTGGCAGCTACGCTGTGCTTGTCTATTGTTATGTACCCAATCCACTGTTTCTTTAGTGTATAGCTTTAAGGAAAAGTGTATATTAACTTTAATGAATCCAATACGATTCTACTATGAGTAACCAACTAGGTTGTATGCATTATGCATAAAGCTTTAAGGAAAATAAGGATCTTTTCTTTTATGTTTCATTTACTGTTACTCATCATGAACCCATGCATTTTACATAGTTTGTGGTATCGACCAATACCAATACCAAAACCTCTGAAACTGTCAAAAGTCGAAACTATGACAACCAACCAATTTAAACCCCCACCGAAACCACGAGAAACTGCCAATCAAGAAGGATCGGATACCGATACGGATAATGAAAACCATCGTCTTTTAGTGTGGGTTGAACCAACGAGAGTGTGCCGTAGCAAGAGTGCACATATAACATCGAAGAAATGTGGCAACTTTCACACTTTAAAATGGAAAACTGTGGACTTCCATATGTATACATGAAATATCTATTTCGGTTGGATGTTATAATACCTCTATTTATCAGTGTAAAGTCCTTGGCAGCTGGAAGTACTTAATCAAGAAAATTTGCAATAATCCAATAACAAGGTAGGAAAGAAATAATATGACGAGTAGCAAAAGCAGAACTATGAACTTTCAAGAAAACACCAACAATTGAAGCAAACCAAAGGCTGACCCTAGGCAACCTAACAATAAATGAATTACTTAACAAATAAATATACGTATAAAGTAGCGGACCCTGAACACCAATCAGATCTAGTGAACCTTATCAACCTATTCAATAAACTAAAGTTAATAATCAAGAAGACATCACAGAAGCAGAATATTATCAAGATAAATTATAGGAAAACTATAATGTTTGAGAACCATAAAATAGCATTCACCTTGTCCAGCCGATGAAGAAGATTCAAAAAGGGCTTTCGTAGTTGCCAGAATGGATGCTTCGACGATAGCAAGAGGAGTACGCAGGCCAGTCTTGTAAAGTGCCCTTGCTCTTGAACCCTATAATATACAAGAAACACAAGGAATTAGAACCAGCAAATACAATTAAATAAATACAAACTGTAACAAAGGAAAAAAAAGGATCTATTTATTCTGATTTCTCACCAAGTGTCACAGGAAAAAGATGATAGAACATTTACCTTTACATATAGGATAGTAGTAAGTTCCACAATCTCTGCTCTCACTCCAAATGAAACCCGGTTCTGAAACTTGCTGCACACAGAGAAAGCTATAACACTTGATACTATAACCTGAACACTGGAATGTTACTCTGCTCACACTCAACTTGAACTTGCTGTGCACTTAAGAACTGGACTGCACACCATGAGATGAAACACTTTGATGATTTGGTTAACATTTGAAATCTAAAACTAAAATTGTGTTATCTGTGAAGTTGATACATTGTATCCCAACATCTAAACCATGTTACCTTGATTGATATTGAATGCATCTCTTCTATCTCAGTTTTTACTACAACTTGCGGTGCATTTCTTGGAAACTGCACCTAAATTCTGAACTGCTAATCCCTGTACACTATTTTTCTATTGAACAACAATCTACTGCTCACTATTTTCATCATCTTCTTTCTCAAGCCACTTTCAGTAGAAGCTATCCCTAAAATCTAGCCATAGCTCTCCCTACTTGTCATCATCCATCCCAAAGGAGACAAGGAGCCTCAAGGAAGGAAGGAGAACCATTGGAGAGGAGCTGGCTTGAAGGAGTATCCATTTTGTGTCCTTTGGTTGCATTGGTATTGGAAACCCTTCCCAATAGGTAATGACCTCTTCCAACCAACCATTTTTAGGTGTGTCCTTGTGTATTATGGACGGAGTGTCCGGGTCGTGTCCGATACTTAAGTGCAGGTGCGGCTCCTAATTAGTAATGTACCTCAAGGTAGATGTCCAGCGCCCTGTAGACCCCGTCGAAGCAGTCCCTTGCCGAATCGGGCAGGCTCTCGGCCACCGCGAGGAACCTAGACACGTTCAGGCTCTCCCTCAAATACTTGTCGAGCAGCCTCCCGACCTTCTTCAACCTGCCCAACGCTACCCCTCCCCCCTCCTCCTCCGCCCCGAGCACGAACACCCTCACCAGCCTCACCACCAGGTTCACGTCGTAGACGCCGCCCTCCCCATCAGGACGACCCCGGTTCAGGTCATCCAGCGTCGCCTGGTCCAGTGCCAGGCCGATCACCCTCTCCAGCCCCTGCCTGCACTCCCTGCTCGCCGCGACGCCGGGGCCCGACACGAGCCTCAGCACCCAGAACAGGGCCCTGCAGGAGAACGCCGCCCTCCCCATCAGGACGACCCCGTACAGTAGAGGGAGGCTTCTTCTCCGCAGAGCTCCCAGTGATTTCTGCTCGAACCCGATTTCTTCATCCTTCTCTTCTCAAAACCCTAACCCTTATTTTTTTTTGATGGAGAAAGGAAGAAAGAGAGTTGAAGTCTGTTAAGGAGAGAGAAGACGAATGGTATTTCAAACATATTAATACGTTTGCAAAATATTACTAGTTTGCCACCGCTCTAAACTATTAATGACGCTTTATTTTATAAACGTCATAAAAAGCCCAGAATTAGTCAAAACCGTCATAGAAATAAAGGTATTTCGAACTTTGATAACGCTTAGGTATCAGGCGTCATCAATACGTCTTATCGAGCGTTATTAAAAGGGTTTTTTGTTGTAGTAGATGTCGTTGCACCCAGCGATCGCGGCCGGAAAACCTAGCTTGAGTTTGAAGGCTTTGAGTTTTTTTGAGGGATTTTGGGTTCAATAATGACTAAGATGTCAATGCGATGTGTTTTCTTAAGGCTAATTAGTCTGTTTATGGTGGATTTGTTTGCAAGCCCACGAACATTCCATAAACGAATGTTAAGCATTGAGTGGGGGGGTTGGGAGGGGTTGTGTATCTTTTCGGATGATCTTGTGGTTATGGCCGTTGACTGATTTGCCTATTTTTTCTTTTTGTTGTTGGGTATTCTGGGGTATTTCTGGGTGGCTGCCGGGGGGTCTTCCTTTTCCTGGCTATGATCGAAAGCTTTTTGGTCATAGTCTAGCTCCGCGGCGGGGGCCTCTATCTCGATCTCGCTCAGCGCGCTGAGGGGGTTTGAGGGGCCTAGGAAACCTGCTTCCGAAGCTAGCTGAAGCCTGATGGCCGAATCTGCTCCTAGATTGGCGAAGGTGTCTTATGAGGGTAGTGAGAATTTAACCTCTTTTTCTAGTAGGAGGTGGGCCTCGGGCTTTGCGTTAGCCCGCCTCGCTGATCCCTCATCGGTAGGACGCTCTTCTGAACTCTGACTTTGATCGCGTTCCTCCGATTCAGTGACTTCTAAAAGGGTGAGAATGTCGAAGGAGTTGTAGAGGTATAAGTCCTCGGGGGTGGATGATGTAAAAGCCTAAGTGGATTGTGGAAGAAAGGGCACTATGGCCTGAGTGGATTGGGGAATAGTGCGCTAGCTGGGAGAAACCTCTCTGACTGCAAAAAGGCTGAGGGAGTTGGGAGTAGATATGATGGGTGATGTGGGAAGAACTTGAGTCTTATTAACATATGTTATCTTGAGGGGGGGCTGGCTTCTCCAGTTCCGGGTGGGCTTTGTAGCAGTGCTTGGTGAGGTGTCCTCTCAGCTGGCAGTGCTTGCAGAAAATAATGTTGTTGTCGTATACCAACGCTTGGATGTGTGTCCTGTCTCCAAGTTGGAGCTTGATATGTTTCAGAGGGTCTGAGGACAGATCCATTTCCACACATATCTTAGCAAAATTGTCTTTGGAGAGGTTTCGAGTTTCTTCGACAACGGCTACTAGGGATCCGAAGGAGCTGGCTATCCTTTTGAGCGCCGCTGGAGCGAAGCAGACTAGAGGTAGGTTTGGGAGGGTGATCCATGCTGATATGATGGTCGAGTCGACCTTAGGGTCAAAATTAGGAGACTATTTGACGATTTTCACCCTTTGTGATCCTACAGTTGTGGTTTCTTTCATCCAAACAGCAGAGTAGTCTACTGCGGAGGAGAGATGGAGGAAACAATATTTAGGGTCTAGCAGAGCCACCTAGTATGACACGATAATTCCCTATCCTATAATAGCCTTTCGGATTATAGTGAGCTTCGGGCATCCCGCCTGGAACTTCAAGACAAAAGTCTTCGCGAAGCTGCTGGCGAGGGAAGAAATCTCTTCAGGGGAGAAGGGGATTTGGATGACCTGACCATCAGACGGGGCCTGGAACTCTACGTCGCAGAGCTTGATGTCCTCCAACATGGGGTCCAAGTGGGCTAAGCGGTTCGGCATAAAGGCGTCCGCGAAAGAAACCTGCTTGGCTGGCCGATCAGCCTGTGCAGAGGGAGGCACTACAGGCTGAGGAGGAGGGGTGGGGCGAAAGCTCTGGGGGAGGCTGGTCCAGGCAAATTGTGCTACAAAACGGAGCCCACCGCGGGTGAATTGCTGACTCCTAGGGGGCTGGAGAAGAAAGAGAAGGAGCCATATGCACCCAATTAGAAGGCACGACAGGAGGAGGCGCATCGGGAGCCGACCGGACAAAGGGTGCATGACCCGAGCCCCGTTTAGAGGGCGCATAAGAGCTGGAACCCTGAGGCGTGGGCGTATAGCCACCTACGCGGCTGGTGAGAGCAAAACCCTGCCCTGGCGAGGTGCATAGGCCGGGCGTAGGGGGGGCTAGGCTAGCCTGTTCGGAGAGGGCGCACGCCCCGATGGCGTTGAGGCCGGGCGCATAGGGCGAAAGACTCGCCTGCTGGGAGAGGGCGCATGCCCCGTAAACAGGGACTTGGGCGCATGACGGCCTCTCCACGGAAATTGAGGGGGAGGGGAGCGGGACCGAATCCAATTTTGAATTCAAATTCGAAACTGAGCGGTAAGCTGAGGGAAGGGGGCAGAAAAGCACGTGGCTCGAGGCAGGGGCGCCGTACCCAAATCGAAGCCACCGAAGAGGGGAGGCTACGCCCAGGGCGGCCGGGGGCACGCCGGAGGGCCAACTGAGCGTACGAGCCAGGCCGACTGGAGCTAGGCCTACGGCGACGAGTAGCTCCGGTGACCAGGCCAGCGCCGTGTGACTGGAGAGGGGAGGGCCTCTTGGGGGGGAGCAACACCCCGGGCTGGACCACCGACGGCAGGCGGAAGGCGGGGAGGACGCGGTAGATAAGGGTGCCGGTGGGGTGAGGGGAGAGCGACCCTATGCCGACGGCAGTGCGCCGGGCTAGCTCGTCCGCTCAAGATCGGGCCGGCGTCGTGCTCCGGCAGGCACGGGGAGGACTGCGGGAGGGGGAAGAGGGGAGGGTCCTCCTCAGCGGAAGGGAGCGCCATCTGTCATCATATATATATATGAGCGCCATCTGTCATCATATATATATATATATATATATATATATATATATATATATATATATGTATATATATATATATATATATATATATATGTATATGATTGTGTTGTAACAGATGTGAGTTTAAGAGTAGGCTGTGTTGAGTTGGATACACGAGGTTGTGAGTTAGTTTATATATATGATATTGAGGGTTATATATATATATGTGAGTGGTAGGTACTAGTGTATACATAGTGATATATATATATATGATACTAGATAGGTTGATATTTGTATGTATGTTATTTTGAGATGCATGTATATAAGGTAGAGTGTACATATAGTGTTGTACATGTGTTTGGTAGCTTAGTAGGTATCTTAGATGATTAGCCTTTGACTAGTATTGAGTTGACCTAGAAATGACCCAAATAGACCCATGTGACATTGTAGACTGGATTTTGACTAAACCCTAGACACTTGACCTAATTTGACTAGAATGTTGACCATAATTAACCAATAGTTGACTTTGACCTAGAATGGCCTAGAATCATGTAGAATGTATTGTAAACTTAATTTATTACATCTTAAATATATTGTTACCTATGTTGCTCTAATAGGACTCTGTGGCTCCAGTTTGGACATCTATACATATCAGTTGTTCATGTTATCGGGCGAGTATATTCTCTGATCATTTTCATTCATGATAATATCTATATTGCCTGCTTTAGACTACTTTACTTGATGCTGACACGTCGTTATCACGGATTGGTACTATATGGATCTTGTCGTGAGATATTATCCCCTCAGCGGATACATTGGGTATTTCATGTGCATGTACTTTACCGTGTTCATCGTGTACTCCTTGTATTCGTGTACAAATCGTGTGCCCTCATGTACTCTCGTGTTCTCTCATGTACTCTCGTATGCTCATATGATCTTCTTGTGCAAACAATTCATCGTGTTCGTAACATAACTCGATCGGATCCTTGTGTATTGATTGGGGACGGAGGATTAGAAGTGGATATGTGATCATTCTTTTAGTATACTCATGTGCAAACTCTGTAACTTAGGCGTGTGCAAATCAAGCCAACTACATAACCATCTTGTGCTCTAAATCACTTATATTTCACTTACAGTTTTTATTTTCTATAAAACTTTCATGTACTCAGATTTGTCTATTTTAACTGTTCATGTACATCTCTCTCTACGGAGTTTCATGTATTTCATGTTCTTCATGTACATTTCTTTACAGTTCATGTATTTTATTCTACTGCTTGTTCTATATTTTTTGCCATGTTTTGGATCTATTTTAGAGATATGTGCTCGTTCCTGTCCTGATTGGACCCGTTGACAAAATATTACAGATAACTTGGAGGACCTTGGCACTACCCTATGGAGCTGACGTAGACGACACTTGCGACTTGGAACCTCAGGAGGATCCAGCTTGTACTGAGGAGACTACCCTAGTTCCTAGACTAGATTGCTAGGGCTTTATCTTACTTATTGTGTTGTCTTGAGTTTGTATCTTTCATATATTATGTAGTAGTGTTGATAACACTTATCTTATTTCGTATTATGGTTGTATCTCACTATGTGGATTTTATATCTATCTTATCGTGCCATTTATCTACCTCTAGTTTATGTGATTGAGTTGTATCTTCTAAGATGTCCTCCGATTAGGGAGTATATTCTAGATAGGTTTATTTATACTGTGTTAGATGTTGGTGACCTAGGACATCGTTCTACCGCCGACATTGCGGCGTAGGCTGGACGTACGCACGTACTCGTGCCCCTAAACCGGGTGCGGTCGTGATACAAGAGGACCACTTGTCCCTGCCTGCAGCTTGATGCGAGTCTCCTCCTGTATCATGGCCGAGATAGCCTCCTCAAGAATGGGAATCTTTGATTGGGCTAGAAGTAGTGATGTCCTCTGAGCAAATATTACAGCCAGCACTTTAAGAAACTTCATTATCCTCTCCTGCAGACATACACGTCTCTCATTAACCTTCGGGTCCCCGCAGTTTGTCCGATCTGAGGAGTGATCGTAATCCTACCGTAGATGCTCCAACTCCGGGACGTACTCCTGCACCGTCTTCTCTCCCTGTACGGTGTCGTCGATATCTCTCTTGATATGGAAAACTCGTAAATTATTCCCTACACTATCATAGGTCTTTCTCAATTTCTCTCACACATCCTTTACCATCTCGATGCCATCTACTATGGTGGCGATTGACTGTAATAAAGAATTGAAAAGCCAAATATAGATCACCATATGAGTTGCGTCCTGCCTAACCCTCGTTCGGCTCTGTCTTCTCTCATGACAGAAACCCTACAGCTTCTTTCCTGCGAGGGTTCTCCTCGCCCATTCTGACCAACTCAGGTAGGTAGTTGGTCCATCAAGCTTTAGATTGATGGAGGGAAGCTCCAACTTCGACGATGTTCGTGTCGCGCTCTCACCAGCCGACAGTTTCATCAGCTTCATCAACGTTGCAACCTCCTCAGGGTCTAGCTTCTTGATGATCTCCTCGATCGATCCTCCTCTTCTCCGATCACCTCACAACTGTTCCACGATTCACGCACGTCCTCTCCTAGTTCCATCATGTCTAACTCCTATCGGATCTAGGCATTCAACGTCCGGAGCGACCCCGTGGGAGACTTCGAAAATTGCGACTTCGCGGTGGTGGGGGCGGTCGGCCGACTGACAGGCGAGTGGGCGCCGTCGGACAGGTATCTCTGATTAGCGGCCGTCGCGAGCAGCAGCAGCGGCATCAGACCCGCGCGTGCGGATGAGATACCCGCGGAGCAGCAGCAGCTCGCTCGCGAGGTGTTCGACTTGCGGTCGTGCAGCGACTGGTGGCGGCGGGGTCGGTGTGCGGCGGGGGCGGCGTGCAGCGACTGGTGGTGGCGGTGGCAGTGGTGGTGCAGATGGTGATGGCGATGACGACTAGGGTTAGGGTTTGGGAAAGATGGCGGCGGCTAGGGTTTTTGGTGGCTCTGAGACCATGTTGAATATTTGTGATGATTTTATTGATAATCTCATGGCTATATAGCCTTACAATCCTCCTCATTACATTAAACCCTTTGTGGAATATCCTGTGGTATATTCTGACATACCAAATATACCAACATGATATTCCAATATACTTATTCTAATATACCAATTGATAATCTTGTGGGGTTATTATTCCAAGTGCAATAAGCACATCACATGAATGGTTGATCAAAATTTTGAAACTTAATGATTTGGATATTATGACAACTTATCTTCAAACAAGTAAATTTCTTAATATTATTACTTTATTGTATCATTCCTAATTTACAAGTGGTAGGTCAAGTAGAAGTGTACCATAAACAAGTAAACTAACTTACCATATGCGATCAGCTGCAAAGAAAATCATTTCATTTAATTAATATTGATTTCATAGTTTCAAACTAAATTGGAGCTTTCAGCACGCACATGAAAAATTCGTAACGCAACTTAACAAAACAACCCTTCTGGCAGCTGATCATCACGAAAGCACTAGAATCTAGCGACTGAGAAGTACATATGGTCAAGTAGAAGTGTATGATAATTGCTTCTTCATGCTATCATGCATTATCAAATTAATTTCTCGGAGCTTATGATTTAGCCGTTGAAGACACCAAGAGGATCGCATGCAAAA
Source organism: Iris pallida (assembly GCA_029216955.1). Classification (NCBI taxonomy): domain Eukaryota; kingdom Viridiplantae; phylum Streptophyta; class Magnoliopsida; order Asparagales; family Iridaceae; genus Iris; species Iris pallida. Next base: position 5,613,641 of record JANAVB010011397.1, on the reverse strand, counting down.
GGTGTACCAATTAAACAAGGTACAAGCAAGAAGGTGATTCAAAGTTGACAATATATACCTGTACTCTTGAATCACACCAAGCTGGAAACCCTGACCCCTAATTAAACTTATATGTCTTGGCAACATTTAAGTTTCATGTAACATTTAAAAAGTAGCAATTATTCATAATGCAAATTATCTTTGAAGAGAGGATGATTTGTACTATGAACAAGAGAATATCTATCTCTTATACAAAACACAAAAGTTTTTGAATCCTAGGGCTGACTGTGCCAAGATAAAGAGTGGTTGGGACTTAATCTTGGTGAATCAACAGTTATGGGGTTTTATGAGGAATCCAAAGAGTGGGATTTGCACTCATAATGGTTGTGGATGAGCATTATTGAGAGTGGAGTTTTATGGGGAATGAGCATTATTGAGAGTGGGGTTTTATGGGGAATCCAAATAGTGGGGTTTGCACTCATAATGGTTGTGGATGAGCATTATTGAGAGTGGGATTTTATGGGAAATCCAAAGAAAATTCACATCCAGCAGTGGTTGAGATTTAATATTTTGATGGGGACCTCATAATTATTATTGTTCGTTTAAAATTGGGGGTCCAAGATTTTGAGGAGGAATACCTTAAATGAACCATGCCCTATGGGCACGGGTTATGACTAGTTCTACTATATAATAGGAAAACTTAGATGGTGAAACTTTTGAATTCCGAAAATACCCTTACATACTTATACTAATTAAAAATAGTTCATTAATTTTAATAAGGACAACTTAGTAATTAAGAAGATTACCCTTTGGTCTTCTTAAACTAGTTAAAAAATGTTAAAATACGTGCAAGGCACGTGCACATATGCTAGTATATATATAATCCACCTATGTATACTGAAAAACTTTTGACTGATCACAAGGAACAAAAATCCTTAATAAATTTGGTTTCTATTTGTTTGTGCCAGCCATTAAAGCATGTAAAAACTTGTAGAAAAGGAATTCCATACACCCTGCACCAATTTGGCTTCATGGCGAGCGATCAGTTATATATTATATACGATTGCGTATATAACATCTATACCGTAATTCATGTTCGTCTCTTGGTGAAGAAGAGGGAAAGCCTGCACCCAAAAGAATGTTATGTATTTCTTTAAGACGGACTTGCGTAAAGTACCTAGAAGAAAATTTACGACTATCGAGACAACGGTCCAGTGGTCCTAAAATCAATCCTTCATGCTTATGCCTCCCCTTTTTTTTTCTCTTCATAATGGTCCCAGTAGAAGCCATGCATCAAGAAAGGAAAGAAAATGACGGGAACTGAAAACTACTGCTGATTTGTTTGCTAAATTCATGGTTGGGGGGTTCTATCCAATCAAATCAAGACAACGACGATTGTTGTTTCTTTGTTCTGTTGAAAACGTGGCTATATCAGTGCCTCCCTTCAATCACACAATATAGTGGGAATATTTCATCAAAATGACAGTTATTCAACTAGTGTAAAGTATGATTCCATCTCCAGAAAATAACAGTGCAAGTTGACATTCCACACCTCCTTATATACATTCCCTCTTTCTGCACCAAAAGGGAAGCATCATCGTCAACTGGTACAAGCTTAGGAGTGACTCATTTTGGGGAAGTAATCCTAGGAATATAATTAGCGAAAGAACGAAAACACAAAACTGTCATATCACATCGAGTAAAGCAGGGATAAGTCGTAGCACCAAACTATAGTAAAGCAATCTGTATCACTTTGTGCAGCCATATTTTTAAGTACTGTTCACGTGTATGAAGCCATGCTCATATCTACAAAACTAACCATGAACCGATAGCAAAGGAATTATGTTATATTGACAATCAAGATGTATGTATGCGCTAATCAGATACATCACATATGGAATGCATTAGATTGTTTCTGATTTTAGTTAGCAGATTGATCGATAAAGGGGCTAGACAGAACGAAATCTATGTTGAAACAGTTGAAGGATTCCATGTAGAGTTACCTTGATCCGTTGTCGCCATGCCCATGAAGCCAGACAATAGTTGCTTGGTGTCTCCCCTTTGGCTTCACGACATGGGTCCTCCCAAACTCCAAAGGCCTCCGGTTCATCCTAGCACCTGCATTTAGTAACAACATCATTAATTGTACAATTCTACTAAACCCAACTAAATGAACTGGTCAAACTTAAAGCATGCATGTAATGACAGTGGGGATCAAACCAGAAACAAGAGAGCTATTCTTACTTGAACCAGATGATACAAGTTAGCTAACTAGCTTTTCCTATCTAAGAAATTAAATAGTACTAGTCTATAATCTCAGGTAGAAAGAGCGGGGACAGCCAGCACCTCACTAAGGCAAGAAAAAGATGGGTATGGAAAGCGCAGACGCCTTTTATGTCTCCTTCTAGATATTTTCTTCGTTCTGTCTCACACTAGAGAGAATCTCTCTATCTATCGACATATCACTCATGCTCACATTTGTGTGCATGATCATGAACCGTTGAGCTAATAAGACACCATGACAGGAATCAATGCTTGAGGGCAGTGGAGAGGGAACCAACAGCGCGTCACAAGAATAATATTTCCAATAAGTTACAACTGCCCATCAAAAAAATCAATCCCTTTCTCTCTATTTGTTGATGTTGTCAAGATGATGATTACCAAAAGAATCATAGCTATGATTAGCAATAGAGCAGTGATGAACACAATGGTGAGTGGCTTCTTCTTAACTTGTTTGTTTTCTATTGATCAGTGTTTAAGCACTACTACTAACCTTGAAACTAAAGTGAGGGTCAAACAGGAAAAGTTCATAAACTTTTCTCTCTTTATATTCCTCTCTCTCTCTCTGGTAGAGGTTAGAGAGATACAACACTACTGTATACAGGTGAATTCACATTGCATTCTACAACTACTAGGTTAACATGCATCAATATTGCTTCAGAATTCAGAACCTTTTGTTACCATTTTCTTCGCCAGACAACTGTCCATCTTCAAGCATTTTTTACATGCATACCATATATAGCACTAATAAAAAAAATATATATATATAGCACTAATTAAGAAGCTAGTAATCAAGTTAGAACTAGGCTAATTCTTAATGCTTGATTCTACAAAGGTGAAGGGGAAAAAAAAAAACCAAAAAACCATTTGAAGATGCCTCACTTTATCATCAAAGGTCAACTTACATTTTGATCATGCCACTTGTGCTCTATTTAACCTAGAAAGTGAATGATGAATTACTGTTTATAATTCTTTTAGGTCATAAATAATGAAGATTTAAGACAGGGTAAATACCAAAAAACTCCTCTAACATTTGACGAATTTAGAAATTGATTAGATTTAAGCTAGACACCCTTATTTTCTCAAAATTTTTGAGTCTCGGAAATTTGTAAGGTAAATTCTAAATTCCTACTGAAATTTCCTACTGAAATTGATTAGATTCTCTCTCAGACTAAGTTTAAACTGTGAGGGGCTAAATTTAAACCCTAATTTATATATTAAATTAAACCATCATGGGCCAAATTTTTGAATTAAATTGAAAGTAATTTTCGAAACTAAAATTCTTAATTCAAAATTGAGGGATGATTGCCAATTTTCGGTGAGATATTTAAACCATACGAATTTTATTATGAGAGGCCAATATTTCAAAAATTAAAGTGAGCATGCATTAGTCTGAAATGTTGATCATGGATTTTGTTCTCAAGAGTCAAATGTCAATATTCATTTGGTTTTGTTACCAATTCCTAATGTTTTAGTTTCAAAAATTGTACATGATCATCACTAAGTTGTTATGTAGATGTCCCTGTTGAGCCCAATCTATTCCAAAAACATGAACATGGAGTTCATTCACATAACACGAAACATAAGTTAAAATCTTTGATCATCATATGTCCCTATCTTCATGAGCTTGGGATGGTTTCCGAACTAGTCTTGCTCCGCTTAGGTGGCCTTACTAGACTAGTCAGAAGATTATGGAGACTTCGGCTTGGGAACCTAAGAAGCATATTATTTTCCTTCGACCCAAATTTGGAACTCAATGTCATGTTATTCCTTTCTAATCGCATTGGCCACGCCCTTAAAAAACATGTTTGTGGCTAGTATGATCTCCTTCTTGACCCTCATAGTCACGTCTCAATAGAGAAATACGAAGAAGCTTATATATATATATATATATATATATATATATATATATATATATATATGAAGGAAAAATATATATATATATATATATATCTGGAAATTGCTGAGAAACCCAATTTCGAGATGGGCTTTTATGAAATGCCCACCCGCTGGATGAGTTTTATGAAATGCCCAGAACTAAGTATTTTCACGTTAAATATTCCAAGATTCCCTTTTAGATGCCACCCGCTGGAAACTGCTATTTTTATAATACCGAAACTACCCCTCCGCGCGAATTGGTCATCTATATGTATTTGAATTCAAAAAACTCAGATCTGGATTGCGATTTTCGTCTTCTTCTTCACGAAAAATCTGAATTCCATTGCTCTCATCTTCAGCAGAGATCGCAAAGATCGTTCGTAGTTCGGTGTGCTTTTCTTCGGTCGAACTCAGATCATCGCTCGTCATCATCATCACCATCATCATCATCTTCATCGACGTCAATTGTGGAGAGAAGATCATTCTTCTTCTTTTCCATAAGAATTATCATCGCTTTGAAAGAAGAACGAAACTCTTTATTCCTGAAAAAACTAAATTACACGGAGAATGGCCATTCTCCTACGTTTTAACACTGGAAATGACCATTCTCCGTGTAAATTAATACGGAGAATGCCATTCTCCATTTTATTTAAAACGGAGAATGACATTCTCCGTGTTTCTAACACGGAGAATAACATTCTCCGTGTTTCTAACACGGAGAATGGTCATTCTCTTGCGTTTTAACACTGAAATGACCATTCTCCGTGCTAAATTACACGGAGAATGACCATTCTCCGTTTTATTCATTCTCCGTGTAAATTAACACGGAGAATGCCATTCTCCGTTTTATTTAAAACGGAGAATGATATTCTCCGTGTTTCTAACACGGAGAATGGCCATTCTCCTGCGTTTTAACACTGAAATGACCATTCTCCGTGCTAAATTACACGGAGAATGACCATTCTCCGTTTTATTTAACACGGAGAATGACCATTCTCCGTTTTATTTAACACGGAGAACGTCATTCTCCGTTTTATTTAAAACGGAGAATGCCATTCTCCTGCGTTTTAACACTGAAATAACCATTCTCCGTGCTAAATTACACGGAGAATGCTATTCTCCGTTTTATTTAACACGGAGAATGGTCATTCTCCTGTGTTTTAACACTGGAATGACCATTCTCCGTGATAAACTACACGGAGAATGGCATTCTCCGTGTAAATTAAGACGGAGAATAGTCATTCTCCGTGTAATTTAATTAAGACGGAGAATGCCATTCTCCGTGTTAGTAACACGGAGAATGTCATTCTCCGTGTAAATTAAGACGGAGAATAAAATTCTCCGTGTTACTAACATGGAGAATGACCACCCTCATGCGACATTCTCCGTGTAAATTAAGACGGAGAATAAAATTCTCCGTGTTACTAACATGGAGAATGACCACCCTCATGCGAAATTAACATTTTTCGTGTTCTAACACGGAGAATGACCATTCTCCTGCATTTTATGGTCAGCTGAAACTTTGGAGAGCCATAACTTTTGACTGGGAGGTCGAAACGAGGTCCCGTTTGTCGCAAAATGAGCGTATCGTCGAGAAGACTGAAAGTAACAGCTTCATAGTTAGACGGCCTTCCGAAATTTTAGAATCGCAAAAAAATGATGTTTGGACCTCCGTTTTAGCACTTTTGCCGTTTGTCCCGGTCTTTCCGAAATTTTCCGACGAGTTTTTGAAGATTTTTGAGAAGAAAACCTAGATTCGAAAGTGAGCAGCGTATGGAAGAAGATGAAGTATCGAAACGTTTTTTTTAAGAGCAGTTTCGTGGATGTTTTCAATAAATTAAAAGGAAGGGCAAAATGGTCATTTGGAACCTGCTTTGGATAAGTTTCTCTAATTCTGGGCACGCGATGAAATTTTTTTTAGCGGTGGGTTTTACATAAAACTTTTTTAGTTTTTGGGCATTTCATAAATCCTACCTATATATATAAGAAGGATGGCGTTGAAGTCACCAATAAGAAGGAGAGGAGAGGTGTTGTCGACTTGACGGCAGAGCGAGCCTATGTCATCCCACAGTTGCAGCCTATGAACTCGATCGTTGTGGCCATAGATGACGCCAAGGATAAGTTTGAGGCCACCTCTATTGTTGAATTCTACATAGATGGGCTATTCAGAGTTGTGCCTAACCTGCCCATCGAGCAATCTTGTCCCACATAATCCATATTCTAGCCATATTACAGTAGAGCACGTTATGAGCGTGACCCCAGCCCTTGGGAAGTCTCTCGGAGAGCTTAGACTCAGACTTGATCTAGATTCAATGATGATAACAATCGAGTACTCATGAACTCTAGCAAGTTTGGTAACTTCTCGCCATCTAACTGCAGAGGACTCTCCTCTTACGTTCCAAGCAATGATGGACATTAATAATGATATTTGTTTCCCTTTGTAGTCCTTGAACTTACTCAAAGGGGATTAGTACGTTCATTCTGGGCATTGATGAAGTTGCTTGCGTCAGTATCAGTTCTAGTAGTAAGGGCAATACTTTCCGTCCCCATTAAAGCAAGCCATCTTGGGTTGTCTTCTATAAGAGAGACTTATTCAATTTGATTAGGGTGACTATCGTTCTTCTCGGGATGCAATGGAGGAAGGTTGCTTGTTGCTGATGCTTGTTTCTTCAGGTAGCTTGTTACTGGTGCCTGTGTCTTTCTTCCTGGCTTTCTTTCCAGGTCCTCCCACTCCTCTCTCCACAACTCTTGAGGAACTACCACTCTCAAAAGTGAGAATGTGTTGAGTAAATGATGAAGGAACTAGAGCAAGGGGATTCAGGGGCTCAGGTATGGAACTGTGGGCAATTTGGTAGCCAGAGCGCTTGCTTAGGTTAACAGGGGCTCCTTTAGCAGTATTGTGATCACCCAGGGATGCATGTGAGGCTCTTCACTTGGGCCAGGGCAGTTCTGAACTATGTGTCCAAAGCAGTGGCAAGACTCGCATTTAGGTGGCACCCATTTGTATTCGATTTTCTGAGATATTTTGGTACCATCGGGGAGGAGAACACATACCTTGTCTAGCAGGATTTCTTTGGCATCGATTTCTACAAAGCATCTTGCGTATGCCAGTCTCAGCCATCGGATAGCGAGAGCATCCATGCGCAGAGGGTTACCAACAGTGCTGACAATCTTTATAATAAAGGAGGAGCTCCAGAGTTGTGTTGGGAACGAAGTGCGGAAACCGTTCCCCCAAACCAGAAAGTCCTGCGAGAGAACCGAGCAGTTGAAATAAGGGCTAAATCTCAGATAATTTTATTGAGGGCTACTGCCTACTACTTATAGAGGGTCCAACCCCTCTTCATATTACATCTAACCGATGTGGGACTAAAGTCCCTTATTTACTCTCAATACTCCCCCTCAAGATGGGCGATAGATATTAATCATCCCCATCTTGTTACATAGCTTTGACAGACTCAATGAACTAAGACCCTTAGTCAGACAGTCTGCCACTTGTTCTTCTGAACGAACATAATCAATCTTCAGTATCCCTTGTTCCAGCTTTTCCTTAATGAAGAATCGATCGATCTCGATGTGCTTCGTTCTGTCGTGCTGAACCGGATTGTTCGCTATACTTATTGCAGCTTGACTATCGCTTAGAAGGCGCAATGGTGTCCCCTTGTCTAGCTTCAACTCTGTCAGCAGCGCCTTTACCCATAGTAATTCTGATACTCCTAGAGCCATTGCTCTGTATTCTGCTTCAGCTGTCGACCGTGCTACCACTGACTGTTTCTTGCTTCTCCATGAAACCAGGTTTCCTCCTACAAAAACACAGTACCCTGTGGTAGACCTTCTGTCGTCTATGCAGCTTGCCCAGTCTACATCGCAGTATCCCTCAACATCTGTGCATCCATTCTTCTTGAACCACAGTCCTTTTCCCGGCGTCCCTTTCAGATATCTTAGGATCTGAAATACTGCATCCATATGACCCGTTCTTGGATCATGCATATAGCGGCTTACAATACTTACTGCAAATGAGATATCAGGGCGAGTATGCCCTAGATAAATCAGTCTGCCTACTAGCCTTTGATACCTTTCGCGATCAACAGGCTTTCCTGCTTCTGCTCCCATCTTGCACTTCTGGTCAATTGGAGTGACTGCTGCTCGGCATCCCAGCATTCCTGTCTCCTTCAGTAGATCTAGTGCATATTTCCTTTGTGAGAGAACAATTCCTTGTTCACCATCACACACCTCGATACCCAAAAAGTATCTCATCTCTCCCAGGTCCTTCACCTCAAACTCTTTGGCGAGTTTCGTCTTCAGTTTAGTGATCTCAACTACATCGTCACCTGTGATCACTATATCATCTACATATACAGTAAGTATAGTAATGTGGCCCCTTGCATGCTGGAGGAAGACAGTATGATCTGCATTTGTCTGATGGTACCCCATGCCAGTGACAGCCCTTCTGAATCTGTCAAACCAGGCTTGAGGAGATTGCTTCAGCCCGTACAGCGACTTCTTCAGTTTGCACACTTTTCTATGTGACGTTCCTTCACCTGAATCTGACACAGAGTAGTACCCCGGAGGAGTCTCCATGTATACTTCTTCTTGTAGGTCTCCATGAAGAAATGCGTTCTTTACGTCTAACTGGTGTAGCTTCCACCCATAGTTTGCTGCAATGGAGACCAGTGTTCTTACGGTACTCATCTTCGCTACTGGGGCAAAAGTCTCATCATAGTCGATACCATATGTCTGGGTATAGCCTTTTGCAACCAGTCTCGCCTTGTATCGTTCAACTTTTCCTTCTGGTGTCTCATTCACTGTGTAAACCCATTTGCATCCCACAGCTTTCTTCCCTTCAGGTAATGGCACCAGCTCCCATGTCTTATTTTTCTCTAGTGCCCCAAGTTTTTCCATCATTGCGGCTTTCCATCTTGGGTCCTTCTTTGCTTCCTGCCAATTCTTAGATAAAGAAGTGGAGTCTAACGAAGTGAGGAATGTTTGATAAGTCGGAGAAATATTAGAATAAGATAGGTAGTTGGCGATATCATGTTCATAATCTTTATAACGAATAGGAGCATTTCCCACATTAATGCGAGAAGATCTCCTTAAGGGAGCAATGGGTGGTGGAGAAAGCATACCATCCGAATCGGAGAGATCCGCTTTCGAATCCGAGCGATCCGGTGCGGGAGTAACATCTTCAGGAGTTGGGGCAGGAGTAGACGAGGGACTTGGCACTATAGGCACAGGGTACGGCACAGTACTGGACCTCTGCTGTCTTCTTCTGTAAACTTGGAGCTCCTTTTTCCTTGTCTGCTTCTCCCCCTGCGAAATGTACGTATTGTCTTCTTCATCCTCCGTATCAGTATCATTGATGTTTTCTCCCCCTTTCTGCCAGTTTGTCACGACAGGACAAGGTACCGATCCGACAACTACGTTTGGGCGTAATACCTCCCCCTCACGTCTAACACCCGCTGTGTGAGGCATGTTCCCAAACGCAGAACCTTCGTCCGAACCATAATAAGGTTCCAGCTCTCTGAATGTAACGTCCATGCTTACAAACAGCTTTCGTTCAACCGGGCTCCAGCAGACGTAACCCTTCTGTGTCCCGGTGTACCCAATAAAGACACACTTAAGTGCTCGAGGATCCAGCTTACCAACACCAGGCCTGTTATCGTGGACGAAGCATACACAACCAAATACTTTCGGAGGAACGGTGTACGCAGTTGTCCCCGTGAGCATTTCCAAAGGCGTCTTCCAGTCCAGTAATTGAGAGGGCATCCTGTTGATGAGATAAGAGGCTGTCAAGACAGCCTGCCCCCACAAAAATTTAGGGACATTCATAGCCAGCATCATCGTCCGAGCTACCTTCAGCAGGTGCCTATTTTTCCGTTCGGCAACACCATTTTGAGCCGGTGTATATGCACAAGAGGTTTGATGTAGTATACCATGAGAGGATAAATACGCAGCAAACCTCTTATGGGTATATTCCGTCCCATTATCTGACCGAAAACACTTAACACGAGCATTATACTGTGTCTTCACCCGTTGATGGAAGCTTTGAAATGCCTCAAAAACATCACTTTTATTCTTCAGCAGGTAGACCCACGTTACGCGGGTAGAGCAGTCAATAAAAGTAACAAACCATCTATAACCGTTAACACCGTTTGTAGGACAAGGGCCCCACACATCGGAATGAATCATATCAAAAGCAGCAGAACAACGATGCCCAGAATGCACATAGGTGCTTCTGGTATGTTTTTCCAACTCACAAGCATCACAAACTAACAACTCTTTATTTGCTTGTTGATATAATGACGGATACAGTCGACTAATAATAGGAAAAGAAGAATGTCCTACACGCTGATGATGGAGGAGCAGCTCGGCTTCGACACTTCGACTTCGGACTTCCGGTTGGACGTCTGCAACCAAAGATGCCAGTGCTCTATCCAGACCGTTCCTGTCCAAGTACCATAGACCCTTATGCCATGTGCTAGTGCCTAGTCGTCTCCCCGTTCCCTTCTCCTGAAAAGTTACCTTAGGAATATCAAAGGAAACAATACAGTTTAGATCAAGGATAATGGCGCTAATGGAAAAAAGATTAACAGGAAAGGAAGGAGCATGTAAGACATTAGATAGAGTGATGGAAGGAGTGCAATCAACAGTGCCTTTACCCGTAACAGGCCTGGAGGTACCATCAGCAGTCTGAATGCTTTCTGGCGGCGTTAGAGGAGAGTATTCCCGGAACTCTCCTCGGGACCCCGTAACATGGCAAGATACCCCAGAGTCCATAATCCAAGCTGGCTGAGAGACAGATGCAAGAGCATGCGGAGGTATACCGGTACTGGTTTGGGAGAAGTAAGTGCAGTAATCTCCTGTAGTGGACGGCGCCCCAGGAATGACTTGTCTTTTACCAGAACCAAGCTTTGAGCCGCGCATTTTCTCGAGAACTTCTCTCTCAAATGGAGTGATGTCCGCCAGCTGATTGTCCCCACCTTCATCCGCCAGATGCGCCTTGTTGCCTCCAGAGTAAGTGCCCCTTCCACCACCGTAGCTGCCTCGACCACCTCGTCGTCCACCGCGACCAAGACCCCAACCATTCGAGGGAGTCCGTGTCGGTTTTGGGCAAAAGCGGATGTAATGCCCTGTGTCACCACAGTTGTGGCAAACGCCTCCCGTAGAAGGAGGCTGTATGAAAGTGGCAAGAGCAGATGTGTCAACGCCGGCCTGCTCCCCCTGGGAGATACCCTTGGTAGGCATCAGCTTCAACCGTGCTTCTTCTTGTGCTATGGCAGCTATGGCGTCTTCTAATGTCGGCAGCGTCGGTTGTGCAAGAAGTACATTCTGCCGTTGCTCAAACGCTGGGTTGAGCCCCTTCAAAAACTTCATCATCCGTTGCCGCGAGATATAATCCAGAAATTTCTGGAAATATTTTGTAAAAGTCGGTTCAACCTGAGCATCCTCCATGCCAAGAGGATCATAATGGTCAAGATCAGACCAGTACTTCTTCAACAAGGCAGCGTACTCAGAGATGGTACGATCGTCTTGGATTACCCTATCGAGCTCATCCTGCAGTTGGAAGACTCGCATGGGGTTACCCGAACTGGAGTACATATCTTTCAACGTTCTCCAGATATCAGCAGCTCCCTCCATTGCTTCAACGTTACCCGACACTTGGTCGGTCAAAGAGGCTGTCAACCAACCAGCCACGACATTGTTGACAATGTCCCATACAGCAAACTCCTTCGAGGAGTGATCGACAGGGGCATTGGTGTGGCCATCTACATAACCAACCAAGCCACGTCCCTTCAGCGTCCGCATCGCCTGCCGCGACCATTTCAAGTAGTTGGTCGTGCCTTCCAACTTCGTCTCCCGCTTGTCCAACTTTTCCATTTTGTACGGTGACGGATCCACATCAGTATGGGTCACGCGTGGGGTTGCCTCCGGTAATCTCTTGGTCAGGAGATCCTCGACCAGGGCCTTCATTTCTTCTGCTATCAACTTTCCATAGATGGAATCCATGACTTCTGCAACCGCAATCAGTGAGGTATTGTTGTTTCCTGAGTCGTCTACTTTTGAGTCGTCTTCGTCTTAGTCAGCTATCGGAGGAAAACAACAAAACTAGATCCCTCACTGATATGTCGTAGTTTATACGACCAACTAGAACCGCGTCATGATAACGCGTTCGGACGGCTCAAGTATAACCAACGTAGTTGTGCCTCCTTGCATGAGACAAACCAGAGGTATACCAGCCGCGCAGAAACGATTGTAAAGACAACGTTTCTGAGATACGAAAATCTAAAGAGATTTCGTATTCGTAGTAGAGCTTCTAAAAAGAAGGTACTGATTCTTGAAGGCAACAACAGAGATCTTCTAAAGAGAAGGAAATCTGTTTTTTTTGTTTGTTTTTTTTTGTTTGTTTGTTTTTTTAGAACAGCGAAAGAACCCTAAAAAGGGTGCTGTAGCAGCAGGTGGGGGGGCGGCGCTGGAGGAGGGGGGCAGCACTGGAGGAGGGGAGGCGGCGTTAGGGGGGTCGGCAGCAAGGAGGGAAGGGGGTCGGCTCGGCAGCAAGGAGGGAGGGGGGTCGGCAGTGGTGTTGGTGGTGGTGGTCGGCAGCAAGGACGGTGGTGGTGGTCGGAAGCAAAGAGGAAGGGGGGCTCGGCAGCAAGGAGGGAGGGGGGTCGGCAGTGGTGGTGGTGTGGCGGCTAGGGTTTGTGGAGGAGAGGGGAAGGAGTGGCTCTGATACCAAGTTGAAATGAGGGCTAAATCTCAGATAATTTTATTGAGGGCTACTGCCTACTACTTATAGAGGGTCCAACCCCTCTTCATATTACATCTAACCGATGTGGGACTAAAGTCCCTTATTTACTCTCAACACGAGCAAAAGCACACAAACCAAAAACGCCAAATACAACCGCAGACACAAAGATTTTTGACGTGGAAAACCCTTGCGGAAAAAAACCACGGGACGATCGGAGTCCAATCCTGAAGAACTTCCACTAATGGAATAAAGAGAATACACCCTCTACAAGCTCCTCCCGATCCAACACGGATCACCACAACTCACTTGAAAGAAGAAATTTTTTGATTGCGGACTCCGAAGAACAAGAGATGCCGAAAAATTATTCGAAGCAATCTCTCCTTCACAATAGTCTTTAATCCTCTCTCTCTCAAAGATTGTAAAGCACTTTTTGTTTTGAGATGATTTTACAACTAGCATGCATCACCCTTTTATAAGCCTTTGGTAACCCATACATGGAAGGCCAATATATATGGAAACTTCCAATATAAATCAATCATATATTTAATGGAAATTCAATCATAATTAGCTTACCATAATTGGAAACCCAATAATATGGAAAGCTACTATATGAAGGATCCAATCATAAATATATAATCAAAGTAAATATGGAAATTCAATCATATATTTTCTTACCATATATGTACCAAAATAAAATCTATGCACTCCCCAAGCTTCTCCGACACACGGATGGCGCTCATCGCTCTCCGGGGTATTCTTCACATAGGTGGGAACCCCACCCCCTCCAACAAATCTCTCCCTTCACAACTATGTGGAGGAGGTAGTCATCCCGACGATCTTCCTGCAGTACTCAAACTTCCCCCTCGGAAGAACCTTCGTGAGCATGTCCGCTCCATTGTCATCAGTATGAACCTTCTCAAGCGCCGCATCCTTCTTCTCAACCATATCCCGTATCCAATGATATCGAGTCTCGATGTGCTTGGACCGACTATGAAATGTCTGGTTCTTCACAAGGTGAATAGCACTTTGACTATCGCAAAGCAAAGTATACTGCTCTTGCTTCAGTCCTATTTTTTGCAGCAGCTTCTTCATCTACAGCAACTCCTTACAAGCCTCCGTCGCCGCAATATACTCTGCCTCTGTCGTCGACAAGGCAACACACTTCTGTAACCGTGATTGCCACGATACCGCTCCTCCAGCAAACATCATCATATAGCCCGAAGTCGATCGCCTCGTGTCTACATCTCCAGCCATATCAGCGTCAGTATACCCAACCAGCTTCGGCTCGTCACCACCAAAAGAAAGTCTCCAATCGGCAGTTCCCTGAAGGTATCGTAGAATCCACTTGACCGCACTCCAATGTACCCTTCCAGGATTTGAAAGGTACCTGCTAACTGTGCCAACTGCATGAGCGATGTCTGGCCTCGTACACACCATAGCATACATAAGACTTCCCACAGCTGAGGCATATGGAACCCGCTCCATATCTTCTTTCTCGTCCTCGGTAGATGGACACTGCTCCTCAGTGAGCTTAAAGTTAGCCGCAAGGGGGCAACTCACTTTCTTCGACCCGTCCATACCGAAATGCTGAAATACCCGGTGAATGTACTTCTTTTGGGACAAATATAGCAGCTTGGACTCTCTCTCTCGGCTGATCTCCATCCCAAGAATAGTCTTCGCTGTGCCCAAATCCTTCATAGAGAAGGCCGCACCCAGTTGGCACTTCAACTCCGCTATCCTAGTGGCATTCCGACCCACTAATAGCATATCATCTACGTAGAGCAATAAAATAATGAAATCATCCTCGGCAAAATACCTCACAAATGCACAATGGTCCGACGTCGTCCGTACATAACCATGCTCCCCCATAAATGACTCGAACTTCCTGTACCACTGCCTCGGAGCCTGCTTCAGACCATACAAGCTCTTTCTCAACCGGCAGAACAAATGTGACTTGCCCTTCTCACAGAATCCCTCTGGCTGCTCCATGTACAACTCCTCCTCAAGATCACCGTGGAGGAATGCTGTCTTCACGTCCATCAGCTCGACCTCCAAGTCGAGACTGACTGCTAATCCTAGCACCACCCGAATAGACGAATGCTTGACGACAGGCGAAAAGATCTCATCATAATCCACGCCTTTCCGCTGACCGTAGCCTTTGACTACCAGCCTCGCTTTGTATCGAGGGCGAGTAGCATCATCCGTCTGCTTCACTCTAAACACCCATCGATTCTTCAAAGCCTTCTTGTCCTTTGGCAACTGCACCAGCTCATAAGTGGAATTAGTGTGCAAGGAACTCATCTCCTCCTGCATGGCCTCCATCCACTCCTGCCTGTGTTCGTCTTCTATAGCCTCTGCAAAGCTTTCGGGCTCTCCCCCTTCAGTCAATAGCACATACTCATCCGGTGAGTATCTCGTAGATGGTCGACGCTCTCTGTCGCTCCTTCTCAGTGGAGCCACTGGTGCTGGCTGTATACCAACAACCTCCTCCCCTTCAGGAACTGCCTCCCCGGTATGCTCAGCCTCCTGAGGGACACCCTGACCACCATCAGCAGGCTGATGATCAAGGTTGGGAGCAACTCCATGTACTAGCTCCCCCATAATGGGATCCTCTGCGATGTCCTCTGAAAACTGCTCGAAGTAAAATAACTCTAACTCAGGCAATTCTTCAGCCTCAGAAGGCGTCTCGAAATCCTGAGTGTTGGTCATGGTCTGATCCTCGACGAACACCACGTCCCTGCTTCTGTAGAGCTTTCTTCCTACCGGGTCGTAGAGTCTATAGCCAAACTCATCCCGACCGTAGCCGACAAAGACGTATCGCCTCGTCTTCGGCTCAAGTTTGGTCCTCTCGTCCTTCGGTACATGCACGAAGGCCTTACAGCCAAACACTCGCAGGTGATTGTATGACGGCTCTTTGCCATACCATACTTTGTCAGGCACATCATCCTGCAAAGGAGCACTAGGAGAAAAATTAATAACATAAGCGGCTGTGAGAAGAGCCTCACCCCAATAACTGCCCGGCATGTTTACTTCTGACAGCAAATACCGCACCCTCTCCATCAGTGTCCTGTTCATGCGCTCTGCTACACCATTGAGCTGAGGTGTCTTTGGCGGAGTCTTCTGGTGTCGTATCCCCTGCTCTCTGCAATAAGCATCAAAGGGACCGATGTATTCACCGCCATTGTCGGACCGAACACACAATAACTTTTTGCCCGTCTCTCTTTCAACAGAGGCCTGAAACTCTTTGAAAGTAGGCAGCACCTGATCCTTGGTCTTTAAGGCATAGATCCAAACCTTTCTGGAACAGTCATCAATAAAAGTTACAAAGTAAGAAGCACCACCAATAGATTTTACCTTCATAGGACCGCAGACATCCTAGTGAATCAACTCGAGCAACGCCGGCTTCCTTGAACTTGGGTGACTTTGGAAAGACACCCTATTTTGCTTCCCAGCTAAGCAGTGCGTGCACTTCTCCAACTTTGTAGACTTGAGCCCTGGAATTACCTTCCTGTTCACCAAGTATCTTATCCCCTTCTCGCTGAAATGGCCGAGCCGCCTGTGCCACAACTCGGTAGACGCATCACTGACTGCGTTCACCTCTTATGTCCCCTGTGCGCTCCCCTCCATATAGTAGAGACCGAACTTCTTGCTTCCTCTGGCAATCACCATCGAACCTCTGGAAAGCTTCTACTGACTATTTTCGAAGAGACTGAAGAATCCCTCATCATCCAATCTTCCAACCGACACCAGGTTGAAACGGATATCAGGGACATGACGAACATCTTTGAGAACAAGAAATGCACCCGTCTTCGTCCTCAAATGCACATCTCCAACGGCAACCGCCTTTGACACATCTCCATTGCCCATCTTCAACACTCCACAGTCGTATGTCGTGTAAGTGGCAAATAGTGCCCTGTTGTGAGATACATGTGCTGAAGCCCCTGAGTCCACAAGCCAAGAATTGTCATCGCATGCGAGGTTTATGATAACCTCATCACCTACGACGATTACATCGCCTCCATGTATCGAAGCCGCCGCTGTAGTGTTCTCATCTTGCTTCCCCTTGTCGCCCTTCTTCTCTCTCTTCCAAGCGAAACAGTTCCGCTTGATGTGGCCCTTCTTACCACAATAGTAACACTCCGAGTCCTCGTACCGACCCTTGGACTTCCTCCTACACTTGTCTCTGCCACCACTTGGACCCCTGCTTTTGCCCCTTCTGTGGCTCTCTGAAACTAGTGCCTCTGAGTGATGGGATGTGGATGAAGTACCCTGAGAACGTCTCCGTATCTCTTCATTCAGTACCCCGCTCTTGGCAAACTCCAGACTGACCACGCCTTCCGGAGCAGAAGCGATCATAGATACTCGTACGGTCTCCCACGAGTCTGGCAATGTACATAGCAACCAAAGTCCTTGAACCTCGTCGTCGAACATGACTCCCATCGAGGATAGCTGGTCCACCACGCCCTGGAACTAACTTAAGTGATCCGTAATGGATGCACCATTTTTGTACCGCAGACCCATCATCGTCCGGATCAGGAACAATTTGTTTACCCCGGTCTTTTTCACGTACAAAGATTCCAGCTTCTCCCACAACGTCTTCGCATGCTCAATATTGGCAACGTGGTTGTACACGTTTTTGTCAACGAACTGCCGTATGTACCCACACACCTGTATATGCTCGAAGTTCCAGTCCTCATCGGATTTGTCACTGGGCTTCTCGGATGCAAATACTGGAAGATGCAGCTTCTTGACGAACAGCAAATCCTTCATCTTGCTCCGCCAATAATGGTAGTTGGTACCGTTCAGGTTTACCATGTGCACCGGCTTCGCGTCCATCTCTGCTTCCTGGTTTGACTGTCAACTCCTGGCACTTCTTTGAACCCAAAGCTCTGATACCACTCTGTTGGGAACGAAGCGCAAAAACCGTTCCCCCAAACCAGAAAGTCCTGCGAGAGAACCGAGCAAAAGCACACAAACCAAAAATGCCAAATACAATCGCAGACACAAAGATTTTTGACGTAGAAAACCCTTGCGAGAAAAAACCACGGGACGATCGGAGTCCAATCCTGAAAAACCTCCACTAATGGAATAAAGAGAATACACCCTCTACAAGCTCCTCCCGATCCAACACGGATCACCACAACTCACTTGAAAGAAGAAATTTTTTGATTGCAGACTCCGAAGAATAAGAGATGCCGAAAAATTATTCGAAACAATCTCTCCTTCACAATAGTCTTTAATCCTCTCTCTCTCTCAAAGATTGTAAAGCACTCTTTGTTTTGAGATGATTTTACAACTAGCATGCATCACCCTTTTATAAGCCCTTGGTAACCCATACATGGAAGGCCAATATATATGGAAACTTCCAATATAAATCAATCATATATTTAATGGAAATTCAATCATAATTAGCTTACCATAATTGGAAACCCAATAATATAGAAAGCTACTATATGAAGGGTCCAATCATAAATATATAATCAAAGTAAATATGGAAATCTAATCATATATTTTCTTACCGTATATGTACCAAAATAAAATCTATGCACTCCCCAAGCTTCTCCGACACACGGATGGCGCTCGTCGCTCTCCGGGGTATTCTCCATATAGGTGGGAACCCCACCCACTCCAACAAGTTGCGGAGGTAGATAAGAAAGGCGAATCCACACTGGGACACTGGTGAGACGATCACGTTCAAAGTTAATTCGTGGATTCCATTCTTTTAACATGACAAGGCGGCCGTCGAATGTCCAAGGACCTCCTTGTAAAATCCTGTCCTTGTACTCTTGAAGGCCGAACTTCACGAAGAAGAACCCATTCTCTCTGGCGAAAATCTCCATACTTCCAATTGGTTTCCAAACTCTCATAGCGAATGCACAAAGATGCCCATAGAACGGCTTGTTTTCTAGAACGTACAGCATGAGTGTGTTCTTCTAGTAATCTAATGTCTCATGCAGATCGTCTATCGAGATAGCGGCCATCTTCTTCTTCTCTCTGACCACCGGCTGGACAGAGGCTATTGTATTCTCTATCTCAGTGTAGGTAGTTGGACAAGTGTTCTTCATGGCATTTCCGAAGGTTGAGTAGTTGGACGAGTGTTCTTCATGGCATTTCCCCGAACACCTTGTGGTGAGGTAGCAACATTATTTCGGGTCTTTGACGATTGTTGTTCGTGCTGCAGTAGCAGTCTTTGTATGTTCCCGTTGTCACTTCTTTCCCCCCAGATCTGGTGCTTCTACTGTATGTATGTATGTGTGTGTGTGTATATATATATATATATATATATATATATATATATGTATATATATATCATGTTCCATAACTAGAATACTGGCGAGTAGGGATGGACCAGGCCAGCTACGTATACCAAAGTACTCCAGTACTCTGAAATAACATATAAGCTGTATAGATGGGGGTCGCTATTACAATCCAACAGGCAATCATAGGTCAACTCAATCACAGACACTAAATAATGTACAAGAAGTATGATCATCTGGAATATAGAACAGTAAAGCGTCCCAAATTATCATATATCAATGATCATAAAGCTAGTAATACAGAATGAAGAACAAGTAAGATAATAGTCATACATGATAAGCTCTAGCTATAGTCTAGAATACGCACATCATGTCTAATCCCGTAGGTTAAATGTCAAGTCCAAACATGAGCTAAACATGTTCGGTGGCGAAAAGCCTCAAAAGAATAATACATAACTAGTGGACGTAAAATAGGATACCCACTCAGGTACTCTGGTGCTCCGGGTAATCACCATTGAGTGAAAGTTGCAGAAGATCCTCGGGCATCTCTACCATATCTGGCCAAACAAAACCAGTGGGGTCAGACCCCCAATAGCAAGTACCACAAAAGAAGCCAAACGTCTATGAACTTAACCCACATGCAAATCATAGCAACTCTAAAGTAAAGTAGTAAAAGCAGGACAAGATTAATGTAAAGGTACCACATGATGTAAGAGAAAGCATGTGAATATATAAGGGTAAAACTGAGCATGTAAGCGTGTGATAAATCCAAGCATGTAGGACAAGCAGTAAAGCCAAGCATGTAAGACATGATAGCATCTACATGAGTAGCAGGAATCTAAATACTGAAATAAGAAAAACTGGAGCAAGACTAGACTAAATAGGAATGAACTCCTTCCATCAATCACGACCAATCTAAATACAGCTTGATATTTTAGCTAACTAGGGTTATCACAATCCTAATTATAACTAACATATGAATTTGAGAAATCCGATCCAGTTACATGCCCTGCAGGTTATCCGACTGATCCAGGACAAAAGAAAAACAAGTATAGCAGACATACCGCAGTAAGATACGTTTGTCCTAAAGAAGTGCCCCACTCGACGGTATGCTGAAAGAGTGCTCATCATGACAGATAGCTCCAAATTCCAAGTGTATATATATATATATATAAGAAAAAAAATAAGATCGTGAAACAAGGGGTGCAGGTAACTGAGAAAGTCTCACCTCTCAATGATCTAGATAATCAAGCTAGTTGTATAGTTCCTAACATTTTCATTCAGGATTTCGAGCGTGGCATTCCACAGAATCCATCATAGACATGATACATGTGAGACTAGACAAGAAAAGCAAGAAAGTGCACTATAACACGCCACAATAAGACAAGACAAGCGTCAAGATTGGTGTACGCTACGACGAGTGACTATATCAAGCTAGACATGTACAGGAATCAGGAGTGTGCCATGGCAGGCCACTATCAAGCAAGCTAGACATGTACATAAATCAAGAGTGCACCATGACAGGCCACTATCAGGAAGCTAGATATGAATATGTATCAGGTCCAACTAAGCATGACAGGACAAGACATTAAATTGGGCATTGCGTGTAAAGTAAAGCAGAAATAAAGAAAAAAAAATCAGAAAATCATGTCAAAATCAGAAAATAATCAACTTGGGTACTGGATCGTTATTCCGACGATACACACAGGTACACTGTCGGTATGCCAATTTTCTATAGGCAAAAAGGTTATGTCAAATTCTAAGTACCGCACTGGTATTCCGCCGGAATGGACCGGTACACCGTCGGTATGTCGAAAAGTGTCACAACAGCTTTTCAACCAAAAGATGGCTCACAAATTAGTATTCCGTTGGTATACACCGGTACACCGTCGGTATGCTGATTTATGTAACAACAGATTTTTGCGAAATAAAAGGACCCACAAATCGGTATTCCGCCGGTACACCGGTATACCGACGGTATGTCGATTCTGGCTGAGAAATATGACTAAAGGCATACAAGTCTTGGAAATGAAAAGTCGTTCCAAAAGTTGTTAAAATCAGTATAACTATGAAAACAATACTAGAGAAAGGTCGCACATGGCCTATATGCTAAGTCTCATGGCAATCACTCTGGTATCATTTCCAATACGAAGTTTTCCTACTAAGAAAATATCAAGATTTTACAGGAAATCAAAACCTAGCTCTGACCAAATTTCCAAGACGAGCAAAATGATGATATTCATAAGAGAAACATATTTAGTAAAACAAGTACTAGAAAATACTAGACTATCAAGAGAGTAAGAAAGCAAAAACCATTGGAAAACAATAATACGTCCAGTAGTTTCGCAAGATGTACTTGCCTAATAAAGCTCTAAGCCTAACTCTTCAAATCTACCACCAAGAGGGGTTTAGAAATCACACTTTGAGGTCTCGAGACCAAGCTCCAAACTCCCGAGGAATACAGAGTGAAAATGATAAGAAATGAAGAGTAGATAGAGAAAGTAAAATAGAAATAAAAAAGAAACGTAATCGTATATATAGAGAAGGTGAATTAATCGTGACCGTACGATCGTGATATACGACTAGATCATGATTAATCTCAACCGTTCAGAAGAAAACCAAGAAACTAATGGATAATGGATAATAGAATGTATCGTCACTATTCATCAAAAATATCTAAATACTATTTATCAAAATATCTAAACAAAATATCTTGAATCAAAAATATCTATAAAGTGGAATACCTGCCTGGACGGTATACCGTCGGTACAGAACGGTATGTCGGGGGTATGTCGGTTCATAGAAAAATCTCAAAAATTAAGTTTTCTTCTGGTTCTCCAAAATCCAAGAAAATACAGAATACTGTATGAAATTCATATCTGTATACAAATACAAATACTGTGAGACGAGTCTCACAACACTTTCATCCAGAGAAAATTTCATCCTCGGAATTTCCTAAAGGCAAGCAAGTAAAACATGTGAGAAATCCAGGAAAACATGCTATCAAGATCAAGAAAGGAAACTCATATTTCATGAAATCCAACTAGAGCAATGTACAAGAAAATAAAAATAAAATTAGAATACAGTAACAAGACCATACATACCAATCAATCACCCTAATACTATAGGTGGAAAAATAGGCGTAGAAAATAGTATACCTCACGAATCAAACAGATATAGGTAACGAGCTCGAATATCATCCTCGCGCTCCCATGTCGACTCGTCTGGTGAGCGGTGTCACGACCCGCACCCACTGTGAGGGTACGAGAACGTAACAACGCCCAGCCTACATCGTAGTGTCGGCGGTAGAACGCTGTCCTAGGTCACAACATCTAACAATATAAGGTACCTGAACAGTATATACACTCCGAATGGAGGTGACATAACAGAACAGTCTCAATCACATCTAAGGCAGATACAGAATAGTAAAGGTAGATAGATAGATCAAAACCACAATGTCATACAAATAAGAGAGAGAATCTAAGTGTCTAAGATAACAACTCAAAAAACATCCAGCTCAATACAAGTCTCAAAATATATACAACATCTCAGAACAACAACTGAAAGTCGAATAAACAATGCTGGAAAAATAAGATAAAGCCTAGCTATCTAGCCTAGACTATGGGAGTAGCATCCTGTACTGCAGCTGGGTCCTCCAGAGGAACTAGGTCACAGGTGTCGTCTAAGCCTGCTCCGTAATAGGTGGTGCATAGGGCCTCATCCTCATCCTCTGTAATATTTTCAACGGGTCCAGTCAGGACAGGAATGAGCACAATACATCTCACGCAGTTCATATCAAGTTAGGAAAAATAAAGCATGCAATAGAGTAAGATACATGAAAAGCTGAAAATAGAATATATGAAGTAAAGGAGATAACTGTAAGGAAATATCTACTATAAATAGAGAACTAGCAATGACTAGTGAGTCAGAGTAAAATATAGACATGTAAATGGCATAGGAAGATTTATGACTACAGCTAAGAGTGATTCATGACTACAGCTACTTGGATATTATTCACATGCCTATTTCTACTCCCCTATCCCCAATCAATACACAAGGATCTGTTCAGGTTATGTTAAGATTCGTAAAACTTCACATGGCTCATAAAATGAGTAATACGTGAAGGTGATTCATGATGGCTCTGTGAACATGAGAGTACATGTGTCACAAGTGATTCGTGAATCAGTAAAAGCATAGAGATACGTGATAATTCGTGAAACGCACAAAATATACAGTATCCGATGCTCCCGAGGGGGATAACATCTCATGAAAAGATCCATATAGTACCAATCCGTGCTACCAATGTGTCAGCATCAAGTAAAGTAATCTAGAGCACGAATATAAATCCTAGCAAGTATGAAACGGTCAGAGAATGTACTCGCCTGATAACTGAATGTCCGAAGAGGGTGTACTGCCTGAGGAGAGGTGTCTGTCTCCTAATCAGAGCAACACAAGTTACAACATGTCTTAAATGAAGTAATTGAACATTACAATGCATTCTATATGATTCTAGGTCAATCTAGGCCAAAGTCAACTCTTGGTCAACCATGGTCAACTGCACTAGTCAAACTAGGTCAACTAAACCATTCCAAGTCTAAACCAAGACTAACAAGTCATTCTAGTCAATCTAGGCCTAACCAAGCCTACTAAACCTAAGCACACCAATACAAACAATGTCAGGGTATCACACACAAGTTTTATGTATATATATTGTAAGACCCAGTTTTCTAAAATTTGGGTATTTTTGAAAATTTATTATTTTTATTATTTATTAATGGTAATTTAGTCATGTTATGAATTTTGGTGATTTTTAGTTAGATTAAAAATTATTTTCTAAGTCATGGCTTATGACTTTGTGATTTTACTAGTGTAACCCTAGTGTAAACCCTAGAGATTTCATAACCTAGAGACCAACCATGACCATGTAAGCCTAACCATGTGATTAGGATATCAAATTACCACTTTTTAGTCAAAAGGGTATTTTGGTAATTTTTTAGAAATTATTTAGAATTATTTGGATTTATGTATTTTTATTATTATTTAATTATTGATTAGTGCCATGATTAGTCCCTAACCTAGTCTACCCTAATCCATAGGTTAGCCACTAACCTAGAATGATAAGGGGATAGATATTTGCATTGGTTAAAGGAGGATAAATATCTTGATATCTACTTTATGGATATTTTCCACAAAATATCCAAAATATCAACCCTTTTGCCATGAAAGTCTTTCCCTTAGCTTGGAAGCAACCCAAGGACACCCCCTTCCCTTGTCATGGCAGCTAAGAACACCCCCCTAGCCCTACACCATTCTATATAACCCCATTGCTTTCATTCATGGCCATTTACATGAATTTAAACCTAGAAAAATCCTATTTCTACAAACCTTGATAACTTGATCAATTTTGATCTAAATCACTTCTAGTTTCTTGTATTGGACTCCCTACACTAGAGGGTACTAGTTAGGGCCTGCTATCGAGGATTTCGTGAGCTTTGGGCATCACCAAGTTAAAGTGGACACCCTCCCTCTCCTTGTTTTTCCATTGGATTTGCATCAATAGGTAAATGTCCATAAACTATGTTAATATTGTGTTTTCTCTTCATATTTGCATGCATCTAGGTACTAGAGAACTGTGGATCAAATTTGGTAGGATTTAGACTTGATTTGGTGTCCGTATCGGACACGTATCCTAAGCCTTAAACCCTTGTTTGGTGAAATGCCACAATGGACTTGTTTTTGTGTTTTTGTAAAACAAATTACATAACCTAGTAGCCCTAGACTTGCTGATCACAAAACACCTAGACTGAGCACGTTTTCGTGCTGTGTCCGTGTCCAAAGACCCTCGTGCATGCCCTGCTACCCGACACTTCGTGCGCACTGCACAGGCCACTAGGACACGTGCAAATTGACACGGACACGGGGGCAATGTCTACGAACATGCCCCTAAAATTTGGTGTCGCTTCGTGTCGTGTCGAGTGAGAAATCTCACTCGCACTGGACACGCGCTGTCAGCGCACACGCGCGCGAGGGCAACTTCGTACGTATCTGTCGTATGGACACGACACGTTGGTACCTCGTACTGACACGAGAGTGTAGCCCTATGTGTGGCATACACGAGGACACGAGCACGAGATGTGTAGTGTCCTGTGTCGCGAGCACGAGGCGTGTGCATCTCTGCACGATGCAGTGAAAATCGTGCGTATCAGTCGAGTTTCCTCGACTGATACGGCTCTCGTGTCGACGCTGTAGGACACGTAGACACGTAACAGAGTATCCATCGTGTAGCCCTATATATGGGCTACACGTGTGTGCGACCACGAGACGTATCGTGTCTCGTGGTGTGTCCTAGAGTGGACTGCACGCGTACACGACACTGTGGTTTCGTGCGCGTGTCAGGATTTACCCGAGTGAATTTTTACGTGTTTGGACACGCCGTGTCGTGTCGTGGTGTACTACCACTGACACATACGACACGTATATGTATGGGGCACCAGTTACCAACCATTAGAATCGAGCCTTAGCTCGTTTTAGTGTGTGTAAATCGAGTTACCTATTTTCGAGTGCACAGTGCACTGTTTCCAGGTTTTAGGATTTCCAGTTTTTGCAAAATCGATTTTCAAATCGATTTTGATTATGTTTTATACATTGTACTAGTGTATTTTAGTATGTATATACGTAGTATATATGTATATGTGAGTGTGGGTGAGTTTTGGGGATAATTGGTAGTGTGTAGGTGTAGTTGTGTGTGTATATACATAGGAGTGTATATATGTACTGTGTGTGTGTGTGTGTTTGGGGGCTGGATTTGGTTCCAGGAACCCCCCCCCCTCTCCTTTCCTGTCCACTGTTCAGTCTCTCTCTCTTTCACTCTCTCTCTCCCTCTATGTCTCTCTCTCTTCCCTCTCTATATATATATGTAATTTATATAAGTTTTTATATATATATATATATATATGTATATATATATATATGATATATATATATATATATATATATATATATATATATATATATATATATATATATATATATATATATATATATATATATTGTATTAGATATACATAGTGTCATTATATATATATATATGTGAGTGTGGGTTTGTATTATATATAGTATTCATATTTTGATATATGGGTAGTAGGTATATAGTGTCTATTCATATATATAGTTATATATATATATATATATCTATATAACTTACTAGATATAGGTTATATGAAACCTACACCACTAGCCTATGAAAACCTATAAGACTAGCCTATGGCTTAGGGCTAACCCTAATGACCTAAAACACTATAAGTGACCCTTGTTGACTAAGGGTTGACCAAAGTCAACCTTAGGTCAAAGTTGACCTAGTTAACCTAGAATTGACTAGGATTGACCTGAAATGACTAGTTTAACTAGTTGACTAGTAAGACATAGTTTGATTAGGTAATTGACCATTGTTGACCAAAGTCAACTATAGGTCAAACCTTGACCAAATTGACCTAGAAATGACTTGGATGAACATAGAAGGACTATTTGACTTGAGTTTGACTAAACTAGATGATTAGGTTGACCATATGGATTATGAGGGTAATCCTATATAGATGAAGATATGTATGGGGTTAAGTTAGATACCTAGAGTCGAGTCATGACTTGAGTTGGAGAATGGGATTAGCTTGATTATAGGATTAAGGTTGGTATTGTACTATATGTATTTATGTGTGGTATACTTTGTATAGGTAATTGTAGTATAGTATCTTAGGTATTCTAAGACATGTTAGCCTAAGTTGGTTTGAGTTAGCCTTATAGAGTTTGACTGGATGTTGACCATTAGTCAAGATTAACCTAATTACCTTATTGACTAGTCTATGATTAACCAAAACCTTAGTTAGACTAAGACTTGACCCTATATGGACCCAAGTAACTAGAGTTGACTAGTTTGGCTAGAATGTTTGACCAAGGGTTGACTTTAACCTAGATTAGACTTGTTTAACTTTGTTTGACCTTGTATGACTTAGTTTAACTTCTTGTGACCTAGTATAACTTAGTTTGACTGTAGTGTTGACCAAGTTTGACTTTGACCTAGATTGGCTTAGAATTCATATAGATTGTATCGTAGATTTATTTACCTTCATTTTGGACATGTCATAACTGTATTGCTCTATTTTAGGACATTGTGACCCTGGTACAGACATCTGATATTACACTACTCTTTCCAGAGTAACAGGCGAGTACATTCTCTGATAATTCTTTCATTTATTTATCGATTACTGTATTTCAGTTCTTGTTAGTTCTATGCGATTCTCTGTATCAACACGTATGGATATTTCTGGATTCGTGTATCGACACATACCTTACTTGCTGGCCTCTATTACTGGAGTCATTGGTATCATTCCGGAATCATTTCTGGAATCATCACGTATTAGCCAGACTCATCTCGATTATTTTTGGCGATTTTGGATTCACTTGCTGGGCAGGGAAATATTGAGTAAGACATGTAGACATACCCCAAATCCGGAATCTCCTACTGGAATCTACCGAAAGCATAGCCATCTCTTGCCCGATCAGTGAGAGATGTGCCTGATACCTACAGCCGTTTACATGTCGACCTCGGTATTTTAAAACATACTGTTAGATCATAGTTGGACTCACCCTGGTTTCATTGATCACTGTTGGACTCATCTTCTACTGGAAATTATCTGGTATCAGATTATATGGACTGGACTCACACTGGGATTACATTAGACTTATATCGTACTGTCTGGACTCACACATGATATTCTAGTTCAGTTAGCTTTTATTACAGTCTTTATTGCCATGATTCTTCTCTTGTTTTAGTTACCTTTCTTTTCTTGTATCTTACTGCCTCTCTATGTCATCATTACCTGTATAAAACTGCCATGCTCATCAATAAAACTGTCTATAACTGCTTTATAGTTCTTTGTCATTTACTTGGGTTTTTCTAGATGAGTTGTACTCGTTCCCGTCCTGATTGGACCTGTTGAAAATATTACAGATGATAATCCTGAGGACACATGCCCTACTTTCTATGCACCTGGCGAGGGATTAGCTACCTTTGGTTCCGACTCTCAGGAGTGATTCAGGAGATTAGCTAGTAGACTACTTTAGCTTTCATGTTTTGGCTTGTTGTATTAAAGTTAAGATATTGAGTCTGTATTAAGTTGGTTTGAGATATTGTTGTATTATTTTAGTAGTTAGTTGTTGTTGTCTTTAATTCCTTAGGTATAACTTCTGTGTTATCTTTTCGTGTTTAGACTGTGTTGAGTAGATCATACCCTTTACTTGCCCTCCATTCGGAGCCGATATCTGGACAAGTACTTTTTATATTCACTGCATGAGATTAGTTAGCAACCTAGGACAGCTTACTACCGCCGACACTGCGGCGTAGGCTGGACGTAACCACTTCTCGTGCCCCTATACAGGGTGCGGGTCATGACACGTTTTTAGTGGTGCCCCCATGCAGGTCTGTCGACTAAATTGTTTGGTTACGTTATTGTACCAAGCATGCCTGCAATTAGGAACTTAAGGTAATTAGACAACATTAGGAATGACGCTTAGAACACCTAGAGGAATACTAGGATTGCAACCTAAGAAATACATCACATGCTTGCTATTTAGATTTTCTTGTATATAATTGTTTTGCTTTAAAGAGTCCTTATAAGTCCTTTTTATTGTAATTAGATGGTGCTTACTCGTTCATCCCGGTATGTCTCACCTGAGAATGGCACGCTCCCCATCCAGTCAGCTGACCAGTTGACACCTCCACCTTCACCTACCACATTCCTCCACTCCACAGATCCACAAACCCATATACCACAACCACCTTCCACATCACAGTCCCAGCAGGACCCAATACTTCTACCATTCCCTATCACTATACCTACCCAGGCTTCCGTCACACTCGACGGGAACCAACTGCTCATTCTGATCCAGGGGTTTCTAGCAACCCATCAGGAGCAGACCACCCTACGCCGCCAGAGCATGGAGCATTCTGAGGGACGTACCGTGGTCCCACCACCTGTAGAGCCGCGGCAGAGAGCAGGGACGATCAAGGACTTCATGGGTCTGAATCCCAAGGAGTTCTTAGGGACTGAGGGCATAGTAGTAGCAGATGACTGGTTAGACTCGGTAGAGAGGAAGCTCATTGGAGTTAGGATGCCGGATGACCTCCAGGTCAAGGCAGCAGGATTTTTGCTGATAGACTTGGCAGGAGTTTGGTTCCGGAATGAGCCGTTATTCGCGAGAGGGAGAGCCACTTGGGATCAGTTCAAGACCCAGTTCAAGAAGAAAATCTTCTCAACCACTGCTAGAGTAGCCATGGGGCTACGATTCCAAAACATCCAGCAGGGGAACCATTCTGTCGACGAGTATGCGACAGAGTTTAGTCGCCTGAGCCGTTTTGCTCCTAGCCTAGTTGCTGACCCTGAGGAGATGATGCGTAGGTTTTTGCCGTGGTCTAGTTCCAGACATTGGCATTCTTATAGTGGCGAACGGTATGACTGACTACTACCAGAGCTTAGAGTTAGCCCGGAGTATCGAGGAGCGTCTTCTATCTTGCAAGAGGTCGGCTTCTGTACACATTGAGGGACCCTTCAAGCGTCAGGCTTTCCAGCAGAAAGTGCCGACGCTACACCAGCAGACATATCATCCTCCCACACCAGATCATTCGACCCTGCCAGTTAGAGCCCCGGGACCCCGGCAGCAGAGGCCATTTCAGCAGGTACAGCATCAGTATCGGGGTCAGGACCCGAAGACGATCAGTTGTTCATACTGCAGGAAGCAGGGACACATCAGGGAGCAGTGTAGGAAGAGGCTGAAGGTTTGCTATACCTGTGGGTCTGATACCCACCAGAAGATGGATTGTCCTATTGCACCTCCTTATAAGGGAGCTAGGCCACCTGTAGCTCAGCACCAGAGGGGTGGAGCTTTTGCGATGACGGTCGAGGAGACCAACGCTGCAGGTGACGGGTTAGCAGGTTTGTCTTTCCTGTCCTTCCTTTCCCATCTTGTTGTATGATTCCATTAGTACCTGTCAGGATATGCTTGTGATATGCTAGATAGTGTAGTTACCCTGTTCAAGACTGTGGAATCACGACCAGTAGGACTATGATTGCATGTTATCTTTTGACTCTGATTGACTGGGGGTTTGACCTAGAAGGAGTACGACTACCTTAATTTCGAAGACGAAATTTCTCTAAGGAGGGTAGACTTGTAAGACCCTGTTTTTGAAAATTTATTATTTTTATTATTTATTAATGGTGATTTAGTCATGTTATGAATTTTGGTGATTTTTAGTTAGATTAAAAATTATTTTCTAAGTCATGGCTT
The DNA here is from genome assembly GCA_029216955.1 of Iris pallida. Classification (NCBI taxonomy): domain Eukaryota; kingdom Viridiplantae; phylum Streptophyta; class Magnoliopsida; order Asparagales; family Iridaceae; genus Iris; species Iris pallida. The sequence goes on along the minus strand of JANAVB010011397.1, from coordinate 5,583,167 downwards.
ATGACTTTGTGATTTTACTAGTGTAACCCTAGTGTAAACCCTAGAGATTTCATAACCTAGAGACGAACCATGACCATGTAAGCCTAACCATGTGATTAGGATATCAAATTACCACTTTTTAGTCAAAAGGGTATTTTGGTAATTTTTTAGAAATTATTTAGAATTATTTGGATTTATGTATTTTTATTATTATTTAATTATTGATTAGTGCCATGATTAGTCCCTAACCTAGTCTACCCTAATCCATAGGTTAGCCACTAACCTAGAATGATAAGGGGATAGATATTTGCATTGGTTAAAGGAGGATAAATATCTTGATATCTACTTTATGGATATTTTCCACAAAATATCCAAAATATCAACCCTTTTGCCATGGAAGTCTTTCCCTTAGCTTGGAAGCAACCCAAGGACACCCCCTCCCCTTGTCATGGCAGCCAAGAACACCCCCCTAGCCCTACACCATTCTATATAACCCCATTGCTTTCATTCATGGCCATTTACATGAATTTAAACCTAGAAAAATCCAATTTCTACAAACCTTGATAACTTGATCAATTTTGATCTAAATCACCTCTAGTTTCTTGCATTGGACTCCCCTACACTAGAGGGTACTAGTTAGGGCCTGCTATCGAAGATTTTGTGAGCTTTGGGCATCACCAAGTTGAAGTGGACACCCCCCCTCTCCTTGTTTTTCCATTGGATTTGCATCAATAGGTAAATGTCCATAAACCATGTTAATATTGTGTTTTCTCTTCATATTTGCATGCATCTAGGTACTAGGGAACTGTGGGTCAAATTTGGTAGGATTTAGACTTGGTTTGGTGTCCGTATCGGACACGTATCCTAAGCCTTAAACCCTTGTTTGGTGAAATGCCACAATGGACTTATTTTTGTGTTTTTATAAAACAAATTACATAACCTAGTAGCCCTAGACTTGCTGATCACAAAACACCTAGACTGAGCACGTTTTCGTGCTGTGTCCGTGTCCAAATTGGACACGAACCCACTGGACGAGACCCTCGTGCATGCCCTGCTACCCGACACTTCGTGCGCACTGCACAGGCCACTAGGACACGTGCAAATTGACACGGACACGGGGGCAACGTCTGCGTACATGCCTCCAAAATTTGGTGTCGCTTCGTGTCGTGTCGAGTGAGAAATCTCACTCGTACTGGACACGCACTGTCAGCGCACACGCGCGCGGGGGCAACTTCGCGCGTATCGTGTCGCGTGGACACGACACGTTGGCACCTCGTACTGACACGAGAGTGTAGCCCTATGTGTGGCGTACACGAGGACACGAGCAGGAGATGCGTCGTGTCCTGTGTCGCGAGCACGAGGCGTGTGCATCTCTGTACGACGCAGTGAAAATCGCGCGTATCAGTCGAGTTTCCTCGACTGATACGGCTCTCGTGTCGACGCTGTAGGACACGTGGACACGTAACAGAGTGTCCATCGTGTAGCCCTATATGTGGGCTACACGTGTGTGCGACCACGAGACGTGTCGTGTCTCGTGGTGTGTCCTAGAGTGGACTGCACGCGTGCACGACACTGTGGTTTCGTGCACGTGTCAGGATTTACCCGAGTGAGTTTTTACGTGTTTGGACACGCCGTGTCGTGTCGTGGTGTACTGCCACTGACACATACGACACGTATATGTATGGGACACCAGTTATCAACCATTAGAATCGAGCCTTAGCTCGTTTTAGTGTGTGTAAATCGAGTTACCTATTTTCGAGTGCACAGTGCACTGTTTCCAGGTTTTAGGATTTCCAGTTTTTGTAAAATCGATTTTCAAATCGATTTTGATTATGTTTTATACATTGTACTAGTGTATTTTAGTATGTATATACGTAGTATATATGTATATGTGAGTGTGGGTGGGTTTTGGGGATAATTGGTAGTGTGTAGGTGTAGTTGTGTGTGTATATACATAGGAGTGTATATATGTACTGTGTGTGTGTGTGTGTGTGTTTGGGGGCTGGATTTGGTTCCAGGAACCCCCCCTCTCCTTTCCTGTCCACTGTTCAGTCTCTCTCTCTTTCACTCTCTCTCTCACTCTATGTCTCTCTCTCTTCCCTCTCTATATATATATATGTAATTTATATAAGTTTTATATATATATATGTATATATATATATATAATATATATATATATTGTATTAGATATACATAGTGTCATTATATATATATATATGTGAGTGTGGGTTTGTATTATATATAGTATTCATATTTTGATATATGGGTAGTAGGTATATAGTGTCTATTCATATATATAGTTATATATATATATATCTATATAACTTACTAGATATAGGTTATATGAAACCTACACCACTAGCCTATGAAAACCTATAAGACTAGCCTATGGCTTAGGGCTAACCCTAATGACCTAAAACACTATAAGTGACCCTTGTTGACTAAGGGTTGACCAAAGTCAACCTTAGGTCAAAGTTGACCTAGTTAACCTAGAATTGACTAGGATTGACCTGAAATGACTAGTTTAACTAGTTGACTAGTAAGACATAGTTTGACTAGGTAATTGACCATTGTTGACCAAAGTCAACTATAGGTCAAACCTTGACCAAATTGACCTAGAAATGACTTGGATGAACATAGAAGGACTATTTGACTTGAGTTTGACTAAACTAGATGATTAGGTTGACCATATGGATTATGAGGGTAATCCTATATAGATGAAGATATGTATGGGGTTAAGTTAGATACTTAGAGTCGAGTCATGACTTGAGTTGGAGAATGGGATTAGCTTGATTATAGGATTAAGGTTGGTATTGTACTATATGTATTTATGTGTGGTATACTTTGTATAGGTAATTGTAGTATAGTATCTTAGGTATTCTAAGACATGTTAGCCTAAGTTGGTTTGAGTTAGCCTTATAGAGTTTGACTGGATGTTGACCATTAGTCAAGATTAACCTAATTACCTTATTGACTAGTCTATGATTAACCAAAACCTTAGTTAGACTAAGACTTGACCCTATATGGACCCAAGTAACTAGAGTTGACTAGTTTGGCTAGAATGTTTGACCAAGGGTTGACTTTAACCTAGATTAGACTTGTTTAACTTTGTTTGACCTTGTATGACTTAGTTTAACTTCTTGTGACCTAGTATAACTTAGTTTGACTGTAGTGTTGACCAAGTTTGACTTTGATCTAGATTGGCTTAGAATTCATATAGATTGCATCGTAGATTTCATTTACCTTTATTTTGGACATGTCATAACTGTATTGCTCTATTTTAGGACATTGTGACCCTGGTATAGACATCTGATATTACACTACTCTTTCCAGAGTAACAGGCGAGTACATTCTCTGATAATTCTTTCATTTATTTGTCGATTACTGTATTTCAGTTCTAGTTAGTTCTATGCGATTCTCTGTATCAACACGTATGGATATTTCTGGATTCATGTATCGTCACATACCTTACTTGCTGGCCTCTATTACTGGAGTCATTGGTATCATTCCGGAATCATTTCTGTAATCATCACGTATTGGCCAGACTCATCTCGATTCTTTTTGTCGATTTTGGATTCACTTGCTGGGCGGGGAAATATTGAGTAAGACATGTAGACATACCCCAAATCCGGAATCTCCTACTGGAATCTACCGGAAGCATAGCCATCTCTTGCCCGATCAGTGAGAGATGTGCCTGATACCTACAGCCGTTTACATGTCGACCTCGGTATTTTAAAACACACTGTTAGATCATAGTTGGACTCACCCTGGTTTCATTGATCACTGTTGGACTCATCTTGTACTGGAAATTATCTGGTATCAGATTATATGGACTGGACTCACACTGGGATTACATTAGACTTATATCGTACTGTCTGGACTCACACATGATATTCTAGTTCAGTTAGCTTTTATTACAGTCTTCATTGCCATGATTCTTCTCTTGTTTTAGTTACCTTTCTTTTCTTGTATCTTACTGCCTCTCTATGCCATCATTACCTGTATAAAACTGCCATGCTCATCAATAAAACTGTCTATAACTGCTTTATAGTTCTTTGTCATTTACTTGGGTTTTTGTAGATGAGTTGTACTCGTTCCCGTCCTGATTGGACATGTTGAAAATATTGCAGATGATAATCCTGAGGACACATGCCCTACTTTCCATGGACCTGGTGAGGGATTAGCTACCTTTGGTTCCGACTCTCAGGAGTGATTCAGGAGATTAGCTAGTAGACTACTTTAGCTTTCATGTTTTGGCTTGTTGTATTAAAGTTAAGATATTGAGTCTGTATTAAGTTGGTTTGAGATATTGGTGTATTATTTTAGTAGTTAGTTGTTGTTGTCTTTAATTCCTTAGGTATAACTTCTGTGTTATCTTTTCGTGTTTAGACTGTGTTGAGTAGATCATACCCTTTACTTGCCCTCCATTCGGAGCCGATATCTGAACAAGTACTTTTTATATTCACTGTATGAGATTAGTTAGCAACCTAGGACAGCTTACTACCGCCGACACTGCGGCGTAGGCTGGACGTAACCACTTCTCGTGCCCCTATACAGGGTGCGGGTCGTGACATATACAGACTAATGAAGATAGACAAGGCTATAATATGCCTATCATTCACATCAACATCACAACTCACACACACACACACACACACACATATATATATATATATATATATATATATATATATATATAAATATATATATATATATATATATATATATATATATATGTCACATTCACATATATGAAATACCAAGACATCTTTATAGGAAGCTCTATATAGGCACATACTTATATACATACATATAGAGAGAGAGAATGGAAGAGGCAACACAAGTGAGGGTGTGTGCTGTGTCTAGTGACAGTATGCATCAAGTGAACTAGTGTCAATGGATAAGGGTGTGTGTACCTATATGTATATGACATTGCATTGAGGTTCAAATCTCAGTTTATACCTATATATATTATATAGAGAGATAGAGAGGGGGAAAAAGTTTCGTAGCAATGTGTGTGTGTGTCCATATATATGTAGCAGTTTTAGGGGGTGTGTGTATGTAGAGAGTAAGTGTGTGTATCACAAAATGTGGCATGTGTGTGTAGAGTGGATGTGTGTCCTAACAGAGTAATGTGTGAACCTATCCTTGTGTATAGCAAGTGGGTAGGTGTAGCATGGCAAGGGGTTTATGTTCAAAGGTTAACATGGCAAAAAGGGGTGTTAGCAAGTTAGAGGGTTAACATATAGTGTGTGTATGGGAGAGGTAGTGTTCAGGAATATACATATAAGAGGAAAAGTCATCTCAGGTTCAGGTTTTGTTCTCAGGTTTCATAAATGTTCAGTTCATACATCTAGTTAATGCAAGGGCTGGACAAAACCAACATGCAGTTAAGATAATGCAACTCATGTAGTGATGTGTATCAAAGAATGCAATGCATCATGTATGCACTGATACATTTCAGTCATCAATCATTCAGTCCTAAACATTCATCCACAGTTATCAGTCTCATTTAAACAGGGAACTTAGTGAAGGGAACCAGGTTTCAGTCATCACAAGCATATATATCAGATCCATCCTAAGTTCAATATTCAACTAACAATTTATCATTCATTCGGATTAGAACTGGGAATAATCTATATAGGAACTGAACAAGCAAAGAGGCTGAGACTGAATTGTCAGCCAAAACTCGAAAACCTCAAATTAGTTCAAAAACCCCACATCTACTCATATATACATACAAGACTCGAAGATGGATATGTAGGAATGTAATTACATCAATTAAACATGATTAAACATTGAATACCATTTGAAAAACTGGGATGAAAGTCAAATAAACCGATACTTAAATCACATTCAGCCAACAAACTTCAAACCCAAAACACATCTCAAAACTTGCAGTTAAACCCCCACATGAACCCTGATGCATTCCCATATATATCCCAGCATGTAAACTCAACTAAAACATGTATTTTAATCATTAAATATGAATAAATCATTCAGAAAACCGAGCTATTAGCACTGATACTGGGTTCAGTGTCGAAAAGGGGGAAATTGCAAATTTGAATATCAAACATTGTAAAAAAACCCAAAGCGATGGTTGGTAATTAGAGTACTACATGTGCTTGTGTCAGTCGAACCATTTTGTGTCCAACCAAGCCGGATACGGCGTGTCCAAACCAACCAAACACAAAACAGTGGACTGGGTTCAGCAGTCCTCGTGCGTGCGTGTGGGTCGCCCTAGGACACGACACAGGGCGACCCGTGTCTCGTGCTCATGCATGTGGGTTCGCTTAGGATAGGGCTAGGGGTCTAGCACCCTGATACATGATCTCGTGTCCACGTGTCAAGGAAAATCGTGCGTATCTGTACGGTTTCCAGTGTATACGCGTGGGTGCGGGCGACCAGTGCACATTGATTTCCTCCCAAACTACTCGATGGTTTGGCCTCAAATTAGGGGAACACTCTATCAGTGAGTGCCCCTACCTATCCATCAAAAATTGTTTGTCGAAGTGTCGTATCCAGGAAGAAATGGACACGGGGTAACAGGACAGTGCACGACTGCCTCGTGCTGTGTCTCCATGTCCAAACACGATACGAAAATCAATCAGAATTCAACTCAATCAAACAGAAATTCAAAATATACATATAGAGCTAGAAATTTGTTAAATTAGCTTTCAAAAATACATGGATTCAATCCACTCAAGCATTTCATCAAACACCTAGGTTCTAGGACTGATATATGTCCGATACGGACACAAAGTGGACACGACTCGACACAAATCCAATACCTACGGCTAGGGGACACCTAGGGCTATGCAAATATGTAAAGAAATCGAAAATCTAATGAGTTTAGATAGGGTTACCTATTGGTTGTTCTTCCTCAAGAAAACTCCTAAAATGAGGATTCCTCCTTGCTAGCCCAATGCTCCAAATTGCTCCAAAGATGAGGTTTCTCTCCATGGACATGAAATAGAGCTGGATTAGGAACTAATGAAAAAGACTAGAGTGGAAAATGAATTAAAATGAAGAAACTAGGGCTTGAGGAAGATTTCTATACCTCTCCTTCTTGTAAACTTGGAAACTTTCTTAAGGAGGCTACAACTAATGGAAGAGACATTATATAGGGGTGGGATTTCCTATGTTGGCTGGCCAAAACTCTAGGGTTAGGGTTTTAGTTAGTTGGGCCATGGGCCTCCCTCTCTTGGTGGGTTTCTAGGCTTCCTAGTTAAAGGCCTATTCTCAAAATACCTCATTCTAACTAATAAGCCCAAAAGCAATTATCTACCAATTTTCTAACCACTACTTAAACTAACAAGTCCCACTTAGTCTATAGGTTAAGTCTCACTTCTAAGTTAGGCCCAATCTAGTCTAGAACCAAGATACCACATAGCAACTAATTAATTAATATTAAAAATTACATAAATTTCCATAAATTCTAAATAATTCTAATAAATCACAATAAGCTCAAATAAATTCAGAAATGACCAAAATACCCTCTAGGCTAAATGCACTAAATTGAACCTCTACTCACATGGTTAGGCTCTAGGTCAAACAGTCTCTAAGGTCACACTAGCAACACCAAAATCATAGGTCATGACTTAAAAATAGTTTTTAATGATAAAAATCACCAAAAATCATATTATGATTTAAATACCATTATTAAATGATTAAAAACACAAAAGTTCAAAATTACCCTTGTTTTAGAAAACTGGGTGTTACAAGCGATGATCCCAGGAAATAAGAACTAAACGGATAGTCCGGTTCTTGAGAACCTTCTCCCTTCGGTCCAAAATGGATACGGGCCTCTTCTTATAAGATAGGTTGGTACCAACGGCCATCTCAAATGATCCAGAATATTGCTCAAATTCGGAACATACTGACATAACTGAGACACATAAAATACGTCATGTACCTCTCGTAGCAACGATGGAAGAGCAAGATGATAGAGCAAGGAGGATATGTATCTTATCATCTTATTCGAGAATATCAAACAACCCAATATATCTAGGATTAAGCTTTTTTCGTACACCAAATCCAATGAAACCACGTGTAGACAAAATCTGAAGAAGTACGTGGTCGCCGATTGAGAACCCAAAATAACGCTATAGCTAAACTCCCCAAAGATGATGACAGTTCCGAGCCACTCTGAGAAGCTCCCTGATATATCTGACTACTCTAACTGACTGAGCAACCAACTCTGGACCAAGCACCTACCTCTCTCCAATGTCATCCCAAGCTAGGGTGACCTACATCTCCTACCATACAAAGTCTCGAAAGGTGTCATTTGAATACTCGTCTGGAAGCTGTTGTTGTAAGAGAATTCCACCAAGTGCAAGAGATCCTCCCAAAAATTATTGAATTCAAGAGTGCATGATCAAAGCATATCCTCTAAAGTCTGAATCGTACGCTCTGACTGACCATTTGTCTGAGAATGATATACTGAACTAAAACTTAAACGGGTACCTAGACTCTGCTGAAGACTCTGCCAGAAATGAGAAGTGATTTTGGAATTCCGATCTGAGACTGTATAAGGGCCCTAATTTTTGGGGATTTTTTTAAATTTATTTTATACGATTAAATAATTGTATGTTTATTAAATTATATTTCCTTATTAATTATGTCTATAAATTCACTTTTTCGTAGCTTTCATTTTTAGAGTACAAGAAGTGTCAATCTTTCCAAACTTCCTTTATAAGTTTTGAAGTAGACAAGCCCACCTTTAATCTGATATATTATGTCCCACCTAAACTGGTCCCCTAGTATTCTTCGAACTTCGTACAACTTCGGGTTAATTTAGGCCATTTGATTATTTATAGTAATTCTAAATCTTACTTCCAACGTGAGTTCAGAACTCGACATAGATCAAAACCATTTGACCCAGTATATGGGTTTAACCCATTTTAAGCCTACGACACACATGCCAAGGGTGTGCCACTCAATCGAATTCCTATGTGCTATTTATTTGCGAATGGCACAAGAGACTCATGGGTTGATTTTTCGAGTTCGATTTGATTAGAAAATATATTTGGACCCTAACCTAGCCAACCCCACTTGGTAGAGCCATGTTGGTTGCCATGACTCAATAAATTTATTTGGAATTTATTTTGGGATGGTATACAGCCAAATAAATTTAAATATAATTTTGTATATATATGGTTATATATATATATATAACAGACTAATACTATATATATATGGCCTTAGCCATGGTTAAGTTTTAGAGAGCAAGATGACTAAATTTTTTGGTACGGTTAGTGTAGTTGTATGCTTTGACTAGTATATTAGCCATGCTAGGGAAGGCTTGGCCATAGTTGTGTCCCAAGTAGGAAAACCAGTTAAAATTTGACTTAACCCCCATAAATGATTTAAATAGTTATTTATTAAATATTATGACTTTTAGGAAACCCGGTTGTACCATTCTAGCCTGGACTTGACCCGAACCCAACCTAAACCCTTGTAGACGAGTAGTGCGTCCAGAGACATCCATGTAAGGGTATATTGATTGTATACGTATAAATTTTTCGTATTTTAATTTAATGGGCTAATAAATATTTTCAAAATATTTGTTATATATATATATATATATATATTTTTTTTTTTGTTATATATATATATATATATATATATATATATATATATATATATATATATATATATATAAGTGTTAATGATATTAATTGTTATTTATTTTATAATATGATGAGCATTTTCTTAGAAAATGCTATTTTAGATTTTGGGATTTTTACGCTATATATACATGTATATATATTAAAAAAAAATTAGTGTATCCATAGTATTCAAACATTAGGCTATATATATATATATATATATATATATATATATATATATATATATATATATATATATATATATATATATATATATATACCAATATATTTTTATATAAATTTTAGTTAGAGATTAGAGATTTTAGTAAGAGATTTAATAAATATAAATTATTTTTATTATGAGATCATTGAATTATATAAAATGAGAGGAATACATATTGGTTGTGTGCATTTATACATATATATAGAATATATATACGTATTCTCATAATTTAGAAGTTTAGTTTTTTAAATGTTAGAATTTATTTTAAAATAATAGATATGTATATTTATAGATTATATTTTTAACTAATAGTTGAGCATTTAGTATATATATATATATATATATATATATATATATATATATATATATATATATATATATATATATATATATATATCATGATATAGATAGAGAGCTCCGTCTTGGCGATCGCCTAAACCCTAGCCGCTTCTTCTTCGTCCACGACTCCGGCTTGGCCTCTGGCCGGGCCGGTGTCCTCACCAGTGGAGACACTTGCTCTACCGGCTCTCCTCCCCTTCATGGCTAATACGTTCGCAGAGGCGGTGGCGGGGGCTAAACCTAGTTCAACCCCCACCATACAGATCTGGTCTCCTTCCCTTTCGCGAGGGATCCCGATCATCTCTTTCACGGAAGAGGAGGAAAACATCCGAGCGGACCCGTTCTGTTTCGCTCTCATTGGGAAGTTTTTCCACTCACGTCCATTTATCGACGTGATTCGGAAAGCTTTCCTTAACTTCAAGTTTGCTGGTCTTGTACAAGTGGGATCGATCGACCCCAAGCATATCCTTATTCGGCCTCAGGAGGAGGCGGATTTTCTTCGTCTCAGATCTAAAGATCTATGGTTCATCTCTCGCGCCCCTATGAGACTTTTCATATGGCAAAAAGTCTTCTCTTCTACGGAGGAATCCCCTCTAGCACCCGTATGGGTTTCTCTACCTGGCCTGCCCATTCAATTTTTCAACAAGAATGCGTTGTTTTCCTTGGCCATGGGAATCGGTAACCCATTGCACATTGATAGAGCCACAGAAGAACTAACACGTCCCAGTGTTGCCCGTATACTTATTGAAATTGATGCTAGTAACTCTCCCCCTCCATTAATCTGCATAAACCTTTCTAATGGCAGACGCATCCCTCAGAAAGTTGAATATGAATCTTTCCCTATGTACTGCACTTTTTGTAAGCACCAAGGCCATGCTCGAGCTTTATGCAAAGCCCTCCAGAAAGACAAGCAGCCTGAACCACCTCAATGGCGTGCACGTGAGTTTACTACGGGAGAAGACCCGATTACAAGAGCAGTTGGGGAAAGTTCATTGCAAGCTACATTAGACTGAGGCCTAATAAATGATCAGCCAGCTACCTCTATTAATGATCAAACCCAGTCGCAGGATCCCAACGCTGTATTTATTCTTTCAAACACACACGTGATCTCCTCTACAGCTCCCCATGTACAAGCCAATCCCGACGTGCCACCACAGCCCACGTCTCCCGGTGACGGCTGCAATAATCATCCTGTCACTCTTTCCAAGAAAATCGTGGCCATCACCATTGAGACAGAGACGGCTACCACCGTCATGCCTGCTACTAATGAGGTCCTTCCAATTGTCACCATTACTCCTACTATACTCAGAGCTCCAACCAACCAGCCACTCGTGCAAGACCAGGTTCCTCCTGATGACTAGCTCGAGGAAGGAGAAGTTGCCACCCAGAGCAAATCATAGGCTCAATAAATGGAAGAAGCAGATGCTCAGGCGGAGCCCCAGGAACCGAAAGCTAGTCGACCAAGTGACACCAGAACGAAGAAGCTGCCGCTGGCTCCGTCTTCTCGAGTCCTTCGATCTGCAGCTAAGCCTACTACAACCCCCCCCCCCCCCCACCCCACCCTCCTCTAATGTTTAACATTCTTTTCTGGAACGTGAGGGGAGTAGACAATCACATGACTCTTAAAAGAATCAAATCTCTATGTCGCATGCACAAAGTACAGCTTCTTGCCATTATCGAGCCCAAAGTCTTCGCAGACCAACTCCATTTTTATCAAGTAAAGCTAGGTTTTCATATGGCTTTCACAAACAACAAAGGGAATATTTGGATTTTTTGTAGCAAAGAAGGACAGATTATAATGGCAGAGTCTACTGAGCAGTCGCTATCGGTCCTTTTCACCCATCCGCTCATTCCCTATACTTTACTCATATCGGTTATTCATGGTAGTAACACCAAAGAGGGCCGTCGTTTGCTATGGGACTCTTTGCTCAGGCTCCCGAATTTCTTTTATTTTCCCTTGCTGATTGGGGGAGATTTTAACGCTATTTCGCGTACAGAAGAAAAGTTTGGTGGTCTTCCACCCAATGAGGCTTCCATGCGGGAGTTCCTGGAGTTCCAAATGGCTGCGGGGGTGTCGGAGACCCCGTTCACTGACAGTTGCTTTACATGGGTTAAATCCGATGTGGGACCAGACCGACAAGGATCCAGGCTTGATCGGGTGCTCATGGACAAAAGCTGGTGGGAATGGGGCCCTCTTACGTCGTGTGATCACTTAAATCGTATGGAGTCTGATCTTGCTCCTATTCTGATTCAGTTTCGAGCACCATCCTCTGTGCCAAGGAAACCATTTCGGTTCCTTTCATTCTGGCCTGCTCACCATTCATTTTCTCAAATAGTCGAGCAAGCCTGGACATCGGTGTATCATCCTAACCCTCTCATCAACTTGGGTATGCGGCTCACTGCTACTAGAAAGGCTCTCTCGTCGTAGAGTCATGCTACATTTGGAGACATATTCCAAGCTGTCAAACTAGCAGAAGACAGGGTTGTGGCAGCTGAGGTGGCATTCGAACAAGACCCTTCTCTTCGCTCTAACCTCCAGGAGGCGCAGGCTCATCTCAAGCAGCGCATTCAAATTGAAGAGGCCTACTTGAAACAAAAGGCCAGGCTCAAGTGGGACTTGCAAGGGGATAGAAATTCGGGGCATTTTCACTCCTGTGTGTCCAACAAACGTCGTCATCTTCATATTCACCAAATCAGGGGTGAAGATGGCTCCTCCGCAACTGATCTTGCGGGCATTCAACAGATTGCTAATGATCATTATGCGAGGTTGTTCCTACCAGAACAGGTGAATACGGATGCAGACTTCATGTCCGTGCTTCCTAGGGTCCTCAATGACGAGGAAAGCACCACCCTTACAGAAAAGCCTACCATGAAGGAGCTCCTTGCTACTGTTAAATCGAGTGATCGCCATAGTGCCCCAAGGCCGGATGGATTTACAGGCATTTTCTTCATTAAGTGTTGGCACATCATTAAGGAGGATATCCTAGCCGCTGTCCACATGTTCTTTGATGGCTTCTCTCTTTCGAAAGTCATTACCAGCACTCTTCTTATTCTAATCCCCAAGAACAGACACCCTACATCCATTACTGAGTACCGGCCGATTAGCCTATGCAATTTTGCTAATAAATTTTTTTCCAAACTACTGGCAAATAGGCTTTCTCCAATGATGACGAGGATTATATCCCCGGAATAAAGTGGTTTCGTCAAGGGAAGGGAGATTGTGGACAACATTATTCTTGCTCAAGAGATGTTCAGTGTGCTAGGACATGACAATTGGGGTCGCAATGCAGCAATCAAACTTGATATGAGCAAGGCGTAGTCAATTGGAGATTTTTACTAGCCAACCTTCGAAGACTTGGTTTCAATGAGACTTGGATCAATATGATCCTTCATTTGGTGAATAATGTATGGTTCTCGATAATGATCAATGGCAGTATGTCTGGATACTTTCAGGCGTTCAGGGGGCTGCGACAAGGTGATCCTCTATCGCCTTTGCTCTTCGTGATTACGGCAGAGTCATTAAGCAGGAATTTATAGAGGCTTGCATCCCAACCAGGCTTCACTCCGTATTATTCTCCTAGCGGATGCCCCAGAGTCACTCATCTGGCATATGCAGATGATATCATCATCTTCTCCGGTGGTGATAAGAGATCTATCCATCTTCTGATGATGGTCTTACACAGGTACGAGAGAGCCTCTGGACAACTTGTTAACTCCTCCAAATCAGCTATTTGTGTTCCAGAAGATTTTCTCGAAGACAGGGGTACTTCCCTGAGTACATTGACTGGGTATCAGATCACGAAACCTCCTATCACCTATCTGGGATGTCCACTTAGGACAGAAAGACGGAATGCAGCTATATTTGAAGAGCTCAAAGACAAAGTGCGCAACAAAATAGATGGGTGGCACAACAAAACACTATCTCCTGGGGGTAAGCTAATTCTCATAAAATTAGTTCTATCTTCCATTCCTATCTATTGTCATGCTGCGAGTAATCCTCCTATGAGTGTTCTTACACAACTTGAAGCCATGTTTAGTAAATTTTATGGGCCTCTAAGGATGGTCTTCGAAAACATACATGGATAGGATGGAACCAAATTGCAGGACCACATGAGGAGGGGGTCTTGGCACTAGGCGTCTCAGGGACGTTTTTGATGCTTTTACAGTGAAACTTTGGTGGAAATTGCGATCACAAGATTTACTTTGGACATCTTTTATGAAGATGAAATACTTCCCCTACATTCATCCGAGCCAAGCGAGAACAAATTCTAAAGCCTCATATATATGGCGTCGATTACTAGTGGGCAGGGACTTAGACAAGAGATTCCAACTGATCGAGGATGGTGGCGAAGGTTCGCATTGGCTCCCTGATCATAGATTCACTGTCTCTTCGGCATAGAGAGCCATTCGACCGACATATCCAGTTGATAATAGATTCAAGCACATTTGGAGTAGTTGCATTCCTTCCAAATGGTCGGTATTACTGTAGAGGATACTACTTGGTCGTCTGCCAACTGACGATAACATTCAAAAGCTGGGCTTCCATCTAGCATCGTCTTGTCATTGTTGCATGAACCCTAAACCTGAAACTATCCGCCATATTTTTCATGAGGGGGTTTGGCTAGGCAGGCATGGGTGAATTTCCAAAAATTACTCCATATCCGAGGCCGTGTTTCAGGCATGGAAGGATGTTTAGCTCTGTGGTGGAGGAGGAACAATTTGCATTACAAAAAAATCACTGTAGGTGCGATTTGCTGGGTGCTATGGAAAAATAAAAATAAGAGGAGATATGAACAATACAAATACAATGATCGACAGATCTGCAAGGAGATTCAAAGACAGATTTGCAAAGCTACGGTTGCATGCTCGCATGGAAGGAAGAAAGTTAGATAGTTTTTGTATCAGGAATCGTATGAATTCCTTTATACTTTTGACAATGGTTTCCTTCTAATAAAAGTTTAGTTTTCAATATATATATATATATATATATACACATATATATATATATATATATATATATATATATATATATATATAAATATATATATATATATATATATATATATATATATACACTAGATGAGGCATACATAGATTTAGATTTTTTTTAAAATATTCTCTAGATTTGTCTTTTAGTTACCTACTATTTTTTTAAAAAGAAATGAAAAGAAAAAGAAACAAAAAAGAAAGGGAGTTTCTTGCGAGAAATGAGTTTCTCCAGAGTTAAGAACCATCACACAGGCCCGAGCCCAAGAATACAGAACCGACCCCCTCACCCCCTTTATATATATATATATATATAACGATGGAGAAAGGGCGGGAAACCTCTCTAAAAATCCTAAAATCCTCAACCAATCCCTCGACCCTGACACCCCACGTCACCTAGCGCCCCCCTGAGAACCTGCGCACTCCGCCTGGGCCATCGTCGGCCGCTGGCAGACGCGCGGCCGAGCGCGCGCGACAGCAGCAAAGAAGACATCAACAGCAGCAACCACAGTCCAAGCACCCAACTTTGGGTCGTGTCTTCTCCCCCGTCGTTTGACGGATTCCTGAACCAATTTTGCTGGTACAATCCTAACCTTTACGCCTCTAACGCTCTTCAAATAGTTCATTTTAGTTCGTATCATGTGCAACGAAAATCGAGTTCCAAAATTAAATTTTTTTTGATATTTGGATGTTAGAAACTATCCCAACGTCCCTTATTTGCGGTCGATTTACAGCCAGGATATCCAAAATTTTGGGAAACCACTTGAATAAGGTTTTAGACACCTATTAATTAGTTTATTTTATTACTTATTAAGTTATGTTTAAATTTAGTTTGAAGTTGACCAAAAATCAGTTTTTAAACCCAAAAAACCCCGATACGGAGTTCGTACCGACAATCCGGGTGACTTGGTCATGAGCCACTTGTATCGAAAGGTGCGTATGGACTTCGTGCAGGTGTAGGCTTTGACAAAATTCGAATTGATTGCGTGTGCACGACGAATTTAATGCGCATCCGTCAAAATTTACCGTATCAGGCTTTTCCAAAATTCTCCAATTACTTTGTGCACATTCGTCATCTCGAGACAAAACTTGTGCCAATAGGACCGTATCATTTTTTGGTCATGTATGCCAAGTTTGGTCCGATTTTAAGAAGGTCGACCGGAACGCTATTTTGGCGGGCCCGGAACCCGACTCAATGGACGAATTTGTGCACGGCACATCGGAATCCAACTTTAGACATACGGTTGGGTTCATCTCATCGAATTGGACCCATAGACATATAGTTTGATGACTTTAGAGACCATAGATGCTGGTACACTTTTCGGTACAAAGCTGGTCCAACAGTGGATATCGTTTTGACCGAAAATTATCGTTTTACCCCTGTGTCCAGAATTGGACTTATGGGTAGCCTATTCTAGCTATTTTGCTTATTCTGAGAATATTGGCAATATCTATTTTTACCATCCAGAGCCGTTTGCGGGAGTTTAGGTTTTGATATTCTTTGAATTGACGAGTTGTTTACGGGACTTTTTGCTACCATCAGGCAAGTACACCTTGCCAAACTTTGTAGTATTTACATGCTTTTCTATATTGCTATTCTTTCTTACTTCGTTACATACCTCTCTAATTTCATGTCATGGTTACTTTCTAGTTTCACGTGCACGTAGACTGTTACTCATTTTTCATGTTACTTTTTCTATCTTTTTATCATGTTCATGTCTAGTAATAGTACTGCTACGCCTATGCCATGTTTTTCTGACTTGTTTGACTTGTACTTGACTTGGACATGACTAGAAAGACTTGAGTTCCTAGTACCTTAGGAGAGAATGTTTTATTAGTCATGTCTATACCTCTATTGTTATTGCCTCCTCGGGCTACGATAGAGAACCTATTATAGGACTGGTAGTGCCTCACCGGGCTACGGTTTTTATCACATGCACCTATAGCCATGATTAATATTATATTCTCATGACATGTCATCATCTGTATAGTTCCTTTATGTGTTATACTTTCCTCTACTTGTTATTCCTATTTCTCTTGCATGTTATTTACTGTACAGTAGGCATATATATTATGTGTCTTGCTAGTCCCCTGAGGACCTGGTGATCTCTCTAGATATTAGATGAAGGTATGACATGTTGATGGAGGATGGTTGCTACATCATCTGCAGGTATATTTAGTTGATGTTTTTTATCGTTCTCTTCCGTATTTAGATTTTGTCCTATATTTGATTCTTGCTACATTGTAGCATAGTCTTGTACGAGCTTCTACTTTCTTCTAGCTTGTTCATGATAAATACGTTATTGGGAATCCACTCTAACATATTTATCTATTCTAGAATCAGTGTATTATGGTCTGATCAGCCTTACTGCACTTGATTCGTTATTGTTACCGATACTAGTGGATTGAGATATAGTTGATCTAGAACAACCAGACAGCTTATATGTATTCGAGCAGGACTGGAGTTCTCTCGATATGTAGTTGGCATGTATACGAACTCCTAGTCCTACGTATTTTGGGACTAGGGTGTTACATTTTTTTTGGTAGCCCATGCAGTGTCACGCCCCGAGTCGGCAACGTTCGTCTCCGATGTTAATTTTGCCGATTCGATCGTCCTCGCTAAGACGTGATGTCGTACGAGTCTGGAGTTGCACTCGTACAAGGCAGAACGTTACGTTCATTTTGATATTAATATGCCAAGAGAAACTTCACAAATCACATCAGAATTTAAGATGCAGTATAGCAAGATAGAAATGCTTTTCATTCATAGCTTGCAACGAAGTGCAAGTCGTAATTACATTGGATGTCGTTGCGGCTACATTGATTGAAAATATAAAGAAAATACATTCGACAAGTTGCCTGAACTACGCTTGCCGTCCCATACATTCGCCCCTTTATACATAAGCCGTCGACTTGAATTGGCTTCAAAATACTTCAGCATAGGAAGAACTTCAAAATGCCTCTCCGCACTTCAGCTTTGTTTTAGGTTGCAGCGCCCACCGCACCTGGGGAAATTGGGGGAGGGGATTAGCACACTTGCTAAGTGGACGAGACGAACCAACTCGTCTAAACCGACTCTGATTGTTAGGGTAGGCATGCTTTAGAGTTGTCTTTCTATTAGAACTAAATGAATTCAGTTCATATTCGATAGCCGTCTTTGAGTAATAAAGCATATAGTATAACATCGCAGTTTATCATATTTCTTACCACGGCCGTGCTCGTCCCTGCATGAAAACAGATATAATATTTACACCTGCATAAGACAATAGGTGAGCATGCAACTATCTTATATGCGGTCATTGGTGCTACGCACCACTAGGGACTCAATCGAAGTTGGCATACGACTCTACCCTTTCAGCCTAGGTTGTAAGCCTTACTGAAGGTCCCGCATGCCTCGCGCCGAAGCACGATAAATTATTCCCCCTAGGACGAATCAGTTCCGATGCCCCGGATACCGTTTCGAGGAAAACGAACTTGTGCACAAGCTGTCCATGACCATGCCTATGTGCGAATAATTTTATATATGCAAACAGTTTCGTATAGCGCGGATAGTATCGAACGACATTATCATTTCTCGCAACTCATGCAACGATTCATTTTCCCCAAAGTCGTACACCGATTTAGCGTCCCGTGGGCACCAAATTGTCCGAGCATCATAACCCATGATCGACGTTTCACATTATTTTGCAGCACGTAAAATAGTCTATCATTTTACTAGAACCTTAAACTTTTCCGTTTATGTGAGAAACTTGTATTTTTCAGAGTAGATTACTCAAAATCAATACGTTTTTCCTGAGTTCTTGACCTTAGTGGATTGGCATGCAATTAACTTGGCATCGTTCGATTTAAATGAATTTGAAGCAAGGAATAAGTTTGCGGGACAGAGTAGAAAAGAAGGGTCGAATCAACCACCGATTACTTTGCTTCGTGCCGATCATCCAAGCACTACGTAACGTCAATCCTTAGTTACGCGAGCTCCTGCAATGGCACCAACGCTTTGTTAGAATTTCTTCTTTTCCCCTTGTATCGAAATTATAATTGCATCCATGAAAATGACGCGAAAGCACTTCATCAAGCCCAGCGGCAAAGCTCTAAGAAAACCATACAGCGGTCCGGTCCCGTCGAAGGGACTCTTATAGAGAGCTCACTCGTCGAGATGCAGCCCGCTACATCTAGGACTTATTACAACAGAAGTCGTTCTATTAGTTGGATCGATTCTCGTAACTTCCGTCCAAATCGATTTGAATCGATGCCGCAAGGCGTTATTCGTTTACCAAGCTTAGCGATCAAGTTAGATGACCATCTAAGTTCCCAGCCGATCTGACTCGGCGCAAGCATATTATGAAGTTTCGTCGCCTATCGAAAGTGGGGTGCTACATAATATACCACTAAGAAAAAGTTTCATCCCAAAACTTAAGAACAAGGGTCTGACCTTAATTTAGACGAATAACGCAGGGTACTTCTCTTTCATCTCCGCCTCTATCTCCCACGTCGACTCCTCGACTGAATGGTTCCACCAAAGCACGCGGACCAAGGACATCGACCGATTTCGTAGCACTTTCTCCTTGCGGTCCAAAATTTGAATAGGCTCCTCCGAGTAAGATAAGTCAGTACGTAGCTCTAACTGATCGAAGCTAACCACATGACTTGGATCATGCACGTATTTTCGAAGTTGTGAAACGTGAAAAACATCGTGCACATCAGCTAAAACAGGAGGTAGTCCGATCCGATAAGCAACCGTCGCAACTCGCTCAATGATCTTGAAGGGGCCTACAAATCTCGGGCTCAACTTGCCTTTAACGCCGAATCGCATCACACCGCGCATGGGCATTACTTTCAGAAACACATGGTCCCCGACCAAGAATTCTAGCGGTCGTCGACGAAGATCTGCGTAGCTCTTTTGTCGACTTTGCACGATGCGGAGTCTATCTCGAATCAAGCAGACCTTTTCGACGGCCTGCTCCACCAGTTCCGGTCCAAGCACTTATCGCTCTCCGACTTCATCCCAGCATATCGGCGAACGACACTTCCTCCCGTAGAGCGCTTCGTATGGAGCCATCTGAATGCTCGACTGATAACTGTTGTTATACGCAAACTCCGCAAGCGGCAAATACGTATCCCAACTAGTCTTTAGGTCGATCGCACACAGATGCAACATATCTTCTAAGATCTGATTGACTCTCTCTGTCTGACCGTCTGTTTGGGGATGGTACGCCGAACTAAAGTTCAGTTTGGTCCCCATCGTCGCTTGAAGGCTCGTCCAGAAACGCGATAGGAATCGCCCGTCTCTGTCCGAAATTATTGAGGTCGGTACCCCGTACAGTCGAACAATCTCATCGACATACATTTACGCTAACCGATCGACGCTCCATCCTACTTTAATTGCGATGAAGTGAGCCGACTTGGTCAATCTATCAACGATGACCCAAATCGCGTCATTCTCCCGCGGCGTCTTCGGAAATCCCATAATGAAATCCATCAAGATATTGTCCCACTTCCACTCGGGAATGGCGATGTTCTGCAGCTCTCCGCCTGGCCTTTGGTGTTCCGCCTTCACCTGCTAATACGCCATGCATTGCGATACGAATGTAGCCATGTCTTTCTTCATGCCGTACCACCAAAAGTTTGTGCGCAAGTCCTTGTACATCTTGGTGCTTCCAGGATGTAACGAGTACTTCGCATAATACGCCTCCGTCAGAATTTCTTTTCTGAGTTTGGCAGTTTCAGGAATGCAGAGCCTTCCCTTTAATTGCATCGTCCCGTCTCCGTCTTCCACAAAGTCAGTCGCCCTTCCCGTTGAAATTAGCTCACATATTTTCTTCAGGAATGAGTCGTCCTCCTGTGCGATCTTTATCTTGCTAAGCAGGCTCAATCCTAACTTTAGCTGAGCTAGGTGCAGGTGTCGATACTCAATTCCGAGTTCGATACCCATCGCTTCAAGGTCTCGCCGTATCTCCCTGTTTATGGCCAGTGTTCCCATAAACATTCTACTAAATGCATCGGCCACCACGTTTCCCTTGCCCGGCGTATACTCGATCGTTAGCTCGTAATCTTTTATGAGTTCGAGCCAACGTCGATGTCGTAGGTTGAGTTCCCGTTGCGTAAATAAGTATTTCAGGCTTTTGTGATCTGTGTAGATTCTGCATGCCACACCATAGGGGTAGTGCCGCCATAACTTCAACGCAAAGACGATCGCCGCCAATTCTAGGTCGTACGTCGGGTAGTTTTTCTCGTGCTGCTTCAACTATCGTGAAGCATAGGAGATGACTTTGTCTCTCTGCATGAGTACGCACCCGATGCCAGTTTCCGACGTGTCGCTGAATATCTGAAAGCCTTCTGGACCGTCTGGAAGTACAAGGATTGGAGCTGAGACGAGCCGTTGCTTCAACTCTTGAAAGCTGGATTTACAGTCGTCGCTCCATTCAAATACTACTCCCTTCTGGGTGAGGCGAGTTAGAGGCGATGCTAGTTTTGAGAAGCTTCGCACGAATCTACGATAGTAGCCCGCTAAGCCCAGGAAACTCCGAATGTCGCTAGCCGAGGCAGGTCGTTTCCAATCCACCACCGCATCAATCTTATTTGGGTCTACCGCGACACCTTCGGCAGAGATTACGTGCCCGAGGAATGTCACGCTACTCATCTAGAACTCGTACTTACTCTGCTTGGCGTATAATTTGTTTTCATGCAGAATCTGCAGTACCGTCTTCAAATGTTCCGTATGCTCTTCCTGATTCTTTGAGTAGACAAAGATATCGTCGATGAATACGACTACAAATTTATCTATTTGAGGTCTTGAAGACTCGGTTCATCAGATCCATGAACGCGGCTGGGGCATTCGTCAAACCGAACGACATGACGAGGAATTCGTAATGACCATATCGAGTGCGGAAGGCAGACTTCGATACGTCGTCGGACTTGATCTTCAATTGATGATAGCTTAAACGAAGATCAATTTTTGAAAATATTGCCGTGCCTTGCAGTTGGTCAAACAAGTCGTCGATTCGCGGCAAAGGATACTTGTTTCGTAAGGTCGCCTTGTTGAGTTCCCGATAGTCGATGCATAGCCGCAATGACCCATCCTTCTTCTTCACGAACAGTACGGTAGCTCCCCATGGAGAGACGCTAGGGCGAATAAATATGCGGTCTAGCAACTCTTGTAATTGCACCTTCAGCTCCTTCAGTTTTGCTGGAGCCATTCGGTAAGGCGCCTTTGATATCGGCCGTGTATCCGAAAAGGTGTCGATGCTGAATTTAATTTCTCGATCCGGCGGCATCCCGGGCATCTCGTCAGGAAAAACGTCAGGAAAATTGTCCACAACATCAGTCTGCATTGTGTTTGTATTATCCGTCCGCGTGTCTCAAACTGATGCCAAGTATCCCGCGCAGCCAGAACGCAGCATACGCCTTGCCGAGATTGCCGATACCACCATCGCCGTCTTCGAGGCCGTACCGCACGAATATGAGAACTCTGTCTCGCCAGAAAGATGAAACACCACTCTCTTCTCTGCGCACTCGAATGTTGCACGACAAACGCCCAACCAATCCATGCCCAGGATTATGTCGTAATCTTTGATGTCTAGCACGACGGCATCCAAGGATAGATATCTTTCCCCGACGCAAATGTGGCCATCCCTACAAATAAAGTTTGCAGGCATATCGACTCCCGACGGAGTGCTAACGCTAATTTTTATATCTAGTGATTGCATGGTTATTTTATTTTCTTTCGCATAATCAGCAGATATAAAGCTATGCGTCGCACCCGAATCGAATAGTACTCGAGCAGGTATATCTTTATAGAGTAATATACCTGTTACAACCGTATCGGATGCAAATGCCTCATCCCGAGTTAAGGTATAAACTCGGCCTTGAGCTCCGTGGCATTGATTCTGCGGGTTCACAGGCACCGCATTTGCGCTTTATAGTGTAGGCGCTTTATATGGATTCGGAGTGTTCCTTGGTGGGTTGTGTTGATTCGGCTTCCCCGCCTGACAATATTGACTGAAGTGGCCTAGCTCGCCACACTTGAAGTATGTTCTCAATCTACAATCGGGTGCTCGGTGCCCATGCTTGCCGCATCTATTGCAATTTCCTGCGGCAAAGTGACCACGATTCTCAGACGTGTTTGGGCGCTTTTGTACTCCCGATCCTCCAGCAATATTAGGACGCTTGTTGAAGTTGTTGCGAACGATAGGCAGGCCCTTTGTGACATACGGCCAAAGATTCGCTCACTATCAAGTGCGGCTTCGTAGGATTCACGGTAAGTTTGGCATCGTTGGTTCAAGACGTCCCTACGCAATTCGTCGTTGAGGCCTTGCTGAAAACGCTCGTACCATTCTTCTTTGTTGGACAGGAAGGTGCCGGCAAATTTTGCAAGTTTCGAGAAGCTTGTGCCATAATCTTCAACACTCATATTCCCCTGCCTCAACATCATGAACTCATCCCCCTTCTGTCGACGGATGGCACGAGGAACATACTGCTCAAGGAAGGCTGTCTTGAACATTTCCCAAGGAATCTTTTTGTTGTAATCGGTTTCACAGATCTCTTGTTTCTTCGCCGCCCACCAGTCATGTGCTCTTAATTGTAACTGCAGCGCCGCACAGGCCACCCTCTGGGACCCTTCGATGCAGAGGAGATCGAACAAGTCCTCCATCTCTGCGAGCCATCCTACTATCACGTCGGGCTCTGCTCGGCCGTTGAACTTCGGCGGGTTCATTTTGCGAAACTCCTTCACTTTGAGCATGGAAGGAGAGTTCACCATTTGCGGGAGGACTTCTTCCTCCTCGTCTTCTTCTGGATCATCGTGCTTTTCCTTGAGTACCGCGTCCGTCGCCTTGGTATCGCCCGCCATCCTGCTCACTATCTGAGTTAGGGCGGTCATCTGCTTCTGCTGCACATCAAATTGGGTTTTGAATTGCATCTGAAGCTGTTGCTGATGCAGTTCCATCAACTGTAGCATCTTCTCCATAATCGTCTCGCTAGGGCCAGTACTTTTTGTGCTCGACGTACTATCCACGGTTTGGATTGTTGGGCCGGTAATTTTCTTATCTCGCTTAGTCATTCCTTCAAACAGTGTAAATTCGTTAGTATTTTTCAAAAATATCTATGGGCTTACCTGTATGGAACTTGTATTTCATGCAGCATGCCGACAAGCATTCAATCAAGCCATCGCAATGGACATTCCAACAATGAAACATCTTTCGAAAATCCGAGGAAACATAACTGTGCTCTGATACCAATTTGTCATGCACCGAGTTGGCAACGTTCGTACCGATGTTAATTTTGCCGATTCGATCGTCCTCGCTAAGGCGTGATGCCGTACGAGTCTGGAGTTGCACTCGTACAAGGCAGAACTTTACGTTCATTTTGATATTAATACGTCAAGTTGAAACTTCACAAATCACATCAAAATTTAAGACGCAGTATAGGAAAATAGAAATGCTTTTCATTCATAGCTTGCAACGAAGTGCAAGTCGTAATTACATTGGATGCCGTTGTGGCTACATTGATTGAAAACATAAAGAAAATACATTCGACAAGTTGCCTGAACTACGCTTGCCGTCCCATACATTCCCCCCTTTATACATAAGTCGTCGACTTGAATTGGCTTCAAAATACTTCAGCATAGGAAGAGCTTCAAAACGCCTCTCCGCACTTCAGCTTCGTTTTAGGTTGGAGCGTCTGCCGCACCTGGGGAAATTGGGGGAGGGGATTAGCACACTTGCTAAGTGGACGAGATGAACCAACTCGTCTAAACCGACTCTGAATGTTAGGGTAGGCATGCTTTAGAGTTGTCTTTCTATTAGAACTAAATGAATTCAGTTCATATTCGATAGCCGTCTTTGAGTAATAAAGCATACAGTATAACATCGCAGTTTATCATATTTCTTACCCCGGCCGTGCTCGTCCCTGCATGAAAATAGAGATAATATTTACACCTGCATAAGATAATAGGTGAGCATGCAACTATCTTATATGCGGTCATTGGTGCTACGCACCACTAGGGACTTAATCGAAGTTGGCATGTGACGCTACCCTTTCAGCCTAGGTTGCAAGCCTTACTGAAGGTCCCGCATGCCTCGTGCCGAAGCACGATAAATTGTTCCCCCTAGGACGAATCGGTTCCGATGCCCTAGATACCGTTTCGAGGAAAATGAACTTGTGCACAAGCTGTCCATGACCATGCCTATGTGCGAATAATTTCATATATGCAAACAGTTTCGTATAGTGCGGATAGTATCGAACGGCATTATCATTTCTCGCAACTCATACAACGATTCATTTTCCCCAAAGCCGTACATCGATTTAGCGTCCCGTGGGCACCAAATTGTCCGAGGCATCATAACCCATGATCGACGTTTCACATTATTTTGTAGCACATGAAATAGTCTATCTTTTTACTAGAACCTTAAACTTTTCCGTTTACGTGAGAAACTTGTATTTTTTAGAGTAGATTACTCAAAATCAATACATTTTTCCCAAGTTCCTGACCTTAGTGGATTGACATGCAATTAACTTGGCATCGTTCGATTTGAATGAATTCGAAGCAAGGAATAAGTTTGCGGGACAGAGTAGAAAATAAGGGTCGAATCACCCACCGATTACTTTGCTTCGTGCCGATCGTCCAAGCGCTATGCAACGTCAATCCTTAGTTACGCGAGCTCCTGCAATGGCACCAACGCTTTGTTAGAATTCCTTCTTTTCTTTTTGCATCGAAATTGTAATTGTATCCATGAAAACGACGCGAAAGCACTTCATCAAGCCCAGCGGCAAAGCTCCAAGAAAACCATACAAGGGTCCGGTCCCGTCGAAGGGACTCTTATAGAGAGCTCACTCGCCGAGATGCAGCCCGCTGCATCTAGGACTTATTCCAACAGAAGTCGTTCCATTAGTTGGATCGATTCTCGTAACTTCCGTCCAAATCGATTTGAATCGATGCCGCAAGGCGTTATTCGTTTACCAAGCTTAGCGATCGAGTCAGATGACCATCTAAGTTCCCGGCCGATCTAACTCGGTGTAAGCATATTACGAAGTTCCGTCGCCTATCGAAAGCGGGGCGCTACATGCAGGTCGAGTTAGCCGTCTCGGTGATGTTACCATACCGAGCGGGCCTACGAATATGGTTGTCACTTTCAGTTGTCATAATTGAGGGTAAATGGTCATTTTCTATATTCTAATATTTTTCTAAATTTTATTTATTTTTAATGTCATTTGGGTATTTGTTTAGTTAGACATGTCCCACAAACCCCACTAATTAGTCTAGTATAATTAGGCTAATCCCACATGACTAGGTTGGTTCATTTAGAGATTAGAACTTGACCCTTTTGACCCCAAACCTTCACATACACCTAATTAACCAAAGGAAGACTAGTTGAGGGTATAGTGAACATTTCCCATTGGGCCATTAGGGTACATAGGTGGCCGGCCACTTTGAGTAGGGATTCACCCCTCTTTCTCTTCATTAGTTGCCACTTTTTCCCCAAATTAGTTTTTCCCCAAACTTGAGAGCTTCTCTCTTGATTTGATCTCACAAATCAAGTCATTCTTCCTCCATTCAACTTAATCTACCAAGGAGAAGGTGCTAGCTTAGAGTGGGGAGCAAGGAGCTAGGAAAGGAGCACAATTTCTAAGGGTTCTCATGTCGGAACCATGTCCTTTGGTTGAATCATTGGGATCCAACTCCCAATAGATAAAAACCCTCTCTAAATCCAACTTTTCATTTCATTTTCATAGTTTTGTGTCAATAGGAACCACCCCCATGCATGAACCACCATTAGGAATATTTTTTAGGCTCTTTTGAGTCCTCATTAGGGATTTTGGGATAGGTTTGGTGTCCCCATGGAGAAATTCTAAAGGAGACACCCCCAAGTGTTTGTAGGAATGCCCCATTGACCATTTTGACTTCTAAATTCAAATTTGAGTGTCATAGAGAATGGTTTAGACATGGTTGAGATACCCCAAGTGGTTTTCATTTGAGTACCTATGTTTGAATCTATCTATTTTTGGCCTACAAGTCATATTTTAGGCGGATACATGTTATATTAATATATATAATGTTATATGGATTATTAGTTATATATATATATATATATATATATATATATATATATATATATATATATATATATATATATATATATATATATATATATATTTATATATATTATATATATATATTTTTTTTATATTATATATATTTTATATATATTATATATATATATATATATATATATATATATATATATATATATATATATATATATATATATATATATATATATATATATATATTGTGGATACATGAATATTGGAGTATATTTATATGTGGACTAATTTGGGTGTATATATATATATATATATTTTATATATATTTTATATATATATATATATATATATATATATATATATATATATATATATAAACCACATATAAATATACTCCAACATTCATGTATCCACAATATATATATATATATATATATATATATATATATATATATATATATATATATATATATATATATATATATATATATATAAAAAAAAAATATATATATATATATATATATATATATTATATATATATATATATATATTTTATATATATATATATATATATATATATATATATATATATATATATATATATATATATATATATATATATATATATATATATATATATATATTGTGGATACATGAATATTGTGGATACATGAATATATATATATTGTGGATACATGAATATTGGAGTATATTTATATGTGGACTGATTTGGGTGCCTTTATATATATGTATATATTAGATGTGTGTTGTGGGTTGGTTAGTGTGCTAGATGTGTGTGTGTTTGTGTGTTTGTATCGTGGAGTGTGTGTGATAGTGTGTTTATGTGTGTGTTTGTAGTGTGATGAGAAGAGGAGATGTGAGTGGTGTGTGTGTGTGTTTAGAAGGAGAGAGGGGGGATGTGCTGCCATTAGCACAGCAACAAGGTGGCTGTAGTGGCAGCAGCAACATTTGCAGCCCCCTTTGCCCGCTTTTGCAAGCCCCCTTAGCCCCCTTTTGCAAGCCCCCTTTAGCCCCATTTAGCCTTAGCATTAGCCCCCTTTCCCATTAACCCATAGCCACTTGTTAGTAGAGGATTAAGGTATTTTTAGTAAGTTATTAGTTAGTGTAAGTTATATATGTTAGTATAGTTGTTAGATATTAGATATTAGAATACCTTAGAGTTAGTTTCTAAGTATGTGTTAGAGAGTGAGTTAGTGTGTTAGAGAGTATTGGTTAGATAGCTAGTTAGCTAGTGTGTTTGTAAGTTAGTAAGTTAGATATATAGTATCATATCCTAGTATCTTAGGATACTAGATGTTGTATCTTAGGATAGTGGTTTACCCTATTGTAAGGTAAGGTATTGAGCTACCTTCATGGTATTGGGTTTACCTAGAGACTAAGGTTAAGTATATATGATATTGTTAGCTAGTAGCTTAGGATAGTTCTAGATATCTAGGATTGGGTATTAAGGTATATATTTACCTAGACTAAGATATTTGACTTCCGACCAAGGTATTAGTATTGTGATACCAATAGCACTGTTGTAAAAATCCTACTAGTCGGTAGTCGGCCTTCGCCGACTCGACTAGGGCCGACTACCGACTAGGGGGCTAGTCGGCAAAAAAAGGCTCAAGCAATAATCGGACCTAAGCAGACGACTAGGCGGCTAGACGGACCTATTAGGCCGACTAGGCCTCGGTTCCAAAAAAGGGGTAAAAAAGATCAAAATTCGACCCGAAATTCAGTTCTTTCAAAAACCTAAAAGCAACCGACAGAGAAGAAGAAAGAAGAGAAGGAGAATGAAGTTTCAGAAAAGGTGTATACCAAGGACACATATTGCGTATATTTTTTTGGGTAATTAAGTTAATATGTTGATGACTAGCATATATATATATATATATATATATATATATATATATATATATATACTTAAACCGATTAATCCGACTAGTCCTCGACTAGTCCCCCGATTAATCCGATTAATTCCTAATCCCCGCGAACCGACTAACAACCGAATAGCGATTTTTACAACCTTGACCAATAGGACCAAGGTATATGGTATCTTGGTAGGTAAAGGTTAGGAATAGGATACTTAGACTAGATTTGACCCTGTTTGACCAAAGTTGACTGTTTTGACTGAAAGTCAACTGCAAGTCAATATTGGACCTAGATTGGACTAGGAGTTGACCAGAGTTGACCAGTTGACCAAAAGTCAACTGTGAGTCAACCATTAGCCTAGTTTGACCTATATTAGACTAGGAGTTGATCAGAGTTGACCAATTGACTAAAAGTCAACTATAAGTCAACATTTGACCCAATTTGACCTAGTTTGACTTGGTGTGACCTAGTTTGACTGAGTTTGACCTAGATTGCATTCCGTACTCTAGAAAATCCTGCCATACACTGTCAAACCATAATTAACTCATGATATCTCATCTTTAGGTCTGTGATATCACTCTGAGCATCGATTCTCATTGACAGCTCAGGACCGCAGGCGAGTACATTCTCTTATAGTTTTCATTGTCTTGATATCTACTATATCTGATTCAGTTATAGTATTTTACTTGATTTCCGACATAATGGTACACGGACTAGTATATGTCAGATCCTGTCATGAGATGTTATTCCTGGACTTTCCTGGAATATGGTGTATTGTTCGATCTTGTTTCCTGTACTTGTATAGATGTTACGCCCCAGAACCAGAATACTGACAAGTGGCGACGGACAAGGCCAGCTACGCAATTCCAAAGTACACCAGTACTCTGAAATTATGTATAAGCTGTCAAGACATGGGGGTTACTCCTACAAGCCAACAGTCGATCCTAGGTTAAACAATCCTAGGTATCTCAATCTCAGGCAATTATACAAGGAGCAAGAAGTATGATCATCAGACATACAATAGTAAAGCGTCCCAAACCATATATACATGGATGATCATGAAGCTAGTAATTCAAAATGGAGAACTAGCAAGAGTAATAGTCACACATGATAAGCTCTAGCTATAGTCTAGAATACGTACATCATGTTTTGGCCCGTAGGCTAAATGTCAAGATCCAAAAATACGAGCTAAACACGTGCTCGGAGGCTAAACGCCACAAAAGAATAAAGTACATATCAAATGGAAGAATAAAACAAGAAACCCACTCAGGTACTCTGGCGATCCGGATGGCCACCATCGAGTAGATGGTACGGAAGATCCTCTGGGCTCCTCTATCAGATCTGGCCAAACAAAACCAGTAGGGTCAGACCCCAAATAGCAAGTACCACAAAGGAAGCCAAACTATGAACTAAAACCAGCAATAGCTAACATAGCAATGGTTAGAAATATAATTAAGTAAAAGCAGATCGAGGCTCGTGCACTACCAATGCACTTATCCCGAACCTAGAAAGACAATAAGTAAAGTATCATGGAGCATAAGGTAATTAACATGTGACGCAATGTAAAATGTAGACATGTTAAGTAAACGAAAGCTTGAGAGTAAAAACAAACTGAACATGTGAGCTTGTGAAATAGCTGGGTCATGAGCGCATGGTGACTCGGCATAGGGATCATGTATAGATTGTGAGATAACTGAACATGTGAGCATGTGGGATAACTAGAGCATGAGAGCATGTGAGAACTATATATAACGAAAATTATATGATGACTTAGGAACTATTCTGAAAGTCGAGTTACAACCCGTAAACCAAACAAGGACCGGGGTTGTAACCCTTATCCTAAACAGAACTCAGCCTCCGATCATTTATCGACAAAAGTAAGGCGTAAACAATAATGTACTGAAATAAACATACGGACACTAACTAGATAAAACTAGACTAGACTGACTCAATCCATAATTCACGGCCAAGCAATGAGTACGGCTTGCTACTTTAACTAACTAGGGTTATCACAAGTCTAGTTACTAACAAGATGCAACGAGATATTCCCACAATCACAAGCCTTGCAGTTATCCAGGTTATCCAGACGCAAGTTACATGAATTATAGTGGATACATCGCCCAGGAGACAAATGTATCCCATGTACATATAATAGTGGGCACATCGCCCAGGAGACAAATGTACCTTAAGAGAGTTATTAGGTAGCTTGATTGGTGCAACACATGACAGTGTGCTGGAAATTTGCCCTACTCGTCGGCAGGCTACAAGTCCACTTGAGGCGCCCAGATAACGGGATCGCCTGTAACTAAATTTTTTTCTATATGAACTACTTGATCAATCTAGTCATTAACTTAGTCAGATTCAGTATGAATCCCTGACCGTGGTTACCAGAAATTCATGTCCTAGACATGATGCAGAAGAGACATGTAGCTTGTTCACCCACATACAAGGTTCAACCACGGTGTCCAGAAAGAGTTGTATTAGCAAGGAGAATGGCCGTCACAACAGCGTCTTGATTATACATGCCATGTTAGGTTTACTTGTCATGTAAAAAGTACTTGTCAAGATTGTGCCTCTACCGGCCACTATCATGTAAGCATGTAAAGACATGTTCAAGAGTGCACCACGACGGGTCACTATCACGTATTATTGTGTTAAGGTTGCTTGTTAAGAGTGCGCCACGATGGGCCACTATCATGGTTTACTTATCATGTAAAGAGTACTTGTCAAGAGTGCGCCTCTACGGGCCACTATCATGTTAAGCAAGGAAGAAAGACATAAATCATGAGTGCACCACAACGGGTCACTATCTAGATTAAGAAAATCATAGACGTATGGATATCATGTAGAAAGATCTTGATAAAACGCACATCATAACATGTAAGAATGAGTAGATAAAATAACTACTTGATATAAAACAATAATTAAAATCTGGGGCTAGTGTTAAGAGCATGAAAAGGTGTACAATCATTCTCTAACTGTACAAGGTCATCAAATCGTGTTAAAATTTTATTTAAAGAAATATCAAGTTATTGAGTAGGGTCATCACAAGTTAGGCCAAGTCTAAACAATAAAATAAAATAAATAAACATGTGAGGGGCAAGGGCAAGGGTACACGGGGTGAGCTTGCACCAAGTGGCATAGGGCAAGCAAGGTGCGCCGGTGCCAAAGGGCGCCAGGCGAAGCAGGGAGACATGCGACCACAGGGGGAGCAGGGATGCATGCGGCCAAGGATGCATGCGATCAAGGCCTGCGGTTCGCAGGACTCATGTGGTCCGCAAGACCCAAGCAGTCCACAGCACCAAAACGGCCAAGAGATCATGCGGTCTGTAGGACTCATGTGGTCCGCAGAACCAAGGCGGTCCGCAGGACCAAAGAGGCCAGGAACTCATGCGGTCCGCGGGACTCATACGGTCCACAGGACCAAGGCGGTCCGCAGGACCAAAGGGGCCAAGGACTCATGCGGCCAGACTGCTCATCTTCTCTAAAAATTCGAGAAAGATGGCCGAGGAACTCATGAACTTCAAACTTGCATAACTCGATCAAAACAAAACAAAATCTAACCTTTCAAAGGTCAAATTTGGGTAAAATGAAATTCTCTACCACATAGAACAATTAGATTTTCAAATCAAGAAAGTTTGATAGATCAAAACAAAAAAAATCGAAAATGACATAAACTTAGATCTATAAAATTTGAACCACCAAAATGAAAAATGCCAAGAACTAAAGGGTCTTAGAATCATGTGAGGAAGATAATAGACAAATAAAAATAGTATTGTCCAACATTTGGCAAGATGTACTTGCCTTGGGTTGGAGGAAGAAGATGAAGAGGAAGAAGAGAAATGAAATAATAGAGGAGTGAGAAAAAGATAGGGGTTTATAAAAGGGAAGGGGGAAGATGGTTCAACATGTTGAACCCATCAAAATAAACCAAGCCAATCCATCCCAAGCAAGCCAAGTTGGACCAAACCAAATTGAACCACTCAAGATCAAAACAAGTCTAGATCGAGCAATAAAATAAAATATAATAAGACAAAATAAAATACGGGTCAAAGTCCTTATATGTATACTGGAAATACGTATAACAAAAAACAGGAGTGACACAATTAAACCGTGTCAAGATTTAAATCAAAACAAAAGACAAGTCAAAATACGGGCTACATGACATTTGTCGGAAGTCCGTACAATGAGAATAACAACCGCCGATACACACCAGTACATCGGCGGTATGCCAATAAACAAAAAATCTATAATTTTAGAAAATTTTCAATGTATCAAAAATCAAGAAAGTACAGTACAAAATACGTATCCGTATATAAATACTGATACCGTGAGACAAGCCTCACAACTCTCCCATCCTTAGAAACTTTCGTTCTCAGAATTTTCTAAAGCTAGTCAAGCAAGATAACCGAAACAAACGCTCAAGAAAACACAATCATCTCAGTAAAACGAAGCATGACATATGAGTAAATGAAGGCAACATTAATACAAATAAATGCATAAACAGTAACACAACCATAATTAAGAAGGACTGGAGGCATTTGAATAAATATGTCTCCTGAGACAGTTGAGTAGGGACCAACTTCCTTGCTAGCCTACGTTGACTCCAAAATGGATAAAGGTCAAGTCTCAAAGTAAGTCGGTACCAATGACTTAGTCTAAGACATGACACTACCCAGGACGTATAGTCGTAGTCGAGACATATGATAATTATCACGTATCTTGAGGTATACGAAGACAGAAGAGTGGAACGAGAAACCCACCTTCACTCCTGAATAAGTCAAGCCGATCATTGTACTCCACCTATAGATAGAATACAAGGTCGCTGCAAGAACCCAAGATATACTGCCGCTACCTGGCCTGCTACTGAAACACAAATCCAAGGCCATAACTGAAAGAAAACCATGAAGATGGTACCTGAGATTCCCAAGGTATTACCCTCATGCAAATACTAAAGCTTCTCCTGGTACTGCGCATTCAACTGTGCTCTAAGCTGCCTGATCCTCTGAGCCCATGATGGTGGTGGGTATTGTGTCAATGGTTGAACATCTAGTATTGGCCCTAGTTGTTCATCCACTACAGGAGGTGATGATGGAAGTGATTGAAAGGATGGCGATGGTATATCTGGAGTAGATGGACTTCCTCGAGATGTCAGATATGGGCAAGTGCTAATTGAATGGTCTTCGGCTCTAAAGCATCGCCTATTGGCCGTCCAACAAACTAATCTAGAATGCCCTAACTTTCTATAGTAGGTACATCCTTCTTGTTTTGCCTGATATTGCTGCTCGTTCTTCTGCCTCCGAGCTTGGGTTTGTTCATACTGACGCTGGAATGTATTGGACTGCGTCGGTAAAGGCCTGTGAGCCTGCTGTTGCTGAACCGGTGCTAGTGCCTGTTGGTTGGAAGGCTGGAAGGACGATCC
Source organism: Iris pallida (assembly GCA_029216955.1). NCBI lineage: Eukaryota > Viridiplantae > Streptophyta > Magnoliopsida > Asparagales > Iridaceae > Iris > Iris pallida. The sequence goes on along the minus strand of JANAVB010011397.1, from coordinate 5,548,687 downwards.
AGCCAGACTCCTTCCGGGACAAACTTCGATCATGTGGCCTGGTGATCCGCATGTTAAATATAGAAGATTAGCCCTCCGACAAGTAAGATGAGTGTGCCCTTCCCTTCCACAGAAGGAACATATGACTGGTAACTCCTGGTGCTGGTATGGGCATTGGTCTGCTGGTACTAGTGATGGACATCGGGGTGAAAAGCCCAATACGGGTGAATGGTACCTCTTACGACCCTCAGTTCTGGATGTGGTCCTCCTGGCTATATGCTTGTGCTCTCGTACTGCCTCCACAGTAGGTCGGGCTCGATATGCTGACTGGCTGGATGACTAGTACAGCCTGGCCCCAATTTGTACTCCCTCTGGTTGTAAGTCCTCAGCTTGAAATACTTCTAGTATTCCTTGCCTACTACAGTCTATCAACATCTGGATACTCTGCTGGAGAACGAGACCTCGTCGTTGCTGTGACTCCATCATTTCCTTGATGATCCCTATGAGTGCAGGTACATTGTGCTGATCTGGAACTACCTCCGTTCGGACTGCTGACTGTACGTGCATAGCTGGATGATCGGGATGGACTGACATCTCTACTCTCGAGTCAACTCTAGAATCTACATCTGAATGCTGAGACTGATCCTCTACATCTGGCCTGACAGAAGATTGCTGACCTGCCATCGGTAGAACCCAAACAAGGTAATCGGAAGGATTAGAAACAGTGTCTCTGAAAGTTAAAGGACACAAGGATCAAATCGAGGGAACAGAAGAGTTCAACGATCAAGGCAGATATCAGGTCAAAGGATCAGAGAGAGAGAATAATACGAAGGTTATCAATAAAGGATAATTGTTAGGGGTGAGCATTATTCCGTTTTGAACCGAAAACCAAACCGAACCGAATAAGAGATTCGGTTTGGTTTTTAAAAAAATCGGTTCGGTTTCGGTTTTGAAAATACTAAATTTTCTTATTCGGTTTCGGTTTCGGTTTTGGGTTTTGGTTTCGGTCCAAAATCGAAAACCAAATAAGAAATTTTAGTTTATATATATACTAAATATATATATAGGTATATACTATAGGTATATATATATACATATATATATAATAAATATATCTAGGTATATTTAGTTATTATATATATTAACAAAAAAAACACAAATAAACCCAAAAACCGAATAAACCGAAAATCGAACCGATTTAATTCGGTTTGGTTCGGTTATTGACCATTTCGGTTCGGTTTCGGTTTTGCTTATTCGGTTTCGGTCCAATTCGGTTTTCGGTTATTCGGTTCGGTTGGAACCGAATAAACCGAATACTTACCCCTAATAATTGTGATTGAGATAACTAAACATCAGTAACCCCCACATATCTGATAAATCAGACCTGCATGGGCCACTACTAAAACCTATGTCACGCCCCAGAACCAGAATACTGGCAAGTGAGGACGGACAAGGCCATCTACGTCATTCCAAATTACACCAGTACTCTAAAATTACGTATAAGTTGTCAAGACATGGGGGTTACTCCAACAAGCCAACAGTCGATCCTAGGTTAAACAATCCTAGGTATCTCAATCACAGACAATTATACAAGGAGCAAGAAGTATGATCATTAGACATAAAATAGTAAAGCGTCCCAAACCATATATACATGGTTGATCATGAAGCTAGTAATTCAAAATGGAGAACTAGCAAGAGTAATAGTCACACATGATAAGCTCTAGCTATAGTCTAGAATACGCACATCATATTTTGGCCCGTAGGCTAAATGTCAAGATCCAAAAACAAGAGCTAAAAATGTGCTCGGAGGCTAAATGCCACAAAAGAATAATGTACATATCAAGTGGGAGAATAAAACAAGAAATCCACTCAGGTACTCTGGCGATCCGGATGGCCACCGTCGAGTAGATGGTACGGAAGATCCTCTGGGCTCCTCTATCAGATCTGGCTAAACAAAACCAGTGGGGTCAGACCCCAAATAGCAAATACCACAAAGGAAGCCAAACTATGAACTAAAACCAGCAATAGTTAACATAGCAATGTTAGAGATATAACTAAGTAAAAGTAGATCGAGACTCGTGCACTACCAATGCACTTATCCCGAACCTAGAAAGACAATAAGTAAAGTATTTTAGAGCATAAGTTAATTAACATGTGACGAAATATAAAATATAGACATGTTAAGTAAACGGAAGCTTGAGAATAAAAATAAACTGAACATGTAAGCTTGTGAAATAGTCGGGTCATGAGCGCATGGTGACTCAGCATAGGGATCATATATAACTTGTGAGATAACTGAACATGTGAGCATGTAGGATAACTAGAGCATGAGAGCATGTGAGAACTATATAGAACGACAATTATAGGATGACTTAGGAACTATTCTAGAAGTCGAGTTATAACCCGTAAACCAAACAAGGACCGGGGTTATAACCCTTCTCCTAAACAGAACTCAGCCTCCGATTATTTATCGACAAAAGTAAGGCGTAAACAATAATGTACTGAAATAAACATACAGACACTGCCTAGATAAAACTAGACTGGACTATACTGACTCCATCCATCATTCACGACCAAGCAATGAGTACAGCTTGCTACTTTAACTTACTAAGGTTATCACAAGCCTAGTTACTAACAAGATGCAATGAGATATTCCCACAGTCACAAGCCCTGCAGCTATCCAGGTTATCCAGACGCAAGTTACATGAATTATAGTGGATACATCGCCCAAGAGACAAATGTATCCCATGTACATATAATAGTGGGTACATCGTCTAGGAGAGAAATATACCCTAAGAGAGTTATTAGGTAGCTTGATTGGTGCAACACATGACAGTGTGCTGGAAATCTATCCTACTCGTCGGCAGGCTACAAGTCCACTTGAGGCGCCCAGATAACGGGATCGCCTGTAACTGGAAAATCTCTCTATATGAACTACTTGATCAATCTAGTCATTAACCTAGTTAGATTCGGTATGAATCCCTGACCGTGGTTACCAGAAATTTATGTCCTAGACATGATATAGAAGAGACATGTAGCTTGTTCACCCACACACAAGGTTCAACCACGGTGTCCAGAAAGAGTTGTATTAGCAAGGAGAATAGTCATCGCAACAACATCTTGATTATACATGCCATGTTAGGTTTACTTGTCGTGTAAATAGTACTTGAAAAGAGTGCGCCTCTACAGGACACTATCATGTAAGAATGTAAAGATATGTTCAACAGTGCACCACGACGGATCACTATCATGTATTATCGTGTTAAGGTTGCTTGTTAAGAGTGCACCACGACGGGCCACTATCATGGTTTACTTGTTATGTAAAGAGTACTTGTTAAGAGTGCGCCTCTACGGGCCACTATCATGTTAAGCAAGAAAGAAAGACATAAATTATGAGTGCACCACAACGGGTCACTATCTAGATTAAGCAAATCATAGACGTATGGATAGCATGTAGAAAGATCTTGATAAAATGCGATCATAACATGTAAGAAGGAGTAGATAAAATAACTACTTGACATAAAATAATAATTAAAATCTGGGACTAGTGTTAAGAGCATAAAAAGGTGTATAATTATTCTCTAACTTTACAAGGTCATCAAATCGTGTTAAAATTTCATTTAAAGAAATATCAAGTTATTAAGTAGGGTCGTCGCATGTTAGGCCAAGTCTAAACAATAAAATAAAATAAATAAACATGCGAGAGACAAAGGCAAGGATACACGGGGTGAGCTTGCACCAAGAGGCATAGGACAAGCAAGGTGCGCCGGTGCCAAGGGGAGCCAGGCGAAGCAGGGAGACATGCGCCCACAGGGAGAGCAGGGAGGCATGCGGCCAAGGCGTACGGTTCGCAGGACTCATGCGGTCCGCAGGACTGCAACGGTCCGCCAGACCCAAGCAGTCCACAAAACCAAAATGGCCAAGAGATCATACGGTCTGCGGGACTCATGCGGTCCGCAGGACCAAGGCAGTCCGCAGGACTGCAAGCGGTCCGCAGAACCAAGGCGGTCCGCAGGACCAAATAGGCCAGGAACTCATGCGGTCTGCAGGACCAAGGCGGTTCGCAGGACCAAAGGGGCCAAGGACTCATGCGGCCAGACTGCTCATCTTCTCCAAAAATTCGAGAAAGATGGCCAAGGAACTCATGAACTTCAAACTTGCATAACTCGGTCAAAACAAAACGAAATCTAACCTTTCAAAGGTCAAATTTGGGTAAAATGAAATTCTCTACCACATGGAACAATTAGATTTTGAAAACAAGCAAGTTTGATAGATCAAAACCAAAGAAAACCAAAAATGACATAAACTTAGATCTATAAAATTTGAACCACCAAAATAAAAATGCCAAGAACTAAAAGGTCTTAGAATCATGTGAGGAAGATAATAGACAAATAAAAATAGCATTGTCCAACATTTGGCAAGATGTACTTGCCTTGGGTTGGAGGAAGAAGATGAAGACGAAGAAGAGAAATAAAATAATGGAGGAGTGAGAAAGAGATGGGGGTTTATAAAAGGAAAGGAGGAGATGGTTCAACATGTTGAACCCATCAAATTAAACCAAGCCAATCCATCCCAAGCAAGCCAAGTTGGACTAAACCAAATTGAACCACTCAAGATCAAAAAAAGTCTAGATCGAGCAATAAAATAAAATATAATAAGACAAAATAAAAAACGGGTCGAAGTCCGTATACGTATACTGGAAATACGTATAACAAAAAATGGGAGTGACAAAATTAAACCGAGTCAAGATTTAAATCAAAACAAAAGACAAGTCAAAATATAGGATACCTGACATTTGTCAGAAGTCCGTACAATAAGAATAGCAACCGCCGATACATACCAGCACATCGGCGATATACCAATAAACAAGAAATCTATAATTTTGGAAAAATTTCAAGGTATCAAAAATCAAGAAAGTACATAACAAAGTACATATCCGTATATAAATACTGATACCGTGAGACAAGTCTCACAATAGACACCGATTTGGGAGTGGGCTAGCCCCCTGCTTTTGAATCCCGTGTCATGACGTGTCATGTCCGGATCCTTTATACTACTCGGGGATAGGGAGTTATTAGTGGTTATGTGATCAATACCCCTCTTGTATCCTCTTGTTCACTTGTTCATAGCTCCACCCTCACTGCACGTAGGGTATAGCCTGACCTAATACTACTTGTTCATAGCTTTCCATTATGGCCGGCCTGATCCTGTTTTCATATATTTTCTGTTCATAGCCGGTCAAGTAGAACAGCCTGATCCGGACCCAAGCCGATCACATAATGCTCTAATATCTCAACGCACTGTTTATATTTACATTATACATCAGATATTCCTGTATTGCTTATATTCCAGTATGTCATACCCTGATATGATATCCAGTTTTACATATCCTATTTATATTCCAGTCTTGATATTTTATCTTGTATTCTATTATAATTATCTCTTATAGAATTTATCAATTCATATGGAACTGCTGTTAGCGTTTGTACTTGCTCATATCCTGAAAGGATAACCATGTTGATGTTTACAGATGATATAGATGCTGATTGCTCGACCTTCTATAGGTTTGACATAGACATTGAGTACGACATGGACATCCCTGTGGAGCTGGTGTCCATTGAGGATGCACTGCCTGCTTAGACTTAGAATAGTTAGATTTGACTGGACTGTATTCCAGCTAGTACTTAAGACTTGTAGTATATTCTATATTTGGGATTTGTGTTATGTCTTGAACTCTGAACTTGTGTTGTGACTTTGCATCTATTTCCAGTTTATCTTTCCATCATATCTTATCATATTTCGTGCTATCTTCCTTAGATATCTTGTGATTGAGGCATGACTTTATACCTCCGTGCGGAGATGACAGATTTACATATATTATGTCTAGATGTTGTATATTCTAGTTGACCTATACAGCATTCTATCACCGACTCTGCGGCGTAGGCTGGACGTACCCACGTGCTCGTTCCCTTAATCAGGATGCGGGTCATGACACATTTTTGTGGTAGCCCATGCGGGTCAGTGTCGTAACTAGTGTGATCTCGTAATGGTATTCGACTTAGAGTACTAATTATGAGCCTGTAGTTAGGATATAGGTTCTAGGTTTTGATAGGAGTTATTCAATCACATTTTAGAAAAAATTTCGATCTTTCGATTATCATGACAAGTCTTCTTGCATTTCGAATCTGTCTTCAGGATGACAAAGACTCAAGCTCAGGTCGTTAGATCCAGTGCATCCCCGGAGAGGTTCGATCCTTCATGACCTATTTCTTCGAATGAGGGAGTTATAGTCCAGGAGGCTGTCCCTACTGTCCCTACCATCTATGAGGGATAGGCAGCAGCACCTGGAGGTCTTCCTCAGCAGATTCAGAGGCCTAGTATCATCGTGCCAGATACTCTTCCACCTCCACCTGTACTACCGACGGACGCTATTCAGATGTTTGCGCTCCTCTAGCAGATGATGGAGGTGCATCGAGCACAGGCAGAGGCGTCGCAGCGTCAGACAGAGGTTCTGAGGTAGGGCATAAAGAACGCTCATCAGCTGGCACTGGCAGCAGTTGAGTGGCCGCGACTCCGGTTCAGGACGCTCCCGCCCAGGAGCCGCATCAATAGCAGTCGAGGCATGGTTCAGTGGTTGACTTCAAGAAGATGTACCCTCGAGAGTTCAGGGGAATCGAGGGTATCCTTTATGCTGATGATTGGCTAGGGACATGGAGTGGAGCCTAGAGTTGGCAGAGAGAACTTGTACGCAACGTATAATTACGATATACAATTAATTACCTTTAAATACCATTTTTTTAAATCGTAGTAGAAATTTAGGGGGTTTACACCCTACCCAACTTAAAAGAATTTTGTCCTCGAAATTTAGGAATAGATAGGGTAGGTTGGGTTGAGAAGATAGAAAGAATTTATTCGAACAAAAGTACGAGATCTTCTTTAGACAAGAACGCAAACAAAATATTCGACGGGAAGGCAAGCAACATTTCAATGGCAATAAGCCATTTGAATTATTAGGAAAAGAAAATTCGATAGTTCTAATTTAGTATACAATTCATGTGTATGACAACCCCTCAGTGTCTATAATCCATCACTCATTATCATTTGTCCTATGGATGTGCAAGCTCCCAAATAGGTAATAGTTTCCAATATCAATTTTGATCACTAGATCCATATTCTCGATTCAAACCTTCATTACGTATTTTTAATATCATAAAAATCTCAATTCGTCTTTATCAACTAGCCATATTAACTTTTTTAACTTGTTTTGTCCGCAATTTTATATTCCATAACTTTATTTTATCCTTCCTAATTTTTTTTTGCATTCCAAATTGTATGCATATCTAATTCCGATATTTCACAACAAGTTCAATTCCAAGGAATCTCCATTATACATCCTCAATATATTTATATATATAACTATTTTCCTCAAATAGATCTCGTCATTCACAATCTCTTCAAAAGTAGGTTTTCGATAATCCTTCAATATGTTTATTCAAATATTAAATCAACATTCTTTGTAGGAAGTTCGTACTTATCCTTAAAGTACCCAAAATAAATTATCACCTTCGATATTTGTTGATCATATCTTCACAACATAATTTTAAATGAAAATCTCTCAATCTCTTTACCTATTAGTGTCTTCCTCGAAAATTTGTATCCAATGATCTTTTAATTTGTGATGGTAAAAATGAAATCCGTCTTAACTTCATATTCATAATCATCTTAGAATCGTATTCCTTAAATCTTCAAAAATGTAAGCAATTTCTATCTTCAACCATTGGTTAGCCTTGAAACCAATTATCTTCATAACACTATAATTTATCGAAGGCAACGTCAACATTGTCTTTATCGAAAATTTGCATCCATCAGTTTAATATATAAATTTGGTTTTTTTTTAAATCACTAACACTTTAGAAATTTCTTTACTCAATACTAGATTACCTCAAAACAAATTTTGTTAATCGAGAATTCTATTTACCCTTGATCATATCAAAAACACATTATCGCATTACTCACTTCATCTATTAGGATTTATCGTATATTTTCACTTATGTCTAATCTTATACCTCGTCATCGCATAATCATTTTAACTATTATACCGTTAATCTCTTCTATGGGGTTTTCTAGTCTAGTTCCTTTCTAACTGAAGGGTGTTGTGATCAAATTTTCATCTTCGCACAAGGGAATCATAAAACAAGGGTTGCATGAGTAACAGTATGGCAAAATAGAATCCTTGAAGAGAAGCAAATAATTTGGAAGGAAGAAAAATAAGGGTTGCTAGTATTGCATGAAGAGCAAAAGATGTTATGGATCTAAGTAATCAAGATACGGTACGAAAATAAATCAACAAGGTTTAAGCAATCAAGACAAGCACAAAGTTAAGCATTTAAGAAATCACATCATATATTGGCCTGAAAGATTTGAGTCGAGGTTGAGTCCATATCTGTAGTAGGGAGATATTTCGTTAGCAAGGTAATGGTTATAGTTAGCCCTTTCGACTCGAAAGTCGCATCATAAAAATTGAGCACAAGGGGACGTATTTTAGTAGGACATGGTATACCTACATGAAGGTGGGCTCATCTAGGTCTTACATATGAAATTTGTTGAAAGGAAAAGTCTAGTGTTTTGCTCCAAACATTAAAGTCACGGTGAGGGACACCAAAAAGATCTAAAATAGAAAGTGGGAGTTCATGAGGTGCACAAAATAAAGTTAACTTAAAGCATGAAGTAAAATAAGTTAGGAACACAGTTTCTAGAGAGAAGATAGTCTCTTAGATAAAGGGTACGGTCAAGGGAATGATTCTAATCATTTCTAAGTTTCAAACAATCAGATAGTCACGATAAAAGATCTAGATTTGAGGGAAGGTCGAGTAAGTCAAGATTGAGATATGATCACATGGTTTAGTAGATGACTAACTATACTTGAGTATTTACAACTATCATGGCCATGGGTGATATGTCACTAATGTGGACTACTCTATCTCATTAGGGCTATCTTGGTTGTCTACCATTATAAGTCTAACTTCTTGAACTCGAGCTTTCACAAAAGTTTTTAATATAATTCTCGAAAAATAATCTACCATAATTTCTATTCATTCTAAGTCGTCCAACATAATCATAACTTAAAATGTAAATTCTTTTAATCCATCTAAAAATAATTTTTCATCATATCATTAGTAACATTTCCCCAAAAGTTGTAATAAAACGCAATATTCAAATAATCCTATCAGTCATCAAATCCCTTTTTTTCTAAATCTTAAACTCAACATTTAAATAAGTTTATCAGCCGAAATTTATACTACAAAATGGAACATTTAAATAACTCCTGAATTAATTATATATCCTTCAAAATGTGTATATCTAAGTTCCAATAAGTCACAACTACTCTTCAAAAGTATATATATATATATATATATATATATATATATATATATATATATATATATATATATATATATATATATTTCTCACCAAAATTTAAATATCCATAATCAAGCTTTAAACTCAAAATCTAAATAACTTTATAAATTATAGATCATATGGCACAATAAAAATATTTTACCAAAATTTATCAATCGTCCTCAAAGTTTGGTCAATCGTAAATCATACTTCAACATTTAAAAATTTAAGATCATTTTCAAATCAAATTTGTATACCTCCTAAGATGTATAGCTATAACTCAATAAATCATACATATTTTCAAAAGACCTTCAAAGATCAAAACTCAAAATCAAATCAATTTGTTTTCTCGATCTAGCTATCCTCTTGTGTATACCACCTTGTAATATCAAAATAAAATTCCAACTTAATAATATGCTACTACCCAACTTGGAATTAACAATCCTTAAGGTCACACTTTTAGAAAATAATAATAATAATTGTCTTTATCACTCAATTAGACCTTAATGCATATTAATTATCAACGTAATCCTTCTAGCCATGTGTTTGACCTATGAGCATATACTAGTTTAGTCCTCTTCCTAGTTATTACTAAGCACGAAATAAAAGGTAGGGTTATGGTAGAAAGAGATCAAGCGGGATGCAATTCAAAGAGATCGAATGAAAGACTGAAAAAATGGGGTCAGGGAAGGGGATCAATTAAGTGGATGAGATTCTAGACTCTATTCCTATATGCAGGTTCACATCGGTACAATCACGTAACCGAAGTGATAAACTCGACCTGCATGGGACACCATAAAAACATGTAACGCTCCAGTCCTAAAATACTTAGGACTAAGTACGTCGACATGCCAGCTGCATACATACGATGTATACACCAATATATGGAACCATCGTATGTATACATAAGCTGTAAAATGCAGTAAACCACAATACTAATCTCATCCACAAATAAAGAAGACAGAATTTATAATAAACTCATGAATTGTCATTTATAATTGTTGGGCGGAGACAAATCCACTACCAACTAAAAATAGAAGAATACATAACAATAAATTTGTCAAGCAACCCGAAGGCGATCCAAGTACAATCACCTCGGAGAAGGAGAGTAAAACATGACCTTGGCTAGAGCACCTGCGAAACAAAGGCACACACACCTGAAGAATTCACCAGGTCTTCAGAGGGACGTAACAAGATACATAAAGAACATGCCACATAACTGAATATATATAATATGCCATAAATTACAAGTAAAGTAAAATAGTCCCAATCATAACAAGATCCAATATCTCATCATCGAAACAGTGGACTATCACTACAACCAAACAAGGACAAGGGATAGCACATTATACCGCGATGCGACATTGTCCTAAGCTACTAAGAAACGGGGGTGACATGACATTGACTAGGGTTTACCTAACCATTCTAATGTGTTTATGCAGTTAAAAACAAACCTTCAACGCATGGGCACTCTGGCTGCAGAAAAATCAGGTATGATCCCACAGGATATCAGGACCTCAAAGCGTAACATTCATCGAATGTCAGAGGCCAGCAGGATCAGGAATAGGAAAGTGCATACGTGGTCCATACGTTAAGGAACTGTTCTTCCTACCCCATGCCTAGTAGAGTCACATCCATGACTCATATACCTCTACTAACTACTAAGTCTCCTAACATGCCTCTATTAGCACTTAGCCCTAACGCATGCGCACAGGTGATCAGCCATCACGCAAGTACCTCTACATGCTACTCATCTCACACATACCTCGTGGTACAACTGTGTCAAGGTTTATGATATACACTATAAATGGTAGTCCCTTACTCTAGGTCTATATGCAATCAAAGGATAATAAACAAAGTACAACTAATATCACTGAGAAGGCAGTAAATCAAAAACTGTAATAATGGTACAGCTAGAAGATCTAGAAATAAATGAACAGCGATATGCAATAAATAAAATACAGACTAATTAGAAACAGTAAATTATGGAAAGGTATCTTGCCTGGTGTGTCGTCTGGGGTAGTGCGATGATACGACATGTCCTGTTTGTCCAATAGCCGTGGTCGATGGGAAGGCCCAAAATTCGTGAGAAAAATAGAAGATATGATCAGTCATGATCAAGACTTGACAATAGGTGAGAATTTATGGAGAAAAAGTATTTGTAATACTTAAAAATAGGTTTTCTTAGTTAAAATGATTTATAGGTAAACCTTGGGAAATACAGTAAAACCCATTTTTTTAAAAAACTATTTTTGTCAAAATAACGTTTGTAGGCAAAAAGCTACAAAAATATATCATAAAATAATATTATAATTAAGCCTTGAAATTATATTTTTTATATTACATATAGGGTCTGTCACGACCCGCACCCGCTTTTCGGATACGAAGCGTGTCCAAGCCCAGCTACGCATCGAGCGGAATCCAGCCCATCTCGAATACGTAAACGCTGTCAAGGCTATGGTTTACTGCCAAAGCATGGCAATGCAATCTATATCTCAATCCACAATAAGAATATGAAACATGAATGAACACTATGGGTCGTGGTCTGCAGCCCACTAGCATATATGTCCGATAAGACTCTAAAGAAAATAACAAGAGTCTAAAACGAAATCAAGAAACATGATATCTCATAATAAGGTATGAAAGCACGAGCGGATAATAAACATAATAATGATACCTGAATCCCGCAAGAACCGCAAATCCTCTGTCATCCAGAACTACTAGCTAACTCCATACAATCGCTAAACCTGAGGAGATCATCAGGTCCTCAGAGGACATAGCAAGATACATAATATATATGCCTATCTAACAGTTTTATCATGCGCAAGAAAAATAAACAAGAAACAACAAGGACAAGACAAATGACTACGAACACAAACACGAACACGAATACGAACACGAATACGAACACTAGAACAACTACGTATAAATGAACTGCCGGATGAACGATAATCACAAGATCAATGGAAGAAACCAAACCCTCATCCCGAGTGTGGACTCACGGGTTTGAACTAAACACTAACCCTCGTCCCGAGTGTGGACTCTCTAGTTAGTACTAACCCTCGTCCCGAGTGTGGACTCTCTGGTTAGTTCACGACAAGGCACCCTCGTCCCGAGTGTGGACTCTCTGGTGTAAATGGTCAACCCTCGTCCCGTGTGTGGACTCTCTGGTGCCATTTGATCACGATAAACACCCTCGTCCCGACTGTGGACTCTCTGGTGCACCAAACAACCCTCGTCCCGAGTGTGGACTCTCTGGTTGTGCACAACAATAATCAAGGCTATGGCAGTTCACTACATACAACCGTTCTATGATACGATTCAAGCAAGGTGCTGACGAGAAACTCCAAATGTGAAACACAAGGCCAAAATATGAACATGGCTATAAACAATAAAAACAACTCCACAGAAAATAACACGAAAAGCACATGTCCATAAACAATCAAATGACTGAAAAACGAAAGAAAATGCATGTAAGTAAAACTGTAGAGGAAGGCAAGGTATACTTGCCTGGAGGTTGCACGCAGATCCAACAAAATACTGTCAACTGATAGTCCATAAAGTCCAAGTCACCACAACTGTCTCCGAAAGCTGAAATAAACATTGCCAACAGTCTCAGAATAGTCAAATTAGCTAGGATTGCCTGTCCTTAAGTCCAATTCTGGATACAGGGGCAAAACGGTAATTTCGGTCAAAAACGATGTCCGCCGTTGGACCCACTTTGTACCAAAAAGCATGCCAGAGTCAATGGTCTCTAAAGTCGTCAAACTACATGTCTACAGATTCAGTTTTCTGATACGAACCCAACTGTATGTCCAGAGTTGGATTCCGGCGGGCCATGCACAAAATCACCCGTTGAGTGGGACCGTGGGGCCCGCAAAATGACGATTTTATCAACGGTCTCAGAATTGGACCAAACTTGGCATACAGGACTAGAAAAACGATACGGTTCTGTTGGCGTAAGTTTCATCTCAATCTGACGAGCATGCACAAAGTAATTGGAGAATTTGCAAAATGTACGATACAGGGAATTTCGACGGATACGCATCAAATTCATCGCGCACACGCGACCAATTTGAATTCCGTCAAAGCCCACACGACCACGAAGCCGTTACGCAGCTTTCGATGCTTTCGGTTTGCGATCACGTCGTCCGGATTGGCGTGACGCACGTCGTGTGGAACAATTTTCTAGTTTTGAAAATAGATTTTTGGGAAACTTTGGGATTCGATTTCTCGACGCTCAGTCGATGATTTCAAATTCCGTAAGAAGGGATTCGAAGCCCTACATGTTGTCAAAAAGTGTCTTCAAATAGTTTTTCGAATCGATCTACGGATTGGCGAGAAGTCGCCTTCCGAGTATGGAGTTGGGACTGGGTTTCGTTCTGTTTTAAACAAGTTATTTGACCGACTTTGTACCGATTTTTCGGGCTGGTCGTTCCGCGATATCCAACCCCACTAGTTGGGATTCAGAGGGGGTTATGTGGGCTGTCTGTAGGACTTCACGAATCTTAAAACGACGAACTACAGAGAAAGATATTTACCTTCAAAGTTGGACGATTCGCTGCCTACTGCTGTGGCTGTCCTGCTTCGGTACGCGTGTGCGTGGGCTCTCCGGCCGGCCTGGCGGCGCGCGACGGCGCCGAGGGCACGCGTGGGGGTCGCCCAGGGGAGGAGAAGGTGGCGCCGAGGGTTGCGTGCGATTTGGTTAGGGTTTGCAGAAAAAACTCTCGATCTCTCGGCTGTGTGTTAACACTCGGGTATTTATATACTCGTATAAGTTCGGTTCAGCTACAGGGGTGTTCGGGTTCAGCTGGCTGGCCCACTCGTTTGGCTGGCCTCTATTCTTCTTCTTATTCTATTTCTTATTATTTATTATATAATAATACCATATGTATATATGTATATACATATATATCTATATATATATACACACGTATTTATCTTATATTTATTTATCCTCATATTTCTATATATACTTATATATTACATATTTATATATATAAATACACTTATACACGCATATATATATATATATATATATATATATATATATATATATATATATATATATATATATATATATATATATATATTATATATACTTACAAATACACCCATATTTAATATACATATTTTACCTATAATAATATATCAATATATATATATAACTAACATACCAATATTTAATATACATATTTTACCTGTAACAAATATTTAGCAAAATTGCCAATTCCTAAAAATATATACGAAGATAAATGTCTTTACCAAACATGTCTACAAGGCCGTATTTGGTCCCATTACATCCCTATAAAGGCTTGGATTCGGTTCGGGCCCAGTTCGGGCTAAGTTGGTACAATCGGGTCATCTAAAATCAATATATTTAATTAATAAATAAATAGTTCATCGGTGGGGATTAAGT
>JANAVB010011397.1:5259752-5521438 GCA_029216955.1 Iris pallida | reverse complement strand
GTGCCCTCGAAACGACGGGGGTTGTACTTACAAAACCTGGCTGATGCTCCTGAATCAGTCCTCACTCCTCTTTCTAATGCCTTCTGCAATCCTTGGTTGAGTAGCACATTCTGCTCTTGTAGCTGAGTGTGCATGCGTTGCTGGACCAACATCTGATGTTGCTGAGTAGCTATCATTCCTCTTATGATCTCCAGAAGGGCTGGTGTGTCCACTTCCACAGGGGTAGGTGGAACTACGGATGGGTTTGGAATATCCGGATACTGCGGTCCAACCGCTGGTTCTACTATCACTTCTTTCTGGATAGTCTCCTGAGGTGAGACTGGCCCTGGTTGCTGACCAACCTGGTCATGTTGCCCATGTTGCCCTTGTTGTTGCTGTCCAGCTCTGACCGATGCGGACGAAGTGCCCCTAAGAAAAGGGACAAGAGAACAATCAAACGACCGGACATGAAGGATCAATGAAGTCAAAGGATACCAGAATGTCAAGCAAGAGTTGAGAATAACGAATCAGAAGATCAAGGGGAAACATGTGTGATTGAGACATCCTATAAATCAAAACACCCCACAAGTCTGAAATCAGACCTACATGGGCCACCACTAAAACCTTGTCACGCCCCAGAACCAGAATACTGGAGAGCGGGGGAATGACTCAGCCAGCTACGTATTACGGGTAGATGAATACCGTATAATACGATCAATGTTGTCTAACCAGACGAGGGAGTGCATACTACATAAAAGTCTTGCTATGGTCACTTTACATCTATTGTCTCAATCATTCAAGCAAGAAGCATAAATAGAGAACATATAAGATAAAGCAGTAAGGCGTCCCAAACGCTTAGTCAAAATGTCCTTGAGATCTGGCTTTACAAAACATAGCCAGATGATATAGCAAGTATACATAATTGTTATCAGCTGCAGTCTGACTTAATTACAATTATGTAAAAGTAAGTACAAGACAATCCGACTAACATGTCGGTGCCAAACGGCTAAGTGTAAAGGTAAATAACAAAACGAGCGGTGAAGTAAGGAACCCACTCGAGTCCTCCTGCGATCATTCCCCTAGTATTGACCATCCTGGAGGTAGAAGTACGCTGGATCCTCGGGAACCGGCTCTAAATCTGGCCATGCAAAACCAGAGAGGTTAGACCTCTAATAGCAAGTACCACAAGGAAGGACGATATGAAGGACATAAACCAGTAAGTAAAAGAATATAATAATAGATCTCTGCTTGCTACTAGGATTCACATCACGTCACGACACTTCGAACCAACCTCCCAACCAAACAAGGACAGAAGTTGACCCGTCATGTCCTGACATTCTGATCATCCCAGTTACGTAACAGAGTAGTACAGTACACAAACAAATCATCTTGAACGGCCAATCAAATCCTACGGCTTGCTATTGTGGGTCCTAAGTTATCCTGAAATTATGCAATAAAGATTCCTCAGTTCTTATTATGTGCGAGCAAGGCTAGTCTATCCAGTCGATCAATTGCGCCAATCATGTAGTTAGACGAGTCCCAGCGGGACGCCCGCCGTTATAGCATGTACAATAATATAAGCAGATACCGTTCCCTGCCCGTGTGACAGATTTACAGTATCTGTGGGAACCAGCCGGCCTGTCGGGCACTTAATAGTCCCAAGAGGGCTGCCATGTAAGAACTCGGGAATCCATTCTCTCCATGCCATCGTTATTTTATTTAACTTAATAGTCCCTACATTGAGTGAAGTTCCATGCCGTAGATTATGGTCATTCAAATGAGTACTTTTGTACGGGGTACGATATGCGCAACTCTACAACGATACCCGTACGGCTATGTTGTAGGTCTTACATAGCGTAATGCAACAATCAAATCTAACCACGGAGTAATCATGCCTTGACCATAAAGTACACATAATGTTTTTGTAAGATAAGTAAATACTAAATAAATAAATAAATAATTTGAAACCTGCATATGCCCGTATGCCAATATTCGGGATCAGCCAGTCGATTACAATAGTTCATTACATTAACGTGTCTCATTTATTCAATTCAATAAGACGACTAGCCAGTCTCTTTGTTCCAACTAGGAACGCATGATCAATTATTAGTCAATGTCACAATCATTATCGATGGTGGCAAGGCATAAAAATCATTTAGTATTACATGGGGTCG
Organism: Iris pallida; assembly: GCA_029216955.1. Lineage (NCBI taxonomy): Eukaryota > Viridiplantae > Streptophyta > Magnoliopsida > Asparagales > Iridaceae > Iris > Iris pallida. Next base: position 5,519,285 of record JANAVB010011397.1, on the reverse strand, counting down.
AGCCTATAACTCCTCAGAGTTAAGTTCTAGTCATACTGGGTATCCATGAATCAATCATGACACATGGCACATTCCACATAACAATTTGAATTAACAATATTAACATATCATGATTTATCAAGTTCATGCAAAAAGGCGTAAGGATTTAATAGAGGAATTATCATGCCATCATTAAATGATTAAGATATAGAACAAATAGTAACACCCAGGTTAGAAAGTCACGCCAACAAGTCTATACTAAGGCCAAAAGTCACGCCAAGTCTAGTAGGAGTGAGCGTGTAATAGCGTGAGCGTGAAAAAGTAATTCACGCTGGCATGCACAGTGTGAGCGTGAAGGAAAATTCACGCAGACTCAAGTGAGCGTAAAAAGGTGACAAGAAATCCACGCACGCAAGGATGTGCGTGACTAAAAATCTACGCACGCTCATGGATGTGTGCGTGACTGAAAATACACGCACTCAAGTGAGAACGTCAGCGTGACTAAAAATACACGCTAACATGTAAGAACATGAGCGTGACTCAAAATCCACGCAGACACGTTCAGACGTGTGCGTGACTAAAAATACACGCATGCACAGAGTGAGCGTGACTAAAATACACGCACGTACAGAGTGAGCGTGACTAAAATACACGCACGCACACACAGTGTGAACGTAACTCAAAAGTCACACAGACATGCACAGTGTGAACGTAACTCAAAAGTTACGTACGCATGTAAAGACATGAGCGTGACTAAAAATACACGCAAACACGTAAAGACGTGTACGTGACTGGGCTGATGTTTTACGCGAGCACGTAAAAACGTGTGCGTGAAACATCTTCCGAACTCCAAGTCCTATGGAGCCCTTGCTCCAGTGCCAAAATACACGCTAAGTTGGTGAACCAAGAACCCATGAACAGCCGAAATACTATAACTTAGATCTAGAGAAAACCAGCCGTAGAAATCAAAAATGCTAAGAACTAATCTCTCTTGGAATCACAAGAAGAAGGCAAATGAACCATAAAAATGGGGGGAGAAGGAGCAAGTTTGCACTTGCCTACTGCTGCTGGTAGGTGGTGGAGAGTAAATGAGAGGAAGAAGAAGAAGTAATGGTGAGAATGAAGTAATGAGGAGAGAGAAAGAGATAGAAGCTTTAAATAGGAAGAGTGGTGGTAGGTGGGAGTTAGTGGGCCAGGTTGCACAGATCCATCCAAGCCGAAACCCACTAAGACTAAAGCAACAAATAAAATGCAGGTAATAAAATTGCCGGAATATAATTGCAGAAATAAAATTGTAGGAAATAAATTAACATGGAATTAAAGAGCAGATAATTAATTAACATAAAAATTTAAAGGAATTTAAATACAGAATAATACATGATAAATACTAAATAAATACACATCAGTTGTACATATATAAAAATACGCATTCCGGGAACGGGGAGTGACAGTGGCCAAAAACTACAGCCACTAAAACAATGCAAAACCCGTGCACGTGTTCGTACGTGTCCGACACGACACGTGGGGCCCTGAAACTTGGGGAGCCCCGTGTCAGTGTCGGCCCCTAGGTGTGTGTCAAGTCTCAAGTGTCGGGGTGGCGTGTCCGTGTCGCAATCATGCCCGAGTGGCAGGGCACGCACAGTGCCCGCGCGCGCGTGTGCACGACCGCGTGTACACGTGCCTGACACGACTCGACATGACACAAAAACTCGACACAAACTCCAGAAACGTGTAAGAGAGACCAAAAACTAAAATCCTATTCAAACACTATTCCAAAAATCATACGAAAAGCCCATTGAGGCATTTCAACAAACACATTAAAAACGACACTGATACGTGTCCAAAATGGACACAAAAGGACACGAAATTTTGGGAATTCCTATTCCTACAGTTAGATTAGGTCTAGGGCTCCCTAATGATGCAAAAATTACAGAATTATATGGTGAGGAATTGAATATACCTATGAGTATCAAAAGCTTCAAAAAGCTCCACAAAGAGGTGCTCCTCTTGATGGCCAAACTCCTCCAATGCTCTCCAAATCTGAGAATAGTTATTACCAACAGCAAGTAGAGAAAATTTAGGACTCAATGAAATTTGTTTGGGTTAAAAAGGAATTAAAATAGATTTACTAGGATTTTTGGAAGATGGGGGCTTACCTCTTTCTAAAACTTGGCAAGAATTCCTAATGGAGGCTAGCCCTAACTTTGAGGGGTATTAAATAGGAAGGGGAAGATCAATAGTGGATGCCATGGGCTGATTAGGGTTAGGGTTGGTTCATGGTGTGGGCTTATGGGCTATTAAGCCTAAGTCATTAGTCATGACTTATGAAGTCATAAGCCATATTAGTCAAATCAACTCCAAATCTCTCCAAACAAGTTCCAATGACTTAACCCTCACTAAATTAGGTCAAACCAAGTTTACTTAACCTAACCAAGTGGTCTTAACCTAGGTTAGTCTCCTAGTCAACACTAGTCAACCCTTATTCAAACAATTCTAAAATAAATTCTAAAAATTCCCATAAATTCAAATAAATTATAATAAATCCAAATAAACCTAAAATGTCAAAAATACCCTAATCACATGGCTAGGCTCTAGGGTAGGCAGTCTTTACTGTTCACTAGCAAAATACCAAAAATCACAAGTCATGAATTTAAATAGTTTAAAAATAATTAAAAATCACTAAAAATCATAATATGAATAAATATTATTAAATAATAATTATAGTTACAAAATTTCAAAATTACCCTCTTTTGGAAAACTGGGTGTTACAATCCTACCCACCTTATAAAAATTTCGTCCTCGAAATTAAGATGGTAGCAGGCCTTTTAGGTCAAACACCCCATAAACAATGTCTCAAACATACCGTCAGATAATCATATGCGTCTGTCCAAAATCATGATACTCAGAATCTTCGTCGTGCTAGTGAGCAAGGCTACGATAATCACAGAGTCCTCGACTAAGGCACATACCTCTAGAATCATGGTATTTAAAATTTTTGCATTATCGCATGCTTGGCAGCGAAAACCTTAAATTTCCACACCCGAGAAATACGTCCTAAATCTGACTATATGTCCTCACTATGCCAGCTAAACACGACTATCGAAGATTCTAGATTCCATAACTGGGTGACCTAGCCCATGTGATTTATCTCAGAAGAAATCAAACATAACACAAGAACAACAGGACAAAATTGATAAATCAACAAGGAACAGAAGGAATCAAAATTTCAAGGCAGTTATAAGAGACAATTGCAGAATTTGAGTCAAAAGAACGGAACCTGCAACTATATCTCCAACGGCCTGAGCATCCTCGACTGTCCTGACGAAAGCTTGCCCTTGCTGGCCTCCCCTGGCCTGCTGCTGATGCTGCATGTACCTCTGCTGCTGAGTCGGTAAGGGTAATCCCCTCTGCTGGCCTACCGGAGCCCTAGCTCCTGTTCTCTGAACAGTCTGTCCCGATGACTCAGGACACTCTCTCAAACGATGATCGGATCCTCCGCAAAGCAAATATCTGTCCAGCCTCTTCTGGCATTCGCCCCAATTGTGCCTTGGTCTCTTACAAAAAGGACAAATAATAACAAGCTGCTGTCCCGGGGTCTGCTGTTGCCTCTGCGGCTGCTGCGGCTGCTGGAAGGGTACACGGTCCTGAAACTGCCGCTGCTGAAGGTAGACCCTCGGCTGCTGGTACTGCTGCTGAAACTGTAGAGGTAGCATCTGTTGCTGATACTGCTGCTGAATCTGCAGGTGGGGCCTCTTGGCCGGGCCCGCACTGCCACTAGCTTTCTGAGTATCTCGCATCCTCTTCTCCTTCAGCCCAAGATCGTCCTCCGCTGTCATGGCTCCTACCAGAATCTGCTCGAAAGTGGTATCGCGGTCACTCTTGGTATATGACTTGATCTCTCCAATCAAACCCCTGCGGAACCTCCTCGCCTTTTCGACCTCGGTAAGATCCTCGATGAATCTGCTCAAACGGCTGAACTCTCCAGAGTACTCCTCAACGGTCTGGTTCCCCTGAACCAAACTCTCGAACTGCGCCTCCAAAGCACGGAGTGCGGTATCGGGAAAGAATTTCTCCTTGAACAGTTTCTTGAACGCTGCCCAAGTCTGACCGGCTGTACCAATCCTCGGGTCCGTCTGGTACCAGGTACGGGCCAAGTCCTGCATCTGACTGGCGGCTGCCTCGATCTGTAATCCTGCTGGTATCTGTGCCAATCGGAATATCTCCTCAATGTGCTTTATCCAATCGTCAGCGTATATGATGCCCTCTGTACCCTTGAAGTCTCGGGGTCCCATCTTCTTGAAGGAATGGATGTCTGGAGTCCTCGGCTGATGCGGCTGCATCTGGCCTCCCTGTGGCTGAGCAGCCACCAGCTCCACTGTCGTCCTGACCAACTGGTGAGTATCTTGTATGCTCTTTCGGATATCAGCAGACTGGCTCTGCTGTATCTGCTGCTGAAACTCCATGAATCGCTGGAAGAGGGTAAACATCTGAGTCGCATCTACTGTCCCTGAAGGTAACTGCTGCTGGTACATATCTGGAATGACGGGGGAAAACCTCCGGACAGGTGGAGGTGCGCTCCCAAAAGCTGCAGAAACTCCTATATGAGCAGAAATATGGGGTGCTATGGTCCCAGCGTCCACAATCAGGCGAAGGGTGGTAGGCCTCTCACCAGCGTCTGCTGGGCCAGAGCGATGCGATCGTGTCTCAATCACCATCCTGGAGACAGATCAAACAAGGAATCAATACTGAGATAGAATCGATAATTCAAGGGAGGACAGTTATCCAAGGAAGCAATCTTCAACAAGAATTTAGATGGCAGGAATCCAGTTAAGAGTTTTTCCTAATGTGATTGAGTACCTCAAAATAATCTAAATCCTACTGCAGGTTGTAGTGATACTCTAATTCGAATACCACTACACAAACTCGTCCTGCATGGGCCACCACTAAAAATGTGTCACGGCCCGCACCCATCGTGAGGGTACGAGTACGTAACAGCGCCCAGCCTACGCCGCAGTGTCAGCGGTAGAACGCTGTTCTAGGTCATAAACTATAACTAACTAACATGAAATACTCTCCAAAAGAAGGCCAAACACAGAGGTACAACTCAATCACAATCTAGGGTAGAATGTAGCACGATGAAATAGATAAAAAATCCTCAAATGAGGTACAAAAGAAATGAAATAACAAGTCTCACCAACTACCAGTCTCAATATCTCTAAAATATACAACTCTAAAAAATAAAGACAACAACTAAACATGAAAAGAAACAGTCTAAGCTGTCTTCACTAAGCAAGGGTATCATCCTCAGCAACTGCCTGAACCTCCCCAGGGGTCCAGGTCGCGAGTGTCATCTAGGCAAGCTCCAAAGTAAAGGGTGCAGGGTTCCTCATCATCCTCTGTAAAATTTTCAACAGGTCCAGTCAGGACGGGAGCGAGCACAATATATCTCACGCAGATCATAACAGATTAGAGAATATAAACATGCAAGAGAGTACGATACATAAAACTGAAAGAAAGTACATGATGTAAACAGGAAGAGAACTGTAATAGAAATATCTACTAAAAGTAGAGAGCTACCAGTGACTAGTGATTTAGAGTACAAAGTCGACATATGAACGGCTGGATTTGCACATGACTATACTAAAGAGGTGCACATGGCTATACTACTTTGGAATTGTTCACATGACTATTTATACTCCTCCATACCCCAATCAATACACAAGGATCCAAACAAGTTATGTTACGTATATGGTTTTCACATGAAACCCATAAATGAGTGCACATGAAATATACATGAGAGCTCATACATGAGTGCACATAAAGTTCACATGGGGGGCCATGAACGGGTGCACATGAAATTCACATGAAAGCTCATAAATGAGTGCACATACAATATAGGTTATACATGAGATACATGGGAAACACGATCGATTCATGAGAGCACATGAGAGTACACGAGCGAGCATGAACGAGCATGATGCACATGAGAAACATAAATAACATGAGAGCGAGGAATACACGATGTACATGAAACACATGACACAATGTATCCGATGCTCCCGAGGGGGATAACATCTCAATGTAGGGATCCATATAGTACCAATCCGTGATAATATCGTGACAGCATCAAATAAGGTAAACTAGAGCAGGAATATAATTATAAGCAAGTTATGAAATGATCAGAGAATGTACTCGCCTGTATCCGGTAAATCTGGAGAATATATACTGTCCGAGGAGTGGTGTCTGTCTCCTATAGAACAGTACAAGTCACTATGAGTCTACAAATGATAATAAGATGCAACTCAATGCATTCTACATGAATCTAGGTCAATCTAGACCAAAGTCAACTCTTGGTCAACTCTGATCAACTCTGGTTAACCCTAGAAGTCAAACTAGGTCAACCAAGTCAAACCTAAGTCAACTAGTCTACACTAGGCTAACAAGGCTATTCTAAGTCTAACAAGACTACACTAGTCTATTCTAGGCTCACTAGCTAAGCAACACAACCATAGGCCATAGGCTAAGAGGCTAGGCCATGGGCTAAGCAAAACTATATTCAATATCCATATCTAAACCATACACATATATACATATCACATAATCTAATAGAGAATACATATATATCTATTTATATAAGCTAATAGGAATTTACATATAGATTCATTAAAATAATATAACTAGAATACACATATAGGCTAATGTGATTTACCATACAACCTATAGGTTAACATACATATATGCATAGGCATAGAGAGGGACACATAAACATACTAGTGTATGTGTGTGTGTCATAAACATGAGTGTCAAGAAATGAAGGGGTGTGTGTTTGTGAATGTGTGATGAAGTGAGGCATGAGAGTGTACTAAGCTAGAGTGTCAAAGTGTGGTGATACATGAGTGAAGAGAGGGTGTGTGAACTAGTGAGGCATGTGTGTGTGTGTGGTAGTGAGCATGAAACAGTGAATGGTGTGAGAGAGGATGAGAGTTTGTGTGAAAACAGTGAAGTGAGGCAATTACATAAGTGTGTGTGTGTGTGATGGTCACAAGTGCCAAGTGTGTGTGTGTATTAGGGAGAGGAAACACAGTGAAGTCCATTAAATCTCAGTTAAAAGTTCCCTCACCAAAATCAGATTTCAAAAGTTAAACCAACAGTTCAACCCAACACCTATATACACATAAATACCATAAAATAGTTCCTCCAAATCAATTTCTCAGTTTTAATACCCAAACTCAGTTTTAACCCTCCCAAGTTAGTTAACAGTCCTACATTTAAAACCCAAAAATAAACTCAGATTAATACATTCACATATAAAACTCAAAAACCAGTTAAAAATAGTCCAACAGTCCCCTAAATGAATTTCTCAGTTTTCAGCCTCAAACCACTTCAAAACAGACCCAAATTTGACATACAATTAGAAAACATATTGGTGCACATATATGAGCCTTAATTACAAGTAATTAACAGTGTTTAGGGGGTTTAATTGATTGACAAAACTCAATTACGATTTCTGAAAACAGTGAAGAAAATGACAGATATTAGGTATCAGGGAACATTGGGTAAATGCGAATTTATCATCAAAATTAAACTAAAATACCAAATCAAAGGTTGGTAATGAAAGTACATTAAGTGTACGTGTCATACACTGTGTTTGTTGACGAATTAAAATACAAAACAGTGCAAAACTGTACAACACAGAACAATCATCGTACACGTGTTCCCCGAGTTCGTGTGCACGATACGACACAACCCACGTGGTTGTGTCCCAGGGTCGACCTAGACTAGGGCTAGGGATAGGGCACCCTGACACATGTCCACGTCGCGTGTACGCGATACGAGACACGCGTGTTAGTGGCCAAAAACCACAGCCACTGAAACAGTGCAAAACCCGTGCACGTGTTCGTACGTGTCCGACACGACACATGGGGCCCTGAAACTTGGGGAGCCCGTGTCAATGTAGGCCCCTAGGTGTGTGTCAAGTCTTAAGTGTCGGGGTGGCGTGTCCGTATCGCAATCTTGCCCGAGTGGCAGGGCACGCACAGTGCCCGCGCGCGCGTGTGCACGACCGCGTGTACACGTGCTCGACACGACTTGACACAACATGAAAACTTGACACAAACTCTAGAAATGTGTAAGCGAGACCAAAAACTAAAATCCTATTCAAACACAATTCCAAAAATTACACGAAAAGCCCATTGAGGCATTTCAACAAACACATTAAAAACGACACTGATACGTATCCAAAATGGACACGAAAGGACATGAAATTTTGGGGATTCCTATTCCTACAGTTAGGTTAGGTCTAGGGCTCCCTAATGATGCAAAAATTACAGAATTCTATGGTGAGGAATTGAATATACCTATGAGTATCAAAAGCTTCAAAAAGCTCAACAAAGAGGTGTTCCTCTTGATGGCCAAACTCCTCCAATGCTCTCCAAATCTGAGAATAGTTATTACCAACAGCAAGTAGAGGAAATTTAGGACTCAATGCAATTCGTTTGGGTTAAAAAGAAATTAAAATGGATTTACTAGGATTTTTGGAAGATGGGGGCTTACCTCTTTCTAAAACTTGGCAAGAATTCCTAATGGAGGCTAGCCCTAACTTTGAGGGGTATTAAATAGGAAGGGGAAGATCAATAGTGGCTGCCATGGGATGATTAGGGTTAGGGTTGGTTCATGGTGTGGGCCTATGGGCTATTAAGCCTAAGTCATTAGTCATGACTTATGAAGTCATAAGCCATATTAGTCAAATCAACTCCAAATCTCTCCAAACAAGTTCCAATGACTTAACCCTCACTAAATTAGTCAAACCAAGTTTACTTAACCTAACCAAATGGTCTTAACCTAGGTTAGTCACTAGGTTAGTCTCCTAGTCAACCCTCATTCAAACAATTCTAAAATAAATTCTAAAAATTCCCATAAATTCAAATAAATTATAATAAATCCAAATAACCCTAAAATATCAAAAATACCCTAATCACATGGCTAGGCTCTAGGGTAGGCAGTCTCTACTGTTCACTAGCAAAACACCAAAAATCACAAGTCATGAATTTAAATAGTTTAAAAATAATTAAAAATCACTAAAAATTATAATATGAATAAATATTATTAAATAATAATTATAATTACAAAATTTCAAAATTACCCTCTTCTGGAAAACTGGGTGTTACAGAAGCCAACCCGGATGGTGGAGTGATCGCTCGTCCCAGCAGCCAGGCCCTCCGCCGGAGTGTTGGAGAAATGTCGAAACCATTCCCCATTATCCCGAGCACGATCCAGCTGACACGCAATCCTATTCCGGATTACTTTGTTATGTCAAGTCCAGATGAAGCCAGATCGAGACAATCCCTGGAGCCCCGCCTGGAGGAGGCATCTCTGAAAATCATATAGGATAAAGTCTGGGACAGGCCGACCGCCCACCTTCTTTCCTCGGTACAGAAGGGCATTGAAGTCCCCGATCATAAGAAGAGGAAGGGACGACGAATCTGCTATAGCTGCGACATGGGAGATATCACTCCACAGGGACTCCCTTCTCCGTCTGTCGTTGTAGCTGTAGACTGCCCCCAGAAGGAACTGAAAGCCACCCTTGTTTGAGAAGGAAATGGCAATCAACTGCTCCGTCATCAAGAGCAAATCTCCATCCCAGCTCTTCAAGTTCCATCTAACCCAGATCCTGGCCATGTCACACAGAGCCAGGTTGTGCAGTTGGGCCCAATGGGATGGGGTCCTCCGAGTAAGAGTCTTCTCACCTTTAATCTTGGTTTCTAACAGAACAGAGATGTCACATTTCTCTCTGAGCAACACCCCACAGATCTCTCTCCACCTCCCTAGTGAACACGCCCCCTCACATTCCAGGCGATAATAGCTATTAATTAATGAGAGGATGGGTCCCCTGAGGAAACACCCGGATCGGCACCTGGGGAATGCGCCACACCCGTCGCTAAAAGATCCTCCTCCATTCCAGTCGGAATGGACTGCTGGGGAATGACTTGAGAGAGTACCAACGCCCAGGCAGGATTGTCAACACACACCGCCTCCTCTCTGTCAGTAGGATGTCTCCCCTCCCTGGAGGAGCCGTCACTCAGCGGCCCGACAGCATATCTCTTCCTGCAGTAAACCTGTCCCTCAGCCGGTCCGCCACCCCCTCGCACCTCGATCTCCGACGCCGTCATGCCTCTAGTAACAATACTACTCTGCCCCTGGGAAGTGGACAACGCCCCACTCGTGGGGGCAAGCTGGGTAGAGACAACGAGGCTTATCCCACCCTCACTCACTGGGTGAGTATCCTCTCCCACCAAGGCCTCCTCTCCACTATCAACTCTGAAATCCATGTCACAGGGTGAGTTTGGAGCCTCACTCAGGGGACAGTAGGCTCTACCTGGGATCCTACCGCCTTACAAGTACTGGCCAGATGCCCGAAACAGAAACAGCGTGAACAGGTAGGTGGGACCCATTCATATTCTACCTCCTGGGTAAGCACCTCTCCAGAGGGAATCTCATATTCCACCACCTTCGGTAGCTCCCCCCAAGCCCGAATCTCCACAAAAATCCTGGCGTACATCAATCTAGACCGAAAGGCAGTAGCTTCATCCGCCTTGATCGGGTTGCCCACCAAGCTCGCCCGACACATCAGCAATGGTATACTCCAAAATCGGACAGGGAACTCAGGAAAATGAATCCATACAGGTATGGCATTCAGAACATCCCGCTCACATTGAAGCTCCGGGGTCCATTCCTTTAGAATGATAAGCCTGCCGTCAAACGTCCAGGGGCCGTCCTGAAGGATCCTAGCGACATCCTCCGCAAGTCCGAACTTCACATAATAGAAGCGTTCTTGCGAGAAAAGAACTCCATACTCCCCTTAGGCTGCCAGACCCGCCCTGCATAACCCCGGATCTGTCCGTAGAACGGCTTGTTGCCTAGGACGTACAAAACCAGAGTGTTCTCCCAGTAAGCTGACACCTTCTCTATCTCCTCCGCAGGGAATAAGGTCCGAAAACCCCTTCCTGCCTTGATTGGCGGAACAAACTCCATCGAAGTGGGAGTTTTTTGCCCCCCAGGTTTGCAGATGTCTGCCCAAGACCTTCCTGTCGGCCGTGTGTTCGCCCCCTGTGGCCTGGGGTACCCCCTCCGGGGGGTGAGCCCGATGCCCCTGAACACCTAGATCGACCACCTTACTCTTCCCCTTTTCCGCCGCGGTCGCCTTCGGCTGCCAGCCCACCGACCTCCCTGAAGACACCACAGGGCCACGGGCCGATGGCCGCACCCCTGACCCGCCCTGTCGACTATCAGCTGGATGTCGATCCCTAACAAGTCCCTGTCCTTCTCCTGCCTTTCCTCCGGTCTTCGCCACACGGCGACGCGTAACCGTCGCCCAACCTCCTCCCTCCATCTAACTCCCCTAGGATCCAGATCCCGCTCCAAATTCGAAGTTAGGGGCATTTGAGCCACCCCGCAGGATCCGATCCCCTTCCGAGCCCGAAACCAACCCCGCCGCCGCGGTAGGGGTGCGCCGTCACACGACACAGGCCCCAACATTGATATCGCCTCCCTCCACCACTTGGGGGGGCTCCGCCTCCCGCCGGTGCTCCGGGGGGTCCGCCCGACCCCTCCCCCTCTGTGATTCCCCCCACCGCCGGGGGGGGCGCTGCCAGTCGCTACAACTCCGGAGGGTCCACCCAACCCCCCTCCTTAGCCCCCGACACCCTCCGACGCCTGGGGGGCACCACCACCGACCAGGGGGGGCAGGCCGCCCCCCCCCTCTTTCCCGAGACCCTCCCCCCGCCGACGAGGGGGTCAGGCGGCCGCGGGGGAGGAGCCCTAGCCGCACGTGCTTTTTCTCCCGCAGCCATCTCTCTCTCTCTCTCTCTCTCTCTCTCTCTCTTTCTCTCTCTCTCTATATATATATATATATATATATATATATAACTTGGAATGGAACAATACTCTAAGGAGGTGGTCAGCTAAAGGAATGGATTGCTAAGGGAATGGATTGCTACTCAGTAGAAGAAGACAGATCAAGTGGGGGCTAAAGTTGAGCCTACCTAGTGTCTGATACACCTATATGTGGGCTGAACAGAAAATATCACTCAACCATCTCTTGCATGAAGGATACTACAATGTAGGTATAGGGTCTCCCTCTCCTTAATGACTAATACTATGCTCCTACATGTATCATAGTTAAAACTAAGTATCAAGGTCCCTACATGGACTGATACACAAAATAGATTACAGTATAAAAGACAATCATAAATTCACAACTAACCACTCATACACACACTACCAAGGCACCCCTTCCTTTTCCTCTGATACTGCCATGTTGAACTTCAAACCCTTGCTAACTGCTCACTTGCCTCCATACACATGCTCACAACTGGTCACCTATCCTAAGGATGGTTGAACACCTAATGTGTCTAGGTACTAACCCACACAAATCTAACACTCTAGCTACTGTCACATGCATCCTTCACTCTCTAAATGAACACACACAGCTGAACCAATAGGAAATGGGACTGGTCTACCATTTACCTATACTAAACTGAAATCTAAAACAGTACATCAATTAAGGACTTAGTTGGACAAAACAAGGATCTATACATATGGCCATATGAAGATGGCCAACCCAAGTGAATGGCAACCAACTACAGGAATGGGCAATACAAGACATGAGAAAGCTAAGGATATGGGGAAATATGGGTGTTGAGGCTCTAAAACCGAGGGCAGATACTGAAACAGGTATCAGAATAGTAACATATCCTATACTCTCAATATCTTACACTCGAATCCACATCTCTAACTACTCTTCATATACATGGTAGGATAACACATGAAGGGGATACAAAGCTAATGGGACTCGAACAGGAATGACTAGTAGAAAGACTAATAGACATGTATACTAAAATCTGAACCTCAACTAAATACAGGCAGCAAGGGGATGCAAAACAGATATTAAATTAAATATCCTCTTATACTGATTCATGTGACTAAAATTCTGGACTCATTCATTGGTCTTATAAAATTGGATATGATACATATGTATCAATATAGGACTCGATCTGGGATGAATGTGCAAGGGACAGGAATATAAGGTAAGTAGGGAATGAACACTACAATCTTCATGCAAGGACTGATCACAAAGTGATGGGAATTGAATCATGCAATGTAAGGGAACTGAACACTTCTAGTGCAAGTGGGGTTTAAAGAGAATATGGTAGTGTGGACTGAACCTAACAAATGCAGGACAGACCATAAATAGGGATGGGGAATGCAGGGCATGACTGAATGTTAAAGGATATGCAGAACAGATGCAAGATGGTTATTCATGGACTGAACTATTGAGAAATGCAGGACCATGATATGCAGGACAGAGTGTTTTAGTTAAGGATGGACTACAGATGATTTAACATGGACAAATCAATAATAATTGCAGGAAACACTAAACTGGACAAAACAAATTGAAGGGGTGGACTTAAAGCTCATCCCCAAACCTTGATTGTGTTCGAGGGAAAAGAACACTACCTTTGGACAGAACAACCAAAGGAATATGGACAGGATGTGATATTACACTGGTACGTCATCTAACTGAACACCAAAGGACAGTAAAAGTGATAAATGGAATGCTCGGTTGATATGGACAGATCAACTGTAAGTTGTTTGAACCAAGGATATCCTAAGACTGGACAAGTGAGTCTAAGGAATGGTAGGGGACAGGTAATGAATCGACCGAACCAAGTAGGTGGACAAGACATGAACATATGACTGAACAACCAAATATGCAATACAGTGAAATGAATGGACAATGTAGGCAGTGAATCATTAAGTTAGGGACAAGGCAAAACGCTACTGCTACTCGAGAATTGAACCTATATGTGAATTGGTCCATGGACAACAGTGGGCAGAATAACTAAAGTAACTGATGCATCTAAGCGAATATGACTATACTAATGAATTGCCTAGGTGAACAGAAGACATAGGTAACTAACCCTATACTATTGTGTGCATACATGGCTAACTATTAACATGAGATAGAACAATAAAGTGCACAGGACTGAACAAGGAAATACTGAGATAATATTCAAACCAAAGCCCCACATTCATTTCATTATCCAAACCATCTCCAAAATGACTTGTCAGCTATTCCAAGGTACTGGGCAACTGTTATTTGGGTAACACATGGCAACAAACCCAAGATTACTGACTACATAGACCAATTTATATAACACAGTAATATAAGTGAACAAGACATCAAGAACCCGAGCCCCTTGTCCAAATAACATATCAAAAACACATAAAAACCCTTTGACAATCACCAACAGTGCTAACACATGATATAACAATGTAGAAACCTAATTAAAACTGAAATTAGAGATTAAATCACTCTATGAGTCATTTCATCGAACACTGGATGTGCGTATCCGATATTCTCGTGATACGCACCTTAAACGAATATGAACTTGGCCCAAAGGATGCCTACATGCTCTAAACCATTGGCATGACCTAAATTACCAATTTTAAAAACCCTAGATTCCTAATTTCGGGTTTCTCCAAATTTGTACCAAAATGCAATGGAAAGAACCCTCAAATAGGAAGAGGATAGCCTCAACTCCTCTCTAACGGCACCCTAATGCAAATGGGGTCCTAAATGAATGTAGTTACACTAATGACATGAAATGTGAAGGGTTTAGAGAGCTCATACCAATTGGATGATGATTTCTAATGTAAAATCCCTATATTAGATCTCCTCCAAGCTTCAAGGCTCCAAATCCTTCCTAGCTAGCCAATTGAACCTTTACCTCTCCAAGGGGAAGAGAATGAAACAAATTTGGGTCAATTTGGAGGAAATTTGGTGGTAGGAGGATTTGGGAAAGAAGCTTCCAAATTAGGATTAGGGTTTGGGATGAAAGAGGAAAGAAGATGATGAAATGAGACTATTTAATGGGGGGGCTGCTATGAGGGCTAATTTTTAGAGTTTTAGTTAAGGTAGAATATCTACTAAGTCTCTAAGTCATGACAAGATTAGGAATTGAACCTCCCTTCCTAATTAGGTGTTTAGTCAAGTTTTCAAACTAAATCTTCTAATCTAGCTAGAGACTAACTAAAGTTCATTTAGACTAGTCCTGATCATCTAGTTGGGTAGTCATGACAAGTTGGTTTGGATCTTGTAGGATCACTAACCACTATTCTAGTCAAAGGCTAACCATTAGTCATATTCAATAATACACATATGTACTATTTAATTATCAGATAATTAACCAAAATATAAATTTTAGTTTTTCAAAATTAATTATCACTCAAGATATAATATGAAATCACACTACTAACAATAATTAGGAAAAAGTCAAAAATATCCCTGTTCCAGAAAAGTGGTGGTTACACCTGATGGAACTGGGGATTCCCAGGACCCTTCCTTTGGTGTGCGTATTGATCGATAGAAAGTTAAACAGATCTAATACATGTTCTAACCCTTCATGAACGGAAACTAGGGTTCACGAATTATAACTGCGACGGAAAGGAGACAAGTAATTCCTGGCAATCTCGAACGGACGACCCCAAGATCTTCTGCACGTATTCCTTCCTCGAGTTGGACGTCGTGTGGGCAACGATCTCCCAACCTTTTCTTTTCCTTGGCAGCCCTCTCTTTCTCTCCTTACGTGAATCACGAATTTAGAGAAAGTTTCAGATTTCTGATCCGTAATCTGGCGGCCAGAGAATAGAGGATATATAGGCTACGACAGGGACCATGAGGAGAAATTAGGGTTAGGCCTCCTAACGGATCTGGATATCCCGTGTTCAGCCCGAACACACAATCCAGGCCCATTAACAATAGCTCGGTCCACTAATGAGCTATTGTTGCACTACCTCCCTAATCCCAAATTATATTTGTGGGCTCCTTTTATTATATGCTCGTTTGGCTCCCCATGTTAAGATATCGTATGTCCGTCGATCAAATTAAGTTACTGACAACTATATTGATTCGATATCTTTTATCCTTAAGTAGTACCGCTCAACTTTATTTGTCATGTCGGATATAATCCACCTGCAGGGTTTACATGAAAATCCTTATGAGCTCCTTAAGGGGACATCATCAACCCGATGTATCGGGACATGGATTCCATTTATAATCAACAGCCCATCATACATACAATGTTCTTACCCAATTCATAGAGGTTGTTGATCTATAATGAATCTCACTCTTTTATGAGTCAAAGTAATGCACACTGCATATACATGTCCGTTATTATATCCGGATTAAGAGCACAAGCATCCATAATAACAGAGGTGTTTGTTCTCTTATGTAGTCAGTACAAAGAGAACAACCTCAAGTGGTTCTGTTCAATACACACAAAGTGTACTAGTATAAACCTATAGTCAAGATAGACTAATACTAGATTACACTACAACCTTTACAATAGATTGTCCAAGTCTATCTAGGTTGTGAACTATTTATATACTCCATAGGGAACTGATAATATGATCTTCTGTGTGACACCACACACCATATTATCTATAATATAGAATATCAGACATTTGCGTTAATACTTGCAATAAATACAATATGCAAAAATTTGCCCATATGATTCTCATTCAAAATTTAAGGAAATAAGGTTACTACAAAAGTGATGCTTTTAGTATATAACCCTAACAATCTCCCACTTATACTCAAAGCATTGCTTTTCAGTATACTGTTATAAATCTCCCACTTATACTTAAAGCCATGCTGCTACACATCTGACTCCCATTCCCTCAACATGACTGTCAAAAGTCTTAGCTGGTAAGCTCTTTGTAAAGGGATCAGCTAGGTTGTCGGCTGATGCTATCTTGATCACAACAACTTTTTCTTTCTTTACAAAATCTCGTATCAGGTGGTACTTGTGCTCAATGTGTTTGCCTGTCTTATGGGCTCGTGGTTCCTTCGAGTTTGCAACTGTACCACTATTATCACAATAAAGTGTAATAGACTTAGGCAAACTAGGTACCACATCCAAGTCCAACAGAAAATTTCTGAGCCAAACCGCTTCTTTGGCTGCCTCAGAGGCTGCCACATACTCGACTTCCATGGTGGAATCAGTAATACATTTTTGCTTGATACTCCTCCACACAATGGCTCCACCTCCCAAAGTAAGCACATAACCTGAGGTAGATTTCCTGGAATCCCTATCTGACTGAAAATCTGAGTCTGTATACCCCAAGGAAACTAAACTATCTGCCTAGTAAACTAGCACATACTCTTTAGTCATTTTCAGGTACTTCAAAATATGCTTTACGGCAGTCCAGTACTCTTGTCCTGGGTTAGACTGATATCTGCTGACCATGCCTACGACAAAGTAGATGTCTGGTCTCGTACATAGCATTGCATACATTAAGCTTCCTACTGCTGAAGCATAAGGAACTGTCTTCATGTTCTCTATCTCTTTAGTTGTCCTCGGATACTGCTCCTTTGATAGAGCAATTCCATGTCTAAAAGGTAAGAAACCGTTCTTAGAATTTTCTATACTAAAACGAGTTAGTATAGTATCGATATAGGAAGCTTGGGATAAGCCCAACATCCTTTTCTTGTGATCTCGTAGAACTTTGATCCCAAGGATGTGACCTACTTCTCCCAAGTCCTTCATATCAAACTGTTTGGATAACCATACCCTTACATCAGATAACACCTTCACATTGTTTCCAATGAGCAAGATGTCATCCACATAAAGTACTAGGAACACCACCACGTTTCCGTCACACTTTCTGTATACACATGATTCATCCTGACATTGATCAAATCCATAGGATTTTATCACCTGATCAAAATATATGTTCCAAGATCTGGAAGCTTGCTTAAGTCCATAAATGGACTTCTTGAACTTACAAACAAGATGCTTCTGGCCCTTTTCAATGAACCCGTCTGGTTGCTTCATATAGATGTCTTCCTCAAGACTTCTATTAAGGAAAGCTGTCTTGACATACATTTGCCAAATCTTATAATCGAGATGAGCTGCAATAGATAAAAGAATCCGGATAGACTTAAGCATGGCTACAGGAGAAAAGGTTTTCTCATAATCGATACCCTCTCTTTGAGTAAAACCTTTTGCTACAAGCCGAGCTTTAAAGGTTTCAACCTTACCGTCTAATCCTTTTTTTCTCTTATAGACCCACTTGCATCCAATAGCTTTTACACCAACGGGTGGTTCTACAAGCTCCCAGACCTGATTAGAATCCATAGATTCTATTTCAGATATCATTACTTTTTGCCAAGACTCTGCATCTTTATCTTGGAGTGCTTCATTGTAGGTATAGGGATCATAATCTTGTTCCTTAGGGACGAAGTCTGACGACTCTCCCAAGAACATATATCTATCAGGTTGTATCACAACCCTCCCACTACGACGAGGCACTATCGGTTGTGGTGTAACATTTGTGACACGTTGTGCAGTTATTTGTGGTTCATCCTCTTGTACTGTTGGTACTGAAGTACTTGGTGTCTCACGTCTCAGTTCTTCTAGAACAACTCTACTTGTGGATTTATGGTTCATCACATAGTCTTCCTCTAAGAATCGAACATTTGTGCTAACAATGACCTTCTGATCCTTAGGACTATAAAATAAACCTCCTTTCGTTCCTCTTGGATAGCCTACAAACAAGCGTACTTCTGTACGAGATTCCAACTTATCTGCTTTCCCATTCAGCACATGTGCTGGACTACCCCAAATACGAACATGTTTCAGACTAAGCTTACTCCCAATCCACAGCTCTGTGGGAGTAAGAGGTACTGACTTAGAAGAAACCAAGTTCAAAATATAAGCTGCAGTTTCTAAGGTATATCCCCAAAACGAATCTGGCAAATCCGAATAACTCATCATTGATCTAACCATCTCCATAAAAGTTTTATTCTTTCTTTCGGCTACACCATTCTGCTGGGGCATTCCAGGTGCAGTCAATTGGGATGCAATCCCAGCCTCTGATAAATAATTTCTAAACTCTCCAAAGAGGTACTCGCCACCACGATCTGATCGTAATGACTTGATACATTTTCCATGACGTTTCTCCGTTTCAGCCTTGTACTCTTTGAATTTCTCAAAGCACTCAGACTTACGGCGCATCAAATAAATGTATCCATACCTTGAATAATCGTCAATAAATGTGACAAAATATTCAAAGCCACCTCTAGCTTGGATAGTCATGGGTCCACACAAATCAGAATGAACCAATTCCAACACATCTTTGGCCCTATACCCCTTTGTCGTAAAAGGTCTTTTGGTCATTTTACCTTCCAAGCAGGATTCACAGACTAGTAGTGCCTCCACTTCCAATGAACTCAAAGGTCCATCTTCAACCAGTCTTTGAATCCTTCTTAGGTTAATATGCCCCAATCGTAAGTGCCAAATATATGTTTGGTTCATACAAGAAGGTTCTTTTCTCTTATTTAAGTTAGATGACATATTATTTATTTCCATAAGTTGCATTGTGGGCAAACTAGGATTAATGACATACAAATTATCAACCAATGCACCAAAATAGATAAAATGTTTATTCTTTCTAATAACAATATTGTCATTAAAATAAACTGAATATCCATCCTTAACTAACATAGAAACAGAAACTAAATTCCTTCTAAGTGAAGGTGCATAAAGACAATCTCTCAATGTCAAAGACTTATTTCTACCAAAAGATAAAGTAACAACTCCTAATGCAACGACCGATACTTTTGTAGCATCACCCATGAACAAGCATATCTCTCCATCACTGAGCCGTCTGGTTTCCTGGAACCCCTGCAATGTATTGCAGACATAATTAGTGGCTCCTGTATCTTCACACCAGGTGTCGGTAGATAACACTGCTAAACATGTTTCAACTACTAGTAAATGAGATATACCTTCTTTGTTCCCTTGTTTGAGAAGTGGATAATCAGTCTTCCAATGTCCTGACCCTTTGCACTTGAAACATTTGCCTTTCGGCTTTTTCACCGCGCCTTGAGGTCCCATGCCCTTCTTTGCTGAGTTTGCTTGTTTCTGAATGTTATTCTTCTTCTTACCGTATTTTGGCTTAGAAGTAGAAGCCTTTTCAGAAACAAAAACATGACCACTCTGCCTAAAGAGAGATTCAGCATCCTGTAGCTCTTTTGCAAGTTCTGCCAAACTATACAACCTTTTGTTCATGTTGTAATTAAGGCAGAAATTATCAAAACTTTTAGGCAAAGTCCCGAGAATGATATCGACCTGGATTCCCCATCGATTTCAGCTCCAAGGATCTCCATCTCATTCAGATGATCCATCATCTGAGAACATGATCCCTTACTGGTGTACCCTCAGCCATTTTTGTATTCATCAAACATTTTATAGCAAACTGCCTAGCTGCTCTACTCTGATGTCCGAAAAGTTCCTTGAGGTTATACATCATGTCATAAGCAGTGGCCATGGCCTGATGTTGATGTTGCAGTACATTTGACATAGATGCCAGAATGTAACACCGCGCCATCTCATCTGCCTTTTTCCACTTCTTATAAGCCTTTTTGACCTCTTCATCAGAGTTAGCATCAGGCTTAGGTGGGCATTCCTCAACAAGTACATATTTGTACTCCTTAGCAGTCAGAACAATGTCCAAATTATGTTTCCAGTCAATATAATTAGGTCCAGTAAGTTTGTTTTCTTTAAGAATCACCATAAGTGGACTGAAAGAACCCATTTTTTGAAATCCTGAGAATCACATAAATAAAATTATGTAGGGCAAAAAAACTTTTTGAATTAACTAAATATTGATTCCCTCAAAACAATAATAAGAAATTCACCAACACCTTGAACACCATGAATTTAGCATGCCACGATAGTGTGGACGTATACAAATTCAACTTTGTTTAAGTAGGTTTTTCTTATTAATTTTACTATCATGTCAATATAACTTTATGACAAATAAAATTAATATGCTGGTCTTGCTCTGGTCATACAAATAATAGCAGTGACTCCGATGGGGAGGATACCATTATTTGTATCTAAGTGTATACCATTACTTAATACTAAGTCCATTACCTTGTAATGAGTTCCTTCAGATGGAGAAATAAACACATACTAGGTAACTTTCTACAATTATCCCTAAGGAAGTTTGTACTGGTGATCCATAATTATACTCATCCGATATGGAGGAAAGCACTAAAGCCAACACGCAAGTATAATTACATCACCTACAAACCAGTAATGGAGACCATAGGATTTATACTAAATAAATATTCTCTCCCACTTAGTTATTTAACAATGAGGGTTTTTCTACTAGTTGATATTATGTACATGTTGTCCATTATTAATGTAGGCTTGGTTTTTCAAAAAAAATAACCACATAATAATAAACATACATAATCAGAAAAAGCAAAATGACAAAAATAAGAGAAAATATCTAACTATTATGGTCATCTTTGCTGCTCCGTCCTCAACTATCCGAATCCAAAATCTGGCGCTGCGTAGATCTATTCTTTTTAAGGGTTTGGCTGTCGATTCCTTTATCAAAAATCATCTATCTGCCTCTGGACTACTTAAAACCAGCATCTCGTCCGGCGTCAGAAACAACCACCACCGCTATCACGATTGATCAAAAATAATTTAAATTACATCAATCCTATGCCTCCCGAAGGAGTTCACACATAATCTAGATTGAAAAATTAAAATAACAAGCACGATCAACCCTCGTGATTTTAATTACATCCACAGCAACAACAACATCCACGACATGTCCGTGGTTTAAACAACACAATCAAAAACATGCATTGGACCATAATAGTTGGATCTAAGATGCCTGCAAAATCGAGTTAGAACAGATCTACATCTACCGACTATTACACAGCGCAGGTTTTATTGGACAACATGGACGTATTAATCAATACGTAGATCCAACCTGGCTCTGATATCAATTGATGGAACTGGGGATTCCCAGGACCCTTCCTTTGGTGTGCGTATTGATCGATAGAAAGTTAAACAGATCTAATACGTGTTCTAACCCTTCATAGGCGGAAACTAGGGTTCACGAATTATACCTGCGGCGGAAAGGAGACAAGTAATTCCTGGCAATCTCGAGCGGACGACCCCAAGATCTTCTGCACATATTCCTTCCTCGAGTTGGACGTCGTGTGGGCGACGATCTTCCAACCTTTTCTTCTCCTTGGCAGCCCTCTCTTTCTCTCCTTACGTGAATCACGAATTTAGAGAAAGTTTCAGATTTCTGATCCGTGATCTAGCAGCCAGAGAATAGAGGATATATATAGGCTACGGCAGGGACCATGAGGATAAATTAGGGTTAGGCCTCCTAACGGATCTGAATATCCCGTGTTCAGCCCGAACACACAATCCAGGCCCATTAACAATAGCTCAGTCCACTAATGAGCTATTGTTGCACTACCTCCCTAATCCCAAATTATGTTTGTGGGCTCCTTTTATTATATGCTCGTTTGGCTCCCCATGTTAAGATATCGTATGTCCGTCGATCAAATTAAGTTACTGACAACTATATTGATTCGACATCTTTTATCCTTAAGTAGTACCGCTCAACTTTATTTGTCATGTCGGATATAATCCACCTGCAGGGTTTACATGACAATCCTTATGAGCTCCTTAAGGGGACATCATCAACCCGATGTATCGGGACATGGATTCCGTTTATAATCAACACCCCATCATACATACAATGTTATTACCCAATTCATAGAGGTTGTTGATCCATAATGAATCTCACTCTTTTATGAGTCAAAGTAATGCACACTGCATATACATGTCTGTTATTATATCCGGATTAAGAGCACAAGCATCCATAATAACAAAGGTGTTTGTTCTCTTATGTAGTCAGTACAAAGGGAACAACCTCAAGTGGTCCTGTTCAATACACACAAAGTATACTAGTGTAAACCTATAGTCAAGATAGACTAATACCATATTACACTGCAACCTTTCCAATAGATTGTCCAAGTCCATCTAGGTTGTGAACTATTTATATACTCCATAGAGAACTGATAATATGATCTTCTGTGTGACACCATACACCATATTATCTACAATATAGAATAGCAGACATTTGCATTAATACTTGCAACAAATACAATATGCAAACATTTGCCCATATGATTCTCATTCAAAATTTAAGAAAATAAGGTTATTACAAAAGTGATGCCTTTAGTATATAACCCTAACAACACCATGCCATGATCAGGTGTAAATACATGATACATGCTCGTGTATAAATACCAGATACCATATACATGATCAATGTAGAATAAAATACGTATATCGGAAACGGGGAGTGACAATTCTACGTGGACATCCTTATTAGTGATAGTAGCGTGGTCAGGTTGTATCATTGATTGTTGGATTATGCTTAGGATGAATCTAGATTGGAATCCTTTGGAACCAATATGGATTCACACTTTGTGTACTAATAATGTGGTACGACAGTTTGTCGCGTCTAATTTTCTAAATCTTAGATTCATCTAAAAAAATATAAATTTTTCTTGGTAAAAATGACAGTCCAAGTCGAGATGACATCATGTAGAGAATAATTGTTGTGTTTTATTGATTGGTTACTCCATTATTTATAGGGAGTCTAGCTCCTCTTCATACTACATTTTCCAATGTGGGACTAAAGTCCCTTATTAGTTCTCAACACTCCCCCTCAAGATGGGCGATAGATATTAGTCATTCTCATCTTGTTACATAGCTTCGACAGACTTAATGAACTAAGACCCTTAGTCAGACAGTCTGCCACTTGTTCTTCTGAGCGAACATGATCAATCTTCAGTATCCCTTGTTCCAGCTTCTCTTTGATGAAGAATCGATCGATCTCGATGTGCTTCGTTCTATCGTGCTGAACTGGATTGTTAGCAATACTTATTGCAGCTTGACTATCGCTCAGAAGACGTAACGGTGCTCCCTTGTCCAGCTTCAACTCTGTCAGCAACGCTTTCACCCACAGCAACTCCGACACTCCCAAAGCTATTGCTCTGTATTCTGCTTCAGCTGTAGACCGTGCTACCACTGACTATTTTTTGCTTCTCCATGAGACCAAGTTTTCTCCTACAAAGACACAATATCCCGTGGTAGACCTTCTATCGTCTATACAGCTCGCCCAGTCTGTATCGTAGTATCCCTCAACTTCTATACTTCTATTCTTCTTGAACCATAGCCCTTTTCCCGTTATCCCTTTCAGATATCTCAAGATCTGAAACACTGCATCCATATGACCCGTTCTTGGATCATGCATGTAGCGACTTACTACACTCACCGTAAATGAGATATCAGGACGAGTGTGCCCCAGATAAATCAATCTCCCTATAAGTCGTTGATATCTTTCACGATCAACTGGCTCTCCTGCTTCTGCTCCCAACTTACACTTTTGGTCAATTGGAGTGACTGTTGCTTTGCATCCCAGCATCCCTGTCTCCTTCAGCAGATCTAGTGCGTATTTTCTCTGTGAGAGAACAATTCCTTGTTTGCCTTCACACACCTCGATACCTAGAAAGTACTTCATTGCTCCTAAATCCTTCACCTCAAACTCCTTCGTGAGTTTTGACTTCAGCTTAGCGATCTCGACTTCATCATTACCTGTGATTACTATATCATCTACGTATACAGCAAGTATAGTGATGTGCCCTCTTGTATGCTGAAGAAAGACCGTATGATCTGCTTTTGCTTGATGGTATCCCATGCCTGAAACAACCTTTCTAAATCTGTCAAACCAGGCTCGAGGAGATTGCTTGAGTCCATATAGCGACTTCTTTAGTTTGCACACTTTTCCATGCGACGTCCCTCCATCTGATTCTGTAGCGTAGCACCCTGACGGGAGTTCCATGTACACTTCTTCTTGTAGGTCCCCATGAAGAAAGGTATTCTTCACATCTAACTGGTATAGCTTCCACCCATAGTTTGCTGCAATGGAGACCAGAGTTCTTACGGTGCTCATTTTTGCTACTGGAGCAAACGTCTCATCATAGTCGATGCCATATGATTGTGTGTATCCTTTTGCAACCAACCTCGCCTTGTATCGTTCCATCTTTCCTTCTGACGTCTCCTTTATTGTGTACACCCATTTACATCCCACAGTTTTCTTCCCTTTGGGTAATGGAACTAGCTCCCACGTCTTATTTTTCTCCAGTACCCCAAGTTCTTCCATCATTGCAGCTTTCTACCTTGGATCTTTCTTTGCTTCATGCCAACACTTGGGCAACGAAGTAGAGTCTAATGATGCAATAAAAGCTCGATAATTCGAAGAAATGTTAGAATAAGACAGGTAGTTGGCAATATCATGTTCATAATCATCAAAACGACTAGGAGCCTTACCCGCATTGATGCGAGAAGATCTCCTTAAGGGAGCAATAGGTGGTGGAGAGATCATACCATCAGAGTCAGAGAGATCCGCATCAGAATCAGATTGATTCAGTGCGGGGGCAACATCTTCAAGAGTTGGAGCAGGAGTAGATGAGGGACTTGGTACAGTAGGCACAGGACACGGTACAGGCATAGTACTGGACTTCTGCTGTCTCCTTCTGTAGACTTGGAGCTCCTTTTCCATTGTCTGCTGCTCTCCCTGTTTAACATATGTATCTTCTTCATCTTCTGTATCGGAGTCACTATTTTCTTCCCCTTTCGTCCAGTTTTCTACGACCAGGCATGGGACCGATCCGACTACCACAGATGGGCTTAATTTCTTCCCCTCATATCTAACACCCTCTATGTTAGGTGTGTCACCAAACGCTGAACCGTCATCCGAACCATAATATGGTTCCAGTTCTCTGAATATAACATCCATGCTTACAAATATTTTCCGCTCAACTGGACTCCAACATGCGTATCCCTTCTGAGTTGCCGTGTACCCGACAAAGACACATTTAACCGCTCTAGGATCCAGTTTGCCAACTCCTGGCCTATTATCTTGGACAAACATAACACATCCAAATACTTTCGGTAGAACAGTGTACGTGGTTGCACCAGTAAGCATCTCCAGCGGTGTCTTCCAGTCCAATACCTGAGATGGCATTCGATTGATGAGATAAGATGTCGTTAACACCGCCTGCCTCCATAAGTGTTTCGGAACATTCATAGCCAGCATCATCGTCCGTGCGACCTCCAGCAGGTGTCTGTTCTTTCGTTCGGCCACACCATTTTGTGCCGGTGTATAGGCACAGAAAGTTTGGTGTAGTATGCCATGAGTGGATAAATACTCAGCAACCTTCCTATTTGTATACTCCGTCCCATTGTCAGATCGTAAGCACTTAATCTTAGTGCCATATTGAGTTTCTACCCGGCGATGAAAGTCTCGAAACGCCTCAAAGACGTCACTTTTATTCTTCATAAGGTACACCCATGTCACGCGAGTATAACAATCAATAAAAGTGACGAACCATCAAAAACCGTTAATACCGGTTGTAGGACAAGGGCCCCATACGTCTGAATGTATCATATCAAAAGCAGCCGAACTCCTACTACCTGAACTCACATACGTGCTTCTGGTATGTTTACCCAACTCACAAGTATGACAAAATAACTTCTCTTTATTAGCCCTTTGGTATAAGGACGGATACATTCTACTAATAATTTTAAAAGAAGAATGACCGACACGCCGGTGGTGGAGTAGCAAGTCATCTTCGACACTGCACCATGAATCTTCTGGTGGTGTGTCTGCTACCAGAGATGCCAAAGCTTTGTCCAGTCCAATCATGTCCAAGTACCACAGCCCCTTATGCCATGTGCCAGTCCCTAGTCGTCGTCCTGTCCCCTTCTCCTGAAAAGTCATCGTAGGAATGTCAAAGGAAACAGTACAGTTAAGATCAAGAATAATGGTACTAATAGAAAGAAGATTGACAGGAAAAGATGGAGCATGCAAGACATTGGTGAGAGTGAGAGAAGGGGTGCATGCGACAGTGCCTTTACCCATGACAGGGCTGGAGTTACCATCAGCAGTCTGAATGCTCTCCGGCGTTGGTAGGTGAGTATAGTCCTGGAACTCACCGCGGGATCCCGTGACATGGCGAGATGCCCCAGAGTCCATAATCCAACCTGGTTGGTAGACAGCTGCTGCAAGAGCACGTGCAGGTATACCTGTGCCGTTTTGGGCAAAGAAAGTGATGTAGTCCCCCGAGGTAGATGACGTCCCATTACTGCCATCCGAATCCAGCTTCGTGCCGCGTAACTTCAAGAGGAACTCCTTCTCAAGAGGGGTTAACTCAGCCAGGTGATGGTCGCCCCCTTCCACCGCCAGATTAGCTTTGTGTCCTCCAGAATAATTTCCCCGTCTATCAGCATAACCGCCTCTACCACCACGACGTCCTCCGCAGCCCCGTCCACGATCACTCGACTGACTGTGCAGGAGTTTGGGACAAAATCTGATGTAATGTCCTGAGTCACTACAGTTATGGCAAACACCGGCCACAGAGGGAGGCTGATTGAAGGCGGCAAGGGCAGACTTGTCAACAGTGGCTTGCTCCCCCTGGAAAGAGACCTTGTTGGGCATCAACTTCAAGCGAGCCTCTTCTTGTGCCATGGCAGCTATGGCTTCTTCTAAGGTGGGAAGCATGGGCTGTGCCAGGAGTACATTCCTTCTATTCTCAAATACAGGGTTAAGACCCTTCAAGAACTTCATCATCCGTTGACGCGAAATATAATCCAAGAACTTTTAAAAATATTTCGCAAATGCGGGTTCGACTTGGGCATCTTCCATCCCAAGAGGATCACAGTGATCCAGATCAGACCAGAACTTCTTCAACAGTGCTGCATACTCAGAGATGGTGCGGTCGTCCTGGGCCACCCTATCAAGTTCATCCTACAGTTGGAAGACCCGCATAGGATTTCCCGAGCCGGAGTACATATCCTTCAAAGTCCGCCATATATCAGTAGCAGCCTCCATCGCCTCTACATTGCCCGACATCTGGTCGGTCAAGGAGGCGGTCAACCATCCAGCCACAACATTGTTGACAATTTTCCAAACAGCAAACTCCTTTGAGAAGGAATCATCTGGCGCTTTGGTTTAGCCATTGACGTAGCCAACCAAGCCACGTTCCTTCAGCGTCCGCATGGCCTGCCGTGACCATTTCAAGTAATTGGACGTGCCTTCCAACTTCGTCTCCAACTTGTCCAGCTTCCCCATTTTGTAGGGTGACTGATCCACATCAGTATGGATCACACATGGGGTCGCCTCGGTTAATCTCTTTGATAAAATATCATCAACCAAGGCCTTCATCTCATCTGTTGTCAGTTTACCACTGATCGAATCCATGGCGTCTTCAACGGTGATTCGTCGTCGTCGTCGTCTTTGTCGTCGTCTTCGTCGGCGTTGGGGGGTGGGGGGGCAGGGTGAAATTTTTTTTATTTGAGGTTATGGCTCTGATACCATGTAGAGAATAATTGTTGTGTTTTATTGATTGGTTACTCCACTATTTATAGGGAGTCTAGCTCCTCTTCATACTACATTTTCCAATGTGGGACTAAAGTCCCTTATTAGTTCTCAACACATCAAAAGTGAACTACCTTGTACAGCCATCTAATTTGTTCATTTGCCTAATTTAGGTAGTGATTTGTGGCTATCGATCCAATTTTGGTATAGGTTATGCCTCCTGTTGGGTCGGGTTTGGCGACATCTTATGGTCATGGAGGAGGACATGAGTTCATACAGGAGGGGGAGGAGCTCCCTTCAAGGGTTGTTGGTCAACCCGTTTCCAACGGTTGGAGTCACGCTACAAGTGAGACAAAGGAGTCGGAGGGCGAAGCTGAGGGGAAACTGGCCAAAGTGAATGATAAGTGGCTTCAACTTATGCAAAAGATGGAGGAGAGCATGTAATGGCGTACACGTCGTAAATTATAGGAGAGGTCAATTGGTATCCGGATCAATTGGTATCCATATTAGCACTCTGAGTACTAAAGGACAACATAGTCGAATGGTTTAAATTCAATGTATTTGAGAGTAAAGAGGAGTTGTATCTGAGTTGTAAGGTGCTCGACATATGAGTCCATACATTTTTCCTTGGCCAACCTTGGTAATTGCAACCCATGCTATGACATAATCCTCAATTGCATGGTAACCTTATTATTTGTAGTAAGCCATAGTACATGTTTGGCCACTTGGAATGCTTGTTATGTTCTATTATCTTCTTGCCTACCTAGTTTATATTTTCGTCTATTTATTTTCTGAGAACTTGTATCGGTATCGCATATATAGTTTTCATGGTATTATATCCATTTTGTTGTGTTAATTGTATTATCTTACTTAGATAGATTTATTTTATGTCCATTTACACTTCAAGATAGTGCATTAATCTCTCTTGTCTATATTATATGTGTTATATGTGATTAGAAAGGAACTACACGGCATTGAGTTCAAAATTTGGGGTTAAGGAAAACAATATGCTCCTTGGTTCCCAAGCCAAAGTCTCCATCATCTTCTAATGAGTCCTTCGAACCCTCAGTAAGGCCAGGTAAGCGGAGCAAGACTAGCTCGAAACCATCCGAAGCTAATGAAGATTAGGGGCATGATGATAAGAGATTTTAACTTATGTTTTGTGTTATGTGAGTGAATGATCCATGTTTATGTTTTTGAAATAGATTGGCCTCTCACAACAAGGACAACTTCAGTGACAAGTTAGTGGTAATCATGTACAATTTTGAGACTAAAAATTAGGAAATAGTAAGAAATTAACATATGAATATGCTGACATTAGTTTCTTGAGAAGAAAAATCCATGATCCACATTACTTGTCAAACTAATGCATGCTCACTTTCATTTTTGAAATAGATTGGCATGTCATAACTTAATTCACAATTTAAACATCTCACCAAAATTGACATTCTTCCCTAAATTTTGAATTAGGATTTTTTTTTTTCGAAAATTATTTCCAGTTTAATTCAAAAAAAATTGCCCATGATGGTTTAATTTAATATATTAATTTGCGTTTAAAATTAGTCCCTCTTAGTTTAAACTCAGGATATTTACACTGCCACCCCCTATGTTCTGCTTACTAAGCGGACCTCCCCTAGTTTAAAAATAAATACATTAACACCCCCAGCCCTTTATATATTTTTTAAAATAGTGATGGTCAGTATAAAATCTTTTACATAAATTATAAAACTTAGGGGTATTGGTCTGTGTATTTTACACTAAACATAGGAGGGTGTCAGTCTATTTATTTTCAAACTAAGGGAGGTCCGCATAAGAAACACAAAACATAGGAGGTGTCAGCGTAAATAACCCGTTTAAACTCATTTAACTAGAGAGAATCTAATCAATTTTATTAACAATTTCAGTAGGAATTTATAATTTACCTTACAAATTTTGGAGAGTCGAAAATTTCGAGAAAATAAGGGTGTCTAGCTTAAATCTAATCAATTTCTAAACTCGTCAAAATGTTAGAGAAGTTTTCTGGTATTTACCCAATCTTAAATATTTATTATTTATGACCTAAAAGAATTATAAACAGTCACTCTTTTATTTTTCATCATTTACTTTCTAGGTTAAGTAGAGCACAAGTGGTATGATCAAAATGTAAGTTGACCTTTGATGATTAAAGTGAGTAATCTTCAAATGCCTTTTTGGTTTACTTTTCTAGAGTCAAGCATTAAGAAGCCTAGTTCTAACTTGATCACTTCTTAGTGCTATGGTATGTATGCATGTAAAAAATGCTTGAAGATCAACAGTTTCATCTCGTGGAGAAAATAGTATTCGGGTTTCATATATTAGCCGAGCTAATTAGAACATTAATGTTCAAGATTTATATACAATCCAAATGAAATGAATTTAAAGGGTTAACTAAACTATAGATTTTTCTGAGGGTGTCGGTAACAAGGTTCTGAAAATTCTGAAAAAATATTGATGCATGTACCTAGCTAGTAGTTGTAAAATGCAATGTGAATTCACTTTTGTATAGTGTAGTACCGTTGTATCTCTCTAAAGTCTACCACCCTTCCTTCCCATTAGCAAATAGTACCAAAGAGAGAGAAAGGAATATAAAGAGAGAGAAAAGTTTATGCTCTTTTCCTGTTTGACCCTCACTTTAGATTCAGGGTTAGTAGTAGTGCTTAAATACTGATCATTAGAAAACAAACTAGTTAAGAAGAAGCCACTCACCATTGTGTTCATCACTGCTCTATTGATAATCATCATCTTGACAACATCAACAAATAGAGAAAGAAAGAAAGAAAGAAAGGGGTTGATTTTTTTGATGGGCAGTTTGTTACTTATTGGAAGTATTATTCTTGTGTCGCTGTTGGTTCCCTCTCCACTGCCCTCAAGCATTGATTCCTGTCATCGTGTCTTATTAGCTCAACGGTTCATGATCATACACAAATGTCAGTGTGAGTGATAGA
Source organism: Iris pallida (assembly GCA_029216955.1). Classification (NCBI taxonomy): domain Eukaryota; kingdom Viridiplantae; phylum Streptophyta; class Magnoliopsida; order Asparagales; family Iridaceae; genus Iris; species Iris pallida. The sequence goes on along the minus strand of JANAVB010011397.1, from coordinate 5,488,008 downwards.
TAGATAGATAGATAGATTCTCTCTAGTGTGAGACAGAACGAAGAAAAGATCTAGAAGGAGAAATAAAAGGCGTCTACGCTTTCCACACCCATCTTTTTCTTGCCTTATTGAGGTGCTGGCTGTCCCCGCTCTTTCTACCTGAGATTATAGACTAGTAATACTTTCTTAGATAGGAAGAGCTAGTTAGCTAGCTTGTATCTGGTTCAAGTAAGAATAGCACTAGTGGGTTTTTTTCGTTAATATTCCGTTCGCCACTACTTGCAGGTTATAAATTGTGGCCAGTTGCTTGCTTACTTGGTACAGACAAAAGTTATTGCATTGCAGAAGGGTGGTGACTGGTGAAGAAGAGCTTCAAGGGCTTCCTTTCAATTCTTTCTTTCATCAAACATGAGCTATGGAAACAGCTCTCTTGTTTCAGGTTTGATCCCCACTGTCGTTAATTCAGTTGGGTTTCGTAGAATCGTACAATTAATGATGCTGTTACTAAATGCAGGTTCTAGGACAAACCGGAGGCCTTTGGAGTTCGGGAGGACCCATGTCGTGAAGCCAAAGGGGAGACACCAAGCAACTATTGTCTGGCTTCATGGGCTTGGCGACAACGGATCAAGGTAACTCTACATGGAATCCTTCAACTGTTTCAACATAGATTTCGTTCTGTCTAGCCCCTTTATCGATCAATCTGCTAATTAAAATCAGAAACAATCTAATGCATTCCATATGTGATGTATCTGATTAGTGCATACATACATCTTGATTGCCAATATAACATAATTCCTTTGCTATCGGTTCATGGTTAGTTTTGTAGATATGAGCATGGCTTCATACACGTGAACAGTACTTAAATATGGCTGCACAAAGTGATACAGATTGCTTTACTATAGTTTGGTGCTACGACTTATTCCCTGCTTTACTCGATGTGATATGACATAGTTTTGTGTTTTCGTTCTTTCGCTAATTATATTCCTGGGATTACTTCCCCAAAATGAGTCACTCCTAAGCTTGTACCAGTTGACGCACGATGATGCTTCCCTTTTGGTGCAGAAAGAGGGAATGTATATAAGGAGGTGTGGAATGTCAACTTGCACTGTTATTTTGTGGAGATGGAATCATACTTTACAATAGTTGAATAACTGTCATTTTGATGAAATATTCCCACTATATTGTGTGATTGAAGGGAGGCACTGATATAGCCACGTTTTCAACAGAACAAAGAAACAGCAATCGTCGTTGTCAATTGATTTGATTGGATAGAGTCCCCCAACCATGAATTTAGCAAACAAATCACTAGTAGTTTTCAGTTCTCGTCATTTTTTTTTCCTTTATTGATGCATGGCCTCTACTGGGACCATTATGAAGGGAAAAAAAAAGGGGGCATATGCATGAAGGATTGATTTTAGGACCACTGGACCGTTATATTGATAGTCGTAGCAAGAATCTGTCACGTAAATTTTCTTCTAGGTACTTTCCGTAAGTCGTCTTAAAGATTACATTATTTTGGATGCAGGCTTTCCTCTTCTTCACCAAGAGACAAACATGAATTACTGTATAGATGTTATGCAATCATATATAATATATAACTGATCACCTCCCCATGAAGCCAAATTGGTGCAGGGTGTTAAGTAACTATGGAATTCCTTTTTCTCCAAGCAAACTTCTGCTCTAGTTCTATGTGAAATGAGGGCTTTAATTGCTTTATCTAGGATTTTTGTTCCGTATAGTCAGTCAAATTTTTCAGTATACATAAGTGCATGGATTATATATATTCTCTTCAAAGATAATTTGCATTATGAATAATTACTAAGTATTGCCAAGACATAAGTTGATTAAAGGGTACAAGTATTGTCAACTTTGAATCACCTTCTTGCTTGTATCATGTGATTCTCTCTTGGTGCCTTCAACAGCTAAATCATAAGCTCCAAGAAATTAATTTGAGAATGAAAGCATGAAGAAACAATTATCATACACTTCTCACTAGATTCTAGTGATTTTGTGATGATCATGTGCCGGGAGGGTTGTTTTGTTTAGTTGCCTTACGAATTTTTCAAATTCCGAATGCTCCAATTTAGTTTGAAACTATGAAATATATATATATATATATTAATTAAATGATATGATTTTCTTTGCAGCTGTTCCCAACTCTTGGAAAGCCTCCCTCTTCCAAATGTGAGCTAACAAACTTGATCTCAACAATAATTGGCTTTATCTTTCTCTAGTTTTGTAAGTTTTGGGGACATGTTACATCTTTTAGTTGTCGGAAGTCAAAAAATTCTTTTCTTCAGTTCTATCAGTTTAAAGATTTAATGTCAAAAGCTTGTTCTGTGCAGATCAAATGGATATGCCCAACTGCTCCGACTAGACCAGTTGCAGGTTTCGGTGGATTCCCTTGTACTGCATGTAAGGAAACTTGCATTGAGAACATATAAAAGATTTGCTTCTGCCACTTGTGTGTTAATTTATCATATATGTGGAGTTTATGAGAATTATGATCTGAAGTCAATATTGAAGGTTTGTTGTCGTAACGTTGATGGATGCCATATAAGTTGTAGCTGACTTCTACCTCAGGGTTTGATGTTGGGGAGATTTCAGTGGATGGTCCTGATGATGTTGAAGGCATGGATGTCACAGCTGCATATATTGCAAATCTTTTGTCAAGTGAGCCTGCTGATAGTAAGTTTCCAGGAGGATATTCAAGTGTCTACAATTTATAGTTCAACTCATGTATAGTTTTTCTGAAATATATATAACGCCCCTACCTCTTGTAAATTAGCAATGATACAATAAAGTAATAATATTAAGAAATTTACTTGTTTGAAGATAAGTTGTGATAATCTCCAAATCATTAAGTTTCAAACTTTTGATCAACCATCCATGTGTTTAGATGTGCTTATTGCACTTGGAATAATAACTCCACAACATTATCAATTGGTAATATTTGCAGTCAAGCTCGGTGTTGGTGGCTTCAGTATGGGTGCTGCAACAGCCTTGTACTCTGCCAGTTGTTGTATCCTCGGAAAGTTTGGAAACGGCAACCGCTATCCAGTGAACCTAAGTGCAGTTGTTGGTCTAAGCGGTTGGCTTCCATGTTCAAGGTCTGCCCTATTTAACTTCTTCCACCCTTCCGTTACTCTTCTTCTTTTTTTACTTTCCCATATGACATCATATATGCATATATGTTTATGAATCTATGATTCCCACGGTTTCCAGGAGTCTGAAGAGTAAGGTGGAAGGTTCACAAGATGCTGCACGCCGAGCTGCCTCCATGCCGCTTTTGCTTTGCCATGGACGGGGTGGGTATATATACAAGGACACTTTCTGAGCACATACAGTTTCATCCAGACTCCTTTCTTATCAGTGCAAACTTAACTACATATCTACAATAGTACTTTACTTCAGTGATTTTTATTATTTCTTTTACTTGCATGCAATTTCTAGATATGGTTCACACATGGCATTCACTTTCAAGATTGAAATAACTTTTTTTGTTTGTTTGATATGTAACTTGATGGATCACAAATGCTTTTAACAAATCACTCCATATTTTCATAACTCAAAATAACATTAAATGGGAAAGTTCAGAAATAAGTCCTCGTTTTATTACATGTAAGAATCAACATATAGTAATTTACTATTTAGTTACTAGTGCATTACGCTTACTGTCCTACTGCAGATGTAGTAAACATATGTTTGATCATCATAAAGAAAAGGTCTAGGACTTGGCAAGGATGTTTAATCATACTAAATATCAAGCCTAATGAATCTGCACAATGCCATTTTATGTTTGATGCAATCATTAGTAAAATGTGGTAGTAAGGCTTCATATCAGAATACATTTTTTTCCTAAATTTTGAGGATTTTACTTGCTTTAGCAATAGGATCGATTAGTTTCTGACCATTAAGCACTCCACATTTTGAGATCCATAGCATTTTGTCTCTCTTAATTTCTGCACATTTTTGTAGGGGATGATGTGGTTCTGTATAAACACGGTGAGAAATCTGCTGAGGTTTTGAAAGCATCTGGATTTAGGAATCTTACTTTCAAAACTTATAACGGGTATGTTGTAAACTGCTTGACAACCATTATTTTACCCTCATCTATAGGGATTGGTTTCACTTAGATCTTTAAAGCAACTGCGCAGGCTTGGACATTACACCGTCCCAGAAGAGATGGATGATGTTAAAAGGTGGTTCACTGGAAGATTGGGGCTTGATGGATCACGCTCTTGATTGGGAACAATCAAGTGGAAAAATTAACAGAAGAACTAGATAATTTTTGGGATTTGCATTTGAGTATATGATATAGTGGTAGTTGTTCCTCCTAGTTGCCTATTTTTCTTTCGTCTACTTTGTTATCTCTAAGTAGCAGTTTGATGTGTCTTTGATATGTATCGGGGTGTCTATTATTAGAAATTTGGAATCCTCGGTTGTCTTTCTATGATGAACACAACAAAGTTTTGCAACTTTCCCTCCTCATTTCATCTCCCACTATAAGCTTCTATTGTGAAAATGAAGAACCCACTCCTTTCAAAGATAAATTAAAGATGATGTCGATGTCCTTATGTTTGATAAAAGTTGGACTCATTTAGAGTGCAAGAGTTAATATAATGGGTTATGTGGCAGTGCTAATTATGAAGTTACGGGAACCTAGCATCAGACAAGTAAGTAAATATTGATGAAGAAGTTTCATTTCATAGAAACAAGCCATGCAAGAGCTTCTCTCTCATGAAATTGCACTATGTAATGGTAACCTAATAGCAAACCAATAGTCATGTTTGAAAGGATGGATGGGATCAAAGTGGTCCTAGCCAACTTGAATTAAAAGGAGCAATATATACAAAAGACCACATGCTTACTGACACGTTCAAGATGAAAAACAAACCAAAAGTTAAGTAAACGTACTGAGCTATGCAGGAATGAATTTACATGCATGTTGTGCAGCTCAAAGTTGGCTTTTTCGCTTTAGTCCTCTTTTGTTTGTTCCAACACCCTGCGAAACATATATATTTTTCACCTGAGTGATTTCACCATTCCTACAGCATTCTTTTAGTCATAGATGAAAATATACTTGTGTCATTGCAAGATTAACCAAACGTCATGTGTGAAACGGTCCCCTGTACATGTAAAAACAATATCATTCTGAAAATATAGTTTCATGTTAACAGCTATTTGATTTTCAACTATTCCGGATGACAAATGATTTCTGGAAGGTAATTTTTGTTGGGAACCAAGTGCGGAAAGTAGAAGAATTCTTCTCCGTCCCCGACTGACACTACTCTGTGAGGAAGAAGTACGAGTGATACTCTGTGAGGAAGAAGTACGAGTGGACGTGGAAGGCACAATACACACAACCACAAACAATATTTTTATGTAGAAATTCAAATTGGAAGAAAACTGCAAAACGATATGGAGGTTATAAGTCTACCTCAACTTCCTGAGCCACCCATACTATTTTTGTGTGTCTTGGCTCCATTCGTTGTAACATGTACTCGGATCTTCTTGGCCAATCCCTTTTGGAACCTGCAAGCTCTATAATTTGGGCCTCTAACTATATACTGAGTAAAATGGCAAAGTCAACTAAACTTCGCAGCATACTCGTCTACCATACGGTTGTCATGCTCCAAGTTCTGGAACTAACTCTCCAAAACCATCCTAACCACGTCGGGAAAGAACTTCCTCCTGAAGAAGTCCCTGATTGTCTCCCAAGTAAGCCTGTCTCCAAAACCATCCTAACCACCGCAAACTTGGGGTCGTTTCTAAACGAAATCCTAGCAATATCATGATCGTTGAAGTCTGACTGCTTCCACCTTCATAACGCTCATAAGTGGCTTAATGTCCTCTAGCCACTCATCACATACAAAATCCCCTCTACTCATTAAAGTCATGGGGATTCAGCTTCTTGATGTCCAAGATATTCCCTATCTTTGTCTGAGAAATCTGCTGGGAAACAATCTTGTCCATAGCTGCTAATGCCACAAGCTATGCATTCTCCATGCCCTCTCTCAATAATGCAGTTTGCTCCCTTTGAGCCTCAACCTAAACTCTATGTGCCTCTATCATGCCTCAAAATAACTCAAAGAGCTGCAATCTATTCATAGGTAATCCTACGGTAGCCGGTGCAGGTGTTGTTGTTTCTTGAGCTGGTAGGGGTGGTGGAGGAGAAGAGTTGTAATCGTCTCCTAAACCACTAGAGGATAACGACCCCTCGAAATAGGTAACATCAATGTTGCGACCCAGGATATCCTTCTTGCCTTTAGCTATTATGAAAATATGGGAAGAATTTCAAAAAAGTATATACAAGAATTATGACAAAAATGAAAAATTATCAATATGGCACATGATAAGATAATATTCAAGGACAAAATCTAAACAAAAGATAACAATATATTTCATATCAGAATTTAAGCAAAAGATAAGAAAGATTTTCAAAATTAGATTTTTTGGAAGTCTGAGTTTGTGATCGAGTATTATCCTATTTCCTTAATATCCACTATTTATTTGTGGGCTAGTAGTAGTATTCTAATCCTAAGTACTGTTACGACATCGTACTAACTACGAAGTCTGACCAACATGGACCACCATAAAAACGTGTCATACTCTGCTCCCGAATATTTGGATATGGGTACATGAGTACGTTCACCCAACGCCACAACATCAGTGATAGTACATTGTCTAAACCTCAAAGTATATCATTTTATAAGTATATCAAGATCATATTTACTCAATCATAGCAATATCTAGCAGGAAGATAGGAGCATAAAGAATAAATCATGATACAATTACCATAATCATCCAAGTCCACAAGTTTAAGACCAAAATTACAATTACATGCCAAAGATAGTTTTCTGGAGACAAGTCTGTTTAAATGACTAGAATGGAAACTAAAGCTAAAACTGAAGAGTTATAAGTCTAGATCCCTCTAGGGATCTCCTCTTGGTCCATAACTGCATTTGGACCGATCTCACCTACCATATCATCATGTAGTCCTTAATATATAGGACAAAGATCATCCTCACAACCTAATATTAACATATCTAGTCAAAAAAGGAGCAAAGTATATAAACTTCACAATGTGATATAAAGACTATACTAAAGATGACTATAAAATAATAATGAATAGGAACATAATCATGAATCTAGATAACACAAATAAATAACAATATACAAGTATCATGTCATGAAGATAAGATATAACAATTGAGACAACAATAACCACAAGAAGCTAAACTAATGCATAGAATATATCTTTTCGGCATATGGACAGCTAGGGATAAATTTGGCATATCGTACGTGAGTTCTACGTTGCTATATTTGCTATTGCCGGGGCACAATTTTCGATGGAAAAACTTGAGAATATGAAACGATTGTAAAGACAATGTTTCAAATCAACACTTCAAGGAAGGTGATCCTGAATTACAAGAATCTAAAAAGATTTCGTAATCAACAGCAATCGATCGTAGTACTTCTAAAAAGAAGATACAATCAGAATTACTGGCAACAATGAAGAAGGTGACTGGCGAAAGATGGAAGAACTCCTGCTGGGATGAATAATCACCATTGCTCAAAGCTTTATTCGCCCTATACGAACAGCTTCCAGGAACCAGCAAGTTCGTCGGAGAACTTGGAATAGTCCTGCTCTTCTGACTCCTCGGATGGACACGAACTCCCGTACAAAAGCAACGCTGGTGCGGCGCCTTTCCTCTCTCTCGAAGGCTGCTGGAATTCGCAAGCAAATTCCGATCAGAACTGTGTTAAAGAACACTTCTGAATTCTCTGTTTACTTGTGTTAAAAAACACTTCGTAAACTTTCTGTGGTGGCTTCTCTTACTTGTATATGTATCGCCTTGTGAGAGAAAGGATGTCTTATATAGGCCCTGCAGCAACTGCTCGGTTACCACAAAGTTAGGGACATGGTAAAAACTACCCCGAACATGTAGCAACCGCCCAGAACGTGCAAACGCACGTTCTGCTGCAAGTTGCGCCAACTGCGCGCACCCCGCGCACCTTGCACTCCGCGCACTGAGCCACTTGCGCCAACCTGCGCCACTGCGCGCACTGTGCCACTGCGCAACCTGTGCAACCTGTGCGACCTGCGCCACCTTGCGCCACTCGCGCAACATACGCCACGCGCGCAACTTGCGCAACGTACGCAACGTGCGCAACGTGCGCAACCGGCGCACCCGGCGCAACCTGTGCGCAACCTGTGCGCAACCTGGCGCGCACCCTGGCGCGCACCCTGATCGCGCAACCTGTGGCGCGCAACGTGGCAGCGCAAGTGGCTCGCGCAACGAGCGCAACTAAAGCGCAGTATGTGCCTAGCGACGATGCTGACGTGCTAAGTGCAAAGTGCGCCAACAAAACGCCACATTACGCCTCATGAGCCCATGAGCCCGAGTCCGAGTCCGAGTCCGAGTCCGAGTCCGAGTCGCTAAGCCCCTACGGGACTTAGCTCCCATGGAAATAAATTTCCCAAGAGCAAAAAGCATGAATGCTTTCAATTGTTGATTTAGCCTTTTTTCCATTAAAAAAATAACCCCACATGGCACACCCATGTGCACCTCCACACCACATGTGCATCTCTAAACTTGCAAAGCTAATATATAGAGATACAAGTCCTTTGGTCTAGCCGATGTGGGACTAAAATTCACTTTGAAAAAGACCAAAACCCAACAATCCCCCACATATCTCTATATATGAGTATAAGTGTTCCCCACAGTAACTGTCCATGCATTAGGAGAGATGTCGCTGACGACTTGAATCTTCCCGTATGGTTCAAACAACAGACTATAATACAAGAATGGACTAAGCCTTGAATTCTGTATCATAGTCGAAATTCTTTCCACTCACATAATGTAGTTACATGTGCTTCTGGCTACACATTAAAGGCCCTGTGCCAGCCTGGTTTCAGTGTATACTTTTGGGCATCTACAAGTTTACCCTCAAGAGACGGCCTGATATCTCTGTCCATACACTATAGGTGAGTTCATTATAAAGAGACATGGCATGAAGCGCTTTGCGCTTCCCTTGCGGTGCTACGCCGCTATGACATGGCTTAAAGCCGAGGTCTTACCCCGTACCGGAAACCTCATCGTAGTGTCATACTACTGTAGCATGAGGCAACCGCCTCTTTGTAGTGCCAAACTACCCAGCATGAAGCCTTAGGCTTCCTTGCGGTGTTACGCCGCAACGACATGGCTTGCAAGGCCGAGGCTTTATCCCTAACCGGGTACCTCATCGTGGTGTCGTGCCACGGTAACATGAGGAACTCCTCTTTGTAGTGCTGACTACACCCCTCTTTATTTTTAACATACAGCATTAGGCTAACTGCCTATTTGCGGTGCTACATCGCTGTGACTTGGCCTGCAAAGCCGAGGCTTTATCCTATTCCTGGGCAGCACCCCACATATAGGAACCTCATTGTGGAGTCACCCCACTGTAGCATGGAGTTTCACTCCTTGTAGTGCTGCTCTACCGTACTTCCTGTAAAGCACACCAGGCATTCACTCTGCCTGAGAACTCATTAAGGCAATTAAGCCAACCTTCCCACAGGAACCGTTTTCCGCAAAAAAACAACAGTAGACAACAGTGGTTATAGGTCCGTAACCTCTCCATGCCCAATAGAACATGTACCCACCGTTCCTGATATTCTTCCGATTAGTGGTCCTCCCTTGAACCAAAAGCTAGATGCCTAGTAGATAAATCTTTGAACTAATAGCATAAAACTTTATGGTAGGAATACAATAATACAATATCAGAATGCCTTCAAGCCCATTTTACAAGTTGTGTCATCGACCAGCTGGCGCTTGAGGTCCTTGGTGAACGGATCCGCCAGGTTCTCCTGACTCCGAACATCAATTACTGCAATAACACTTCTCTTGATAAGATCGTGTACTGTCCTGTGCTTCAACCGCACAGTCCTTTTCTTCTCGTTGAAGAAGTCATTTGATGCCACCGCCGCAGTCGCCTGGTTGTCGCAGTATATCGGTATCGTCGATATTTGCGCCCCAACCACTGGAAGATCATACATAAGCTCCCGAAGCCATTCTGCTTCCTTGGCTGCGGTATCAAGTGCAAAGAACTCAGATTCTATGGATGATCGTGAGAGCATAGTCTACTTCTTCGACTTCCACGATATAGCAGCTCCACCCATTGTGAAAATGAATCCACCTGTGGACCTGTCGCTCTCCACCTCTGAGCACCAGCTGGCATCACTGAAGCCTTCCACTACCGGCGGATCTCCGCTGTAGTATAGTGTATATGTCTGAGTCTTCTTGAGATATCTCATAACCCGTTTCACAGCTTTCCAGTGTTCAATACCTGGGTTGCTCGTGAAACGACTCAGCATTCTCACGACGAAAGCTATGTCAGGCCTTGTGGCAGTAGTAGCATACATCAAACTCCCGATTACGCTTGCATACTCCAGCTGCCTAACACTTTTCCCTGAATTAGGCTTCAGCTTCAGATCACACCTGTACGGCGTATCGATCCCTGGAAGATCCCGATACCCATAACGAGTGATCATTTTCTCAATATAATGAGACTGTGACAGCGCTAGTCCAGTGTCTGTCCGGATGATCTTGATCCCTAAGATCACATCAGCTTCCCCCAAGTCCTTCATACTGAACTTGCTCGAGATAAATTTCTTTGTCTCCGTGACACAGCTCATATCCGTACCTAGGATAAGCATGTCGTCCACGTACAGACAAACGATCACACCTCTTCCATCAGCGAACTTCGTGTAAACACACTTGTCCGTCTCGCTGACCATGTAGCCATTTGACCTTATAACTTTGTCAAATTTCTTATGCCACATCTTGGGAGCCTGTTTAAGACCGTACAAAGATTTTACCAACTTACAGACTTTGTCTTCAAGACCCTTGACGACAAATTCCTCTGGCTGTTGCATGTATATCTCTTCGGTCAGCTCGTCATTTAGGAAAGCCGTTTTCACATCCATCTGATGTATCACCATCTTATGTATTGATGCAAGAGCAATCAACACTCTGATGGTGGTCATCCGGGCTACTGGAGCATACGTGTCAAAGTAGTCAATCTCCTGCTTCTGAGAAAACCCCTTGGCTACCAACCTAGCCTTGAACTTGTCAATAGTTTCGTCTACTTTCATCTTCTTCTTGAAGATCCATTTGCATCCGATGGGTTTCGCTCCTTCAGGAAGATCAACCAACACCCAAGTGTTATTTGAGGTGATAGAATCAATTTCATTGTCAATCGCCTCCTTCCAGAAAACTGCGTCTCTGGTCTTCATCGCCTCATCATAGGTAAACGGATCAGCTTCCACATGATATGTGACAAAGTCACTTCCGAAGTCCTTCGGCCTCCTCATACGCTTAGCTGACGGTTCAGCTTGTTCTGGTTCAATCGTTGTTTCAACAACAACATCTTCTTGGACCACATCTTCATTGAAGACTTCAGTTTCCTGCGCACCCTCAATGTTCTCCGGTACATCCGCAAGAACAATATTCTTGTACCTTGCAAATTTGTCTTCAAAATATTCTGCGTCGCGAGATTCAATGATATGATTTGACTCAATATTAAGAAATCTCCGAGCATCACTCTTCTCGGCATACCCTAAGAAGATCGTCTTAGTAGTCCTTGTCCCAAGCTTCTGAATCTTCAGATCTGGAAGCTTGACATATGCCAGACACCCCTACACTCGAATGACATTCAAGTTAGGTCTGACCTTGAACCAGAGTTTATGAGGAGTAACGTCTGAAGTTGCATGAGGCACTCTATTTAGAATAAAAGTGACCGTCAATGCAGCTTCTCCCCAGCAGCACTTAGGAAGACCCGCAGTCAACAGCATTGAGTTAATCATTTCTGTTAACGTTCTCTTCTTCCTCTCTGCTACTCCGTTTGATTGAGGAGAGTACGGAGTCGTAGTCTCATTGACAATTCCATGTTCTTTGCAGAACGATGCGAATTCATGAGACCTGTACTCCCCACCTCGATCACTTCTTATTCTTTTGAGTTGTTGTCCAGTCTGCCGCTCAGCTTCGGCTCTGAACTCCTTGAACTTCTCGAATGCTTCGTCTTTAGCCTTCAGCAAGTAGACGAACGCATACTTTGAGAAGTCATCGATAAAGGTTATGAAATACTTCATCCCGGCCTTTGTAGAAAACTGTTTGAAATCACAGATATCGGAGTGAACCAACTCCAGAAGATCTGTACTTCGATTAACCCGAGGAAAGGGTTTCCTTGTGATCTTTGTTTGAGTACAAACTTCACATTTCTCTACCTTACCCCCACACTTGGAGATAAGTCCTAGACTAGACATTCTGTTTATTCGTTTACAATGAACATGTCCTAGCCTATTATGCCACAACTCAAGAGTATAAGCAGAAGGAGTAATTGCATTAATTACATTAATTACATTGGACTGATTCACAAGCTAAATCTTGAACATTCCTTCGGTATAAAAAGCTTTCCCGAAATATATTTCCTTGATAGATATCACCATCTGGCCAGCATTGATGTCCATCCTGAGGCCTGCGTTGCATAGTAGGCCTCCTGAGATCAGGTTCTTGGCGATAGCAGGTACGTACTTCACGCCTTGAAGCGTCAGAGACTTCCCAGAAGTCAGCTTCAACACCACCGTCCCGATCCCGAGCACTTCAGCTTGTGCCTGGTTCGCCATCATAACCACTTCAGAAGTAGGTGTGTAGGTGGTGAACCACTCCTTAATGGAGCAAACATGGCATGAGGCTCCAGTGTCTACCCACCAGTCAGAGTCAGTCCTTACCGTATCAACCTGCGCAATTATAGCAACAACGTCAGTGATCATAGATACCTTACTAGGCTCTCCTTGCTCTGATTGCTTGGTCTTTGCTTTGCATTCATTCTTGAAGTGGCCCTTCTTGCCACACTTGAAATAAGGCATCTGAGACTTTGCCTTCTTTCGTTTGAAGGAAGTCCCCTTTACGTTCAGATTGTTAGGGTCCTTCTTCTTGCTGTGGGAAGCCGCCTGCTTTCCCCTTGGTTCCTTGGTATGAACCAGATTGGCGTTAGCCAATTGCTTGGACAGTACGTCCACCTTCAGTTGAGCCCGCATCTGGTCCTCAATATAGATTTCCTGCAAGAGATCTTCAAGGCTGATCTCAAGCTTCTTCCTATGCATATTTGCATAGAACTTACTCCACCCAGCGGGAAGCTTTGAGACAATCCCTCCAACAACAAACTTGTCGGGGAGGGACATCGCCTCGTCTTCCAACTTCTGTCGCAGCTTCAGAAATTCTTTTACCTGAGGCAGCATGGACTTCTCGTCCTCAAAGAGCCATTTGTGATATTTTTCAACCACAAATATCTTGCTCCTGTTCTTGTCTTCTTCGTACAGTTTCTCCAGAGACTCCCATATATCTTTGGCAATAGTCTTCTTACTGTAGGATTCTGCTAGGGAATCCTCCATAGCATTCAGGATAAGCAGCCTGCAAATACTATTTTCCCTTCTCCACTTGGCCTGTAGTTTAGTAGCCGCAGTAATGGCGACAGCAGACCCAGTATCTGGAACAGTAGGTTCCTCTTCAAGAAGTACGTGATCAACGTCTCTGAGTTGAAGAGTGAGATAAACCTTCGACTTCCAAACTTGATAATGCTCTCCATCAAACTTTTCTAACTTACAGAAGTCAGTATTGAGGAGTGAAGCATTAAAGTTTTCCATCGTAGCAATAAAGCTTTGAGATTGTTATTGCCGGGGCACAATTTTCGATGGAAAAACTTGAGAATATGAAACGATTGTAAAGACAATGTTTCAAATCAACACTTCAAGGAAGGTGATCCTGAATTATGAGAATCTAAAAAGATTTTGTAATCAACAGCAATCGATCGTAGTACTTCTAAAAAGAAGATACAATCAGAATTACTGTGTCACCCTCATCTTCCGTATTTTCCGTATTTCGTATTTATACTCGTATCTGGATTTTGGCATGTATTTTTATTTTTCTCAACTTGTGGAATTTCGGTATTTCTCGTATTTTGGGTTTTAAACTTGGCTCGGTTTTAATTGGTTTGAGTTGGTTTGGTTTGGTTCTATATGATTGGAACACCTTAGCCTATGCTCCTCCTTCATTTCCACCACAACTACCCTCTTTATAATCCCCACCTAACACTCTCTCTCTTCATTACAACCTCCATTAATTTCTTCTTCTTCTTCTCCTTCCTCCACACAATTCTCCATACTCATAGGCAAGTGCAACTTGCTTCTACAAGAGAGCTCCTTTTATTTGTCCATTTGCTAGATTATGACATGGTGATCAACATTAGAACTTGGCATTTTGTGATTTGGAGTCTCCATTGTTCTAGATCTAAGTTTTCTCTATTTTCGAATTTGCATGGTTTTGATCTATTTAAGTTGGTGGGTTTTGATGTTTCTATGTGGGAGAGAATTCCATTCCACCCTGGTTGGAACTTTGGAAATCTGGATTTGGAGTTCAGATGGCCAAGTTGTGATGCCTTGAAGTTTTGGAGCCATGGGAGCTTCTTCTCAGCCATGGAGAAGAAGACCCTTTCCTCTGCGTGCGTGTTTTTACGCGTACGCAGCCCGCCTGCGTGCGTGACTTTTCTCGTACGCAGCTCTCCTGCGTGCGTGACTTTTCTCGTACGCAGCCCGCCTGCGTGTGTGACTTTTCTCGTACGCAGCTCCTCTGCGTGCGTGACTTTTCTCGTACGCAGCCCTCCTGCGTGCGTGACTTTTCTCGTACGCAGCCCTCCTGCGTGCGTGACTTTTCTCGTACGCAGCCCGCCTGCGTGCGTGACTTTTCTCGTACGCAGCTCTCCTGCGTGCGTGACTTTTCTCGTACGCAGCTCTCCTGCGTGCGTGACTTTTGTGCGTACGCTGCTCCCCTGCGTGCGTGCTCTTGCGCGTACGCTGCTCCCCTGAACCCCTTGCTTGACCCATTGACTCTTGGAGTTTTGGTCTTATTTCTTTAAGCTTGGCTCTTCTATAGCCCTGTATATTGATATTTTATTAGATATTTTACGCCCATTTTATATCCTTACGCCTTTTGTCATGAACTTGATTTTACTTGATATGTTTGGAATTGATAATTGAGCATGACCTGATAAGTGGCCCGTCGTGGCGCACTCCTGACTAGTACACTTGATATGGTAACCTGACCTGATACATCTTGAATAGCTGTTGCGACGGCTACCTGACATGACATGACCTGTATAATTAATCCTGACACCGTGGGCGATTGTGCTTGTGCAAATAATCCAGTCATGTCTTGTATCATGTCTAGGAGGGGAGTCCTGAGTACCACGGTCAGGAGTACCTACTGAATTGGACTAAGGTTAATAATTAGTATAATTCACTAGTCATGAAGAGATGTTCCCCAGTTACAGGCGATCCCGTTATTCCGGCCGTAAATGATTGGACTTGTAGCCTGCCGACGAGTAGGGTACATTTTCAGCCCACTGTTATGTGGGGTACCCACCATTGTCACTATAATGATTGAACTCTATTGTCACTATAATACATTGTACTCTCTAGATTGTCACTATAATGATTGCCTGGATAACCTGGATAGCTGCAGGGCCTGTGACTACTTGGAGCATCTCATTGCATCTTGCTAGTAACTAGGATTGTGATAACCTTAGTTAGTTAATGTAGAAAGCCGTAGGCAATGATTGGTCGTGATTGCTTGGATGGAGTCTAGTCCATTATAGTATTGTCTAGAATTGATTGATTGATTGTAAGATTGTACCAGAATGATTGAAGGATTGTCACTATAATGATTGTCACTCCAGATTGTTACTATAACGATTGTACTCTATTGTCACTCTAGCATATTGTACTCTTTATTGTCACTTTTATCATTGTACTCTCTCTCCTTTTCACTTTAATGATTGGTACCTTTAGCAATAAATGATCAGAGACTAAGTTCTGTTCAGGCGAAGGGTTACAATCTCGATCCTTGTTTGGTTTAAGGATTGTAACCTGGCTTCCGGAATAGTACCTTCGTCTTCTCTTCATATATTGTCCAGCTATATTTTATTTAGCATGATTCTCCAGTTATCGTATGTTAATGATGTTTCTCTTAATTATTTTTCTCTGATTGGGATAAGTGCATTGGTAGTGCACAAACCTCAATCTGCGTTATTTATTATTGTTTTCTTATATGTTGAATGCTAATGATTTGTTGGTTTTAGTTCTTAAGTGAAGCCTCCTTTGTGGCACTTGCTCTTTCTGGGGTCTGACCCAGCTGGTTTTGTATGGCCAGATATCGGAGTAGCACCAAAGGATCTTCCTGCTTTCCAGCCCGATGGTGGTCACCAGGCGTAACCAGGGCATCGAGTGGGTTTCTTTTGTTCTCCCACTGTAATATTATAAATTATTCTTTTGAGACGCTTAGCCGACGAGCAAGTGTTAGCTCGATTGTACTTACTTACTGTCTGCCTACGGACTGTAACATGATTGACAAGCCCCGAGGGTTGATCATGTATGACTGAACTCTTGCTAGTCCTCACATTTTGTAACGACTAGCTTCATGATCATCTGGATATGTAATGTTTGGGACGCCTTACAATTGTATATTTGGAGATCTGATATCTTGTGATTATTATTAGTTGGTTGAGATTGAGACAATAGGCTATTTTATGACCTTAAGAGACTGATGGATTGTAGTGAAACCCTCACATATCTAGACAGCCGTGACCGTATAGCGGTGTGGATCCCATTCCGTTATACGTAGCTGGCTATGTCTGCCCCGCTCTCCAGTATTCTGGTTCTGGGGCGTGACATACTGGCAGCAATGAAAAAGGTGACTGGCGAAAGATGGAAGAACTCCTGCTGGGATGAATAATCACCGTTGCTCAAAGCTTTATTCGCCCTATACGAACAGCTTCCAGGAACCAGCAAGTTCGTCGGAGAACTTGGAACACTCATGCTCTTCTGACTCCTCGGATGGACACGAACTCCCGTGCAAAAGCAACGCTGGTGCGGCGCCTTTCCTCTCTCTCGAAGGCTGCTGGAATTCGCAAGCAAATTCCGATCAGAACTGTGTTAAAGAACACTTCTGAATTCTCTGTTTACTTGTGTTAAAAAATACTTCGTAAACTTTCTGTGGTGGCTTCTCTTACTTGTATATGTATCGCCTTGTGAGAGAGAGGATGTCTTATATAGGCCCTGCAGCAACTGCTCGGTTACCACAAAGTTAGGGACATGGTAAAAACCACCCCGAACATATAGCAACCGCCCAGAACGTGCAAACGCACGTTCTGCTGCAAGTTGCGCCAACTGCGCGCACCCCGCGCACCTTGCACTCTGCGCACTGACCCACTTGCGCCAACCTGCGCCACTGCGCGTACTGCGCCACTGCGCAACCTGCGCAACCTGCGCGACCTGCGCCACCTTGCGCCACTCGTGCAACATGCGCCACGCGCGCAACTTGCGCAACGTACGCAACGTGCGCAACCGGCGCACCCGGCGCAACCTGTGCGCAACCTGTGCACAACCTGGCGCGCAACCTGGCGCACACCATGGCGCGCACCCTGATCGCGCAACCTGTGGCGCGCAACGTAGCAGCGCAAGTGGCTCGCGTAACGAGCGCAACTAAAGCGCAGTATGTGCCTAGCGACGATGCTGACGTGCTAAGTGCAAAGTGCGCCAACAAAACGCCACATTACGCCTCATGAGCCCATGAGCCCGAGTCCGAGTCCGAGTCCGAGTCGCTAAGCCCCTACGGGGCTTAGCTCCCATGGAAATAAATTTCCCAAGAGCAAAAAGCATGAATGCTTTCAATTGTTGATTTAGCCTTTTTTCCATTAGAAAAATAACCCCACATGGCACACCCATATGCACCTCCACACCACATGTGCATCTCTAAACTAGCAAAGCTAATATATAGAGATACAAGTCCTTTGGTCTAGCCGATGTGGGACTAAAATTCACTTTGAAAAAGACCAAAACCCAACAATATTCACGAAAGAACATGGATATAGACCAGGGTGACCATATGCCTACTCGTATATTCTCTCACCCAACTATCCCTTAAATGTATAACCAGTGCCAGAAGGCATGCATGATAATCATAAGTCATGATAAACACAATCAGTATCAAGAAATCATACCTCACTCTCTCCAGTGTAGTAAGTTGTGTCACTATCATGCATACGACTAGTAAGGAACAAGTAATATAGCAATATAACATAATAAAAAGAATACATATAGAGTACTTTTCTAGAAATTGGTTGAAGTACGTATTGATTACAAACGTGCCAATATAGAACATGACTAAAAGCAGGGCCGGCACTAAGCTGTTGGGGGCCTAAGGCGAAACTTCCAAAATAGACCTCCATACATAATGTAAAAAATATATATAAATAAAACAAAATTTTGTTGTAGTCAAGATTTGAACCAAGGATCTCTTAAATGTAAGTCTAGCATTATAATCACTACACCACAATACTTTTTTGTTAAAAGAAAGACACATGATACATACTAGTTCTATTATAGACTGTCCCATATTGGTGCCCCCTTTCGTCATGGGGCCTTGGGCCGTTGCCCGGCCTGCCCTGGGCCAGGGCCTCCCCTGACTAAAAGATAACTATCTAAACAATCCCAAATGCAGAAATAGTCATCACCGTCAAGTCAAGATGTCAATTAGGTAGAAATCATTTAAAATAGTCCATAGTTTTGACGAAGTTTAGGAATCGTCATTTCGGGATCAGGAGTTGTCCAAAAACGGGCCCACAAAATCCAAAAATGGAGCCAAATTAGCCCGAGTCCAAAATCAACGTATTTTATATGGATTTGGGGTAGAATGATGCCATGAATCCAATGGTGAAGTTGAATTCGGGATACAATTGGAATGTCAAAATACCATTTAGAATTCAAGAATCTATATTTAAAATGTCCTTCGAACCGCCAACTTTGGGCGCGGTAACGATCTATCAAATGATCGAATTTATAATTGAAAATAGATGAGCAAAGATGGTAATACCTTCTATGGACTGAAGAAGAGAAATTGTCGATCTAGCGATTGGATTCACGAAAAATCGAGTCCAAACTTGGCTCGATACAGAGGTGAATTTGAAATAAAATTGTGCACAGATTTTCGTGAACTTTGTGCTAAGAAACGATCAATCAAACTCGAGAATTAAGGATTGAAATTTTGCTGGAGTAAAGTCTTGTATACATTCTTAAATGTGGATCAATTGGCTCAAAAAGATCGTAAACGAGGAGTTCGATTAATCGGTTCAAAGTCAGCTCCTCGAACAGTTTTCTGCAACACTTTTAAGAATAGATTTTTACCAATGAAACAATGCCTTTGACAGGGGAAATGATGTAGCAATCCTCCATAGTTATGACTAAAAAAAAGGATGGAAGGGGATATTACCAACAAGGAGAATCAACTGGTTCCACAAATGAAGACACGAGGAGTAAGTTTGACGACGCGCTTGAGATTACTCTGATCAAACGAATTCTTCTAGATCTCAAATTTCACAGAATTGAAGAGTAACAAACCAAGATTCAAACACAATGATTGGATTAGAATTTTATGGATTAAAGAAGAGTACCTGTTCTTCAATGTCGGAAAGAACAAGCAGCGACAAACTGGCTCGTCACCACGGACGATGCAATTGGTCAGTAATTCGGCGGTCGTCGGGGTCGCTCAGCGACGAATCGAGTTGGCTCGGGACAAACCGGTGAACGGTGGCGGGCACGAGGAAGTCGTTGTCGAGGCACGGCAAAGCACGACCCACAACACTACTTTGCTCGGCCGACTGCAACATGTTGATCAGGTGATCGGCCACGACGGCTGCATGGTGGTGGTTCGCCGGGATGCGACGGGACCGGTCGGCGATCTCGATCGGAAGAAGAGAAGGAAATTACGGATCCAATATTTTGGTTCGGAAGAGAGAATAGAGACGGGAAGAAGGGTTTGGGAAGAATGAAGTTAACAACTTTCTGTATAGATGTTTTGTTTATTACAAAAAAAATTCCACATATTTACTCTTTGTTATTCTTTTTGAACTTGATTGGACTTTTATTCTAAATTTAAATTTCCCTCCAAGAAATCGGTTACAACCAATTCCTTGAATATAGGGACTAATTATTCTTTTTCAAGAACTTTAGAGGATTCTTTTCTTATAGAGCAAGGTTTTGTTTGAATTCATTTTTCTTTTTCTTTTTCTTTTTAGTACTTTGAATTTCAAATTTGAATTATGGAATATAGAATCCTCTCTAGAATTAACTAGTTAATTACATAACTAACATAATTAAATTAAGCTAATTATCAACTACTCCTAGGAATACTATTTAGATACTAACTATAGTTTATTTTGGTAATTAATTCTTTGCACATCTAACTTTTCGGAAGGAATCCCGAAAACAAGATTTTGAGTTTCTTATTAATTAAAATATTATTATTTTTAAAAATAGGAAATTGCGTAAAAATGGGATTTGAATTTTTAGGGATTACACAAGCAAACACCACTAGGGGTACACAATACACCACTCAGGGAACTAAGTCATTCTACACACAAACATTTCTTCTCCGTACTCTGAATCAACGTCTCTTTCGAATAATACTTACCATGGTGGCCCCAACAGCCACAAACATAACATCCTCTTTCCAGCTACTTGGCAATCACATTATAACCATTCCACTTGAACAACTTAACTCATTTCCATTCCAAGAACTTTAGCCACACTTCCTTCATCTCATGCAATATCAATACTTACAACTTACTACAATCCCCTGATGATTTCATGTTACTCATCCAATATTCAACTTAACCGTTTTTCAAATCGTGTCTCACTATCTGCTCAAATCGTACGCTACTGCTTTTCGAAACCAAAGTTATTCAACAAAATATCCACATGATAATCATAATATATTTAGACATTGTATGAAATACTCAATAGAACATCGAGGAGGGTCACAAGGCTCTGATAACGGAAGCAATTTAGAGTTGAAAAGAATCAATTGAGGGTTCAAAAAAGTAAAGTCATGCTATGATTCAGTTATGCCATGTACGATTACGCAAAACCAAAAGTCGCAACTAAGCGTGAGTCGTATAAACCTAAATTGCACTTGTATAAGACAAGAACAAAAATGGTTGATAAAATATCTCAAAGACAAGTCATTACAACAACAATAAGCGAAAAGTTGATAGACACAAGATATACAAAAATCACTCTTTATTGATAATTATAGCAGAATACACGGCTCTTAGGCCAAAAGAACAACTGATTGCAAATACTGGATCTCATAACAAAGAACGATGTCACAATGCTTGCAACGCATTAAACTAATACAATCAACATTATTTCATAAAATGTGTCCTTTATAAAGAAAAGAAAACATCTTCCAACCGAACGGCTTCAAGTTACCAATGAGCTCAAACGCCTCAACATGTCCAAGCGACTCCCGGCACCTGTGGAGGAAGGACTCAACACATTGGAGAATGCACTAGTGAGCAGCCTTAACCCAACTCACTTAAAATAATACGATTGATTATGGGACAAGTAAATTATTAATTAGTCTTTCTAATCTTATCTTAGGATTAGTTAACAATTCAGAAGAATATATGTATATAAGCATAAATGTATCATCGATCAACAGTTTCATAAACAGATATATATATATATATATATATGAACATAAATGTGTCACTTGACACAGTAAATTTTACCCCAAGGCTACCATCATTCACTACAAATAATGTTATCTATATGTGTCATAAGTGTGTCCCTATGTCACGACATGCACCCATATTTTCGGATACGAGTTCGTGGCCAAGTCCAGCCTATACCGCAGTATCGACGGTAGAACGTTGTCTAGATCTAAATGATCAATACAAGTACACAATATTTTCTCATAAAATAATCTCTTTTGCTTATTCACAATACTAAATCAAATGATAACATCCAAAGCAAAAGGAACAAAATAGACACAACAATGGAAAATCGGAAGAAAATTATTAAAAAGAGAGTAAAGGAAGACTGGAGGAAGAGAGAAAAGAACATTGAGAAGCATGGAGAAAGATCAAAAGAGAGGAAAAGAGACTCACCAGAAGAGGAAGGGAGGAGTTGACTGCAACTCGCCAGCGATGGGTGTCACGACCCGCACCCAGTATTTGGACATGAGCCGTGGGTACGTCCAGCCTACGCCGCAGAGTCGGCGGTAGTACGCTGTCTAGTCATCTCCACATTTATAAATACAACCACGTAGTTTATATTCATTTGCACAATGTAAACCAAATCAACAGATATGATCAAACAAGATGAATTCTATAAAATAGTTTGGAGAGATGGATAATAAATAATCTGACAAAACTCCAATATAGATCAAGACGTACTAAAATGATACAGTCTCCAAAGAAAAGTAATGTACTAGAAAACATCCACAAATCAACTCACGAGTCTCAAAAATAACATCTAAAAGTCTCAAACTAAACCAATCTGCGAAATACTAAATAAATCTTCTAAAAGCTATTTGTAGCGGGTAACTCCGCATAAGCAGCCTCCAGCTCATCCTGTGCGCCAAAATCGGGATCTGCAGTATGTTCATAATATGTGGTACAGAAATCCTCTAACTCATCACCTAAAAATATAGGTTTTCCAGTCATGAATGGAACAAGCACACAAACTGAAAAGCCATTCGCAACATAATAGATTTGACAATGTATGAAAATAGCATATGTGGAAGAAACTAGTAAGTAAACTGGTGACAAGGTATATCTAGAATGAAAGTAGGGATCATAGAACATGGTATGTCAACTAGAGAGAATATAAAACATGATGACATGGCAAGTGGTGCAATGTAAGGAATAATAAAATACAACTATCTAAGTGTGTTGAAATATCCGTTTCGACATGTGAAAGGCTAGGGATAAATTAGGCACCCCGCATGTGAAATGTGCGACTGCTATTCTCTACGAAAGACATGGGGGATAGAAAGGGTAGTTTACATGTCTACTAAGATATTTCCCATCCCGACCAGTATACATGAACCCAAACAAATCACAAAATATGAAGGTAAGGTAAAACAGGTGCTAAAATAAGGGTCCATGATACTAACTCGTGTGTCCGTCGTGTCACTAAACCAAGAGCATATGTATAGTATGTACTGAACAAAACTATCAGAATTGAAAGCAATCAGAGTGTGCACTTGCCTGTGGTCTTGAGCTGGTAGTACGAGTCAGATGCTGAGTCAGAGTCCACAGAACCTATATTATGAATTAACACTAATCAATACATGTGTTTAGATTTAAGGAAACTACTGTTGGATTATTATTATTAATCTAAGCACACTTCTCTACTCCTCTTACTAGCCTGTAGTGGGGATACTCCTTTATGATTCCATATCTAACCCCTTTGTACCTATAGTCACTGACACTACTAGAGCCTAACCATCTCTGGCATTGGTTCATATTGATGCTGACAATAGGCTTTGGCATTCCTGAATGTAACTTGTAGGTAATAGCCCTAGATATAATACCATATATTGTGAGGCCATATGATGTATGATTAGTGTCTATAGCTGAATTGAAAACCTGGTTATCTATGGCTAAGGGAAATGTCACTGGAACAAAGGGGACCAGTAGCTTCTTCTCTTGTTGCCCTGTTGTTGACTGTTCCCTAACCATGTTATTTCACATTACAATATTCAAATAGTGCTTTGAACTGTATTTCTCTTCGTTCTTTTCTAGTACAAGAAGTAGTTCAGTCTATTAGACCATACATGTATTATTGGAACTTTAGGAATTGACTCACAACTTGAACTGTTGATACATACCTATCCCCACTGATTCAGCTGCTATGGCCATATATTTAGCCTTCGTTACACTGGTAGTCTGTTTCCTATATTTTTGGGTCGAGTCCACTTGTATCTCTGGAGATACAAGGGTCAAAAGTGCCATCAGGTATCGGTCTGATACCCCTACCATTCTCTTCCTGCCACTTCATTTTTTGCTAGCTAGGATACAGGATAACTCCAAACCTTGGTACACACCTCTGATTTGATACCCTACCCTAGTCATCAATTATAGGGTCTCTCTCTACTGTCTTGATACTCACTAGGCTAATGCTAACTTACATCGATTGATACTTGTAGCCTCCCTTCCCGAAAATTTTCAAAATATTTTTTATTATTTATTTGATTTAAATAGTGATTTTAGAATTTTATGAATAATTAAATAGTTAATTATTACAGTAGATAATTTTAGCCATAGTTGAGATTTAGAGTACAAGGTGACTAGGAATCATGGCACGGATAGCTCAGTGGCGTGCTTTGACTAGTGTTTAATCATGGTAGGGGAAGGCCGAGCCATAGTGATGTCCTAACTAAGAAAATCAGGCCAAGTTATGACATGACCATTATGAATAATTTAATTATTAATTATTATTGTTGTCTGACGTTTAGGAGACCCGGTTGTACCAAACTAGTCAAACTGAACCCGAACTGAGCCCAAGCCCATGTAGTCATGCGGGACGTCCTATGACATTCGTGTTGATGTATCTTGGTATGATGGTGTCGAATTCCGTTTTAATTATCCTATGAATATTTTCTAAGTATTTTTAATTAAATATTATAAATACCGTTATTAGTTGATATTCAATGGTAATTGTATATATTGTGTCCTTGTACGTTTTGGATTATTAAGCTGTATATATAAAGTTGTATGTACACCCGTTATTGGTTTATTAAATTTGGTTATTATTATTAGTATTATTTTATTGGGATTGTTATTCAATATTATTATTTTACTATTATTTCATTGGTTACATTATTTTGGTCAAATAAACGTAATAATATATATGTAGAGTTAAGTAATTATATACGTGTGAATGTGGATATACATATATTGATTTGTAACTATATTTATAATTTATTTATATATATATGTTATGTAAATATATAATTTATATGTGAATGTATGTATAAATAAATGTTATATAAGAGATTGTATATATATAAATACTATATATGTAAAAAATCTCGCGTTCTTGTATTTTGACTATCTTGACCAACGCTGCTATTACAGCCTAGTTTTGCAAGCTTACTCTTTTATCGAGCTTGATTCGAGACATATGATTATTGGGGACGTCCGCTAACATATTGTCTAATCAGAATCATTGTATTATGGTCTGATCAACCATAATGCATTTGGTTCGCTCTTCATCTAATTTTCTTACGTGGATTGAGATATAGATGTCTATAGGATCTCATCCACGACTGCCTTGACAATTCCTCTTGAATTAAACATTCGCCCTTGAATCATGTAATTGTGTTCAGTGGCATCTCTCTTGAACTCTTTGTTGTTTTTGTCTTCACTGAATGGAAAGACGAAAGCTCATAATTGATAGTAGATATAGAGTATTCTCCCCCATGACTATGATAGTGGTATACGCGAGTGTAGCTACCATCGGCCAACCCTGTGACTAGAACCTTGCCTTGAATTAATCGTCCTCCCTTCGACCTTAAACCTACTAGCATGATCTTCTGGTCATTGGAGTCCAAAAATGATTAGGATCTTTCCCCTTGACCAAATGACAACCTAGGAGACTACCTATTCTCCAGAGACCAAATGTCGTGAGCCTCTAATCATTTGTTTGAAGCTTGCTTCAACTAGAACCCTTATGACAATAGTCCGACAGGTTTGACCCCAATAGGAATTTACGACTCAGTTGTTAGAAATCTTTTCATATGATGTGCCTTAGAATTGGTTACCCCGTCGACAACTCATGTATACTGTGGACGAGTAGGTCATTCTATTTTACCGACCATGTGTTATTGTACACTCTCGTTTCTCATTTATTGAGGGATGATCATTGACTTGACTTACATCTATCATATTCTGTTACGCCGTGCCTCATTCTCTATTAACAAGATTCGAGGTACAGTATCCGAATTTTGGGAACCCTCTAACCTCATTATTCTTAAAACCATGTCTTAGCTTCTAAGGTGGGTAGACTGTTAGCCTTCTAACATTTTTGAGATATACGAAGACCACCGATTGATTAGAATAATTCCCATTAGAATGATAATTAGTGCCTCATAGACTCCCACTTTCCAATTAGATTATTTTATGTCCCCGGCCGTGCCATTAATATTCGGAGCACGAGACCAGCTGTTTCCTCTCAACAAATTTCACATGCAAGATCTAGACGAGTCCACCTTCATCTAGGTATATCATGTCCCACTCAAACTCGTCCCCTTGTACTTTATTTTTGGGGTGCGACTTTCAGAATAAAAGGATTAGCCATAACCCTTACCATAATACCGGTAAAATTCCCGAGTTCCATTAGAGCCTCAGCTTCGACTCAATCCCTTCGATCCAATATACGGTTGTGATCTACTCGGAGCCCACTATGCACATGCCACTAGTGTGCCACCTAATTGAGGCCTCATATGCTACTTAAACTCAAAAGTCACTGAAGACGCATTTCAGGCTTATGGATCTAAGCTAACCAACCCGACTGGCAACTAGCTCAATCACTTGGTTGAAATCTATTCTAGGATACCCTAATCTAGTAGGAATAGTTTTATCCTTAGAATCTTGCCTAGTCCATATAGATTAAAACCCAATGTTCATCTAACCAACGACTGATGTCCAAATAGAGAACCCATTAAGACCACAATCTTGATTTCTCAAATTCTGTTCCATTATGGAACCTTGTTGAATTAGAATTTCGAGAATGAGACTTCTGTATTGTACAGATTGCAGGCCACTCTAAGTAACGAAGGGCTCTTCGACGTGGCAAGTGACTGAACTAGAGTAGTCCAATCTAGAAAATAAGGCAGTGGTTCATAAACTTTTCCTATCTGTATCATTGGATACTCTCTACCGCTCGTGAAACTTCATAATTGCTCTTGATTGTTCTTCCTTATCTTCCTGTCCTCTCTATTGTAGAGTGACGATTGGTCATATTTATTAGAATTTGTTGATATTTTTTAGCTACTTGTATAAATTTGTGCTTGTTGATTTTAGGGTTGCCTGATGGATAGGAGAGGGTTGCCGATGTCGTATGCTATAGATATCTGTCGGTAATTACATTTTGCAAGTAGCTGGAGGGTTATAACGTAAGGACGTCAGGTGTTTCAAGGGAGTAGTGTGACCTAAGGTGGGTAGAAGTCCTCGAGATTTCGTAAATACCAAATGACTAGAGAAGGCCATAAATATTTTTAGAGAAATTAAATTTGAGGAGATTAAGGGAATACCAGACTTTGAATTTTAAGAAATAGTTATGAATTTGAATTTCGAGGACAAAATTATTTTAAGGTGGGTAGATTTGTAGCCTCCCTTTCCAAAAATTTTCAAAATATTTTTTATTATTTATTTGATTTAAATAGTGATTTTAGAATTTTATGAATAATTAAATAGTTAATTATTACGATAAATGATTTTAGCCATAGTTGAGATTTAGAGTACAAGGTGACTAGGAATCATGGAACGGATAGCTCAGTGGCGTGCTTTGACTAGTGTTTAATCATGGTAGGGGAAGGCCGAGCCATAGTGATATCCTAACTAAGAAAACCAGGCCAAGTTGTGACATGACCATTATGAATAATTTAATTATTAATTATTATTGTTGTCTGACGTTTAGGAGACCCGGTTGTACCAAACTAGTCAAACTGAACCCGAACTGAACCCAAGCCCATGTAGTCATGCGGGACGTCCTATGACATTCGTGTTGATGTATCTTGGTATGATGGTGTCGAATTCCGTTTTAATTATCCTATGAATATTTTCTAAGTATTTTTAATTAAATATTATAAATACCGTTATTAGTTGATATTCAATGGTAATTGTATATATTGCGTCCTTGTACGTTTTGGATTATTAGGCTGTATATATAAAGTTGTATGTACACCCGTTATTGGTTTATTAAATTTGGTTATTATTATTAGTATTATTTTATTGGGATTGTTATTCAATATTATTATTTTACTATTATTTTATTGGTTACATTATTTTGGTCAGATAAACGTAATAATATATATGTAGAGTTAAGTAATTATATACGTGTGAATGTGGATATACATTTATTGATCTGTAACTATATTTATAATTTATTTATATATATATGTTATGTAAATATATAATTTATATGTGAATGTATGTATAAATAAATGTTATGTAAGAGATTGTATATATATAAATACTATATATGTAAAAAATATGTGTATGTGTGTGTATATATGTGTATGTGTGTGTATATATATATATATATATATATATATATATATATATATATATATATATATATATATATATATATATATATATATATATTTATATATATATATATATATATATATATATATAAATATATATATACGTATATAAATGGGTCTATATAATATATATGTATATGTGTGCGTATATATATACGTATAACCGTACATAGATATTTATATATATGCATATATATATATATATATTCATATATGAAATATATTCATATATGAAAGGAATAGAAATGGAATAAGAGAATGGCAGCTGGCCCAGGCCGGTTATGCAAAGCAGTCCCAAACCCAGTTGAGCCCAGCCACGCGTGCCTGCTGGTGTTATTCCCAGAACCAAGCGGGCCCGAGACCCCTCCCCCCGACTCTATAAACCGAGCTGTGCATATAAGCACATATATATAACGATAGCGAGATCGAATAACAAAAACCCTAATCCCGACCTCATCCACGACGCCACCACCCCCTGTCCTAGGCGACCCAACTGCCGACGGCGTCGCCGCGCGCGGCCACGGCCACGCGGGTGCGCGCGCGCACGAAACTGATACGCAGCGACAACAAGTGCAACAAGTTCGCCGCGATCGTTCTTCCTCCATGCTTGATCGTTTTTCGATCCAATTGTGCAGGTATGAAGCTAACCTATAGCCCTTCAATCCCCTTCAAATAGTTTGGATTAATTCGCTTCGTGCGCGTCGCAAATCGATTCCCAAAACTGGGAAAAATCTCGATTTCCAGGATATAGAAACTGCCCCAACGTCCGATGTTTGTGGTCGATTTGTGACCAGAACATCGCGAGTTTTAGAAAACCGCTTGAACAGATTTCTAGCCAACCTAACCAAGATGGAAACGCTATTTTTAGATTTAATTCTTGTTGGGTAATTGCTGTTTAAAATTAAGATAAAGTTGACAAAAAATCTGTTTTTAAAACTTAGAAATTCATCCACACGACGTACGTCCCGCCATTCCGGGCGACGTAGTCGTAAACCGTAAGCATCGAAAGCTGCGTAACAGCTTCGTGATCGTGTGGGCTTTGACAGAATTCAAATTGGTCACGTGTGCGCGACGAATTTGATGCGTATCCGTCGAAATTTACAGTATCGTGCACTTTGCAAATTCTCCAATTACTTTGTACACGCTCGTCAGATCGAGACGAAACTTATGCCATCAGGACCGTATCATTTTTCTGGTCCTGTATGCCAAGTTTGGTCCAGTTCTGAGACAGTTGAAATCGTACGTCGTTTTGCGGGCCCCACGGTCCCACTCAACGGGCGATTTTGTGCACGGCCCGCCGAAATCCAACTCTAGACATACGGTTGGGTTCGTATCAGAAAACTGGACCTGTAGACATATAGTTTGATAGCTTTAGAGACCGTTGACTCTGACACGTTTTTCGGTGTAAAGCGGGTCCAACGGCGAACATCGTTTTTGCCTGAAATTACCGTTTTGCCCCTGTGTCCAGAATTGGACTTAAGGACAGGCAATCTAGCTAATTTGACTATTTTGAGAACGTTGGTACTATTTATTTTAGCATGTGGAAACTTCTGCATGTGTTGACTGATTGTGGCTCTTTGAGTGGTATAGTATTATTGGTTTCTCCAGCTAAGGACCTCAGGCAAGTGCACTTTCTGATTGCTTTCTGATTCATAGTAGTCTTTTCATTTCATCTCTATATATATATCTTGCTGCTTGTTGACACGCTCGTCACACGGAGTAGTTGGGAGGGGAAATATCTTAGTAGACATGTGGACTACCCAGAACTATCCCCCGTGTCTTTCGTGAATGATAGCAGCTGCACACGACACATGCAGTGAGCCTGATTTACCCTCTAGCCGTTCACATGTCGAAACAGATATTTCACACCACCTAGATAGATACCTTTTATTAGTTTTTCCTTGTTTACTTCTCTATCGTGCTATGTCATCAGTTTTTCTTACTAGCTTTCATATTCTATATGCTATTTTCAAGTCTTGTTAATTCTATTGTGTTTTGCATTGCCGTCGGTTTGTGTACTTGTTCTATTCTTGACTGGAAACTAATATTTTTCAGGTTTAGCCGCGATCACTCTTAGCATTGGGAAGGCTTGGGTATGCTGAGGTCAACCTAGAAATAGATGGCAGTTGTAACAATTTCTTTTATTGTAAAATCTTGTATTTTCTTTAATTATAAATGTTGTAATAAATGTAGAAATGTGAATGAGCAGCAAATGTTGTATATTTTGAGTATTTATTTCTTGCGGGCTTGACAGCGTTCTATCGCCGACTCTGCGGCGTAGGCTGGCTTGGACATGTCTCGTATCCGAAAAGCGGGTGCGGGTCGTGACAATACTGGAATAGGGTCTATGCTTAATCAGGTTTTTTTTTGTACATAACCATGTGTCTTGAACTAGGGGATACATGAGGGTATCCACATCCTAGCCTATACCAGGTGGACTACATCCCAGGTTTAGGTGATAGTCCACATACTCTCATATTCCCATACTAAGTGTCGACTCCCTTTTCTGTCCAGGTAACAGGGCATGCCTTGCTTGTGCAAACCTCAATGGTCACGTGTACTGTAGCCTACTAACCTGTCATTCTTTAATATTCACTTAGGCTACTCTCTCACTATTATCCAGTATACAATAGTAGGTCATTTTGCATCATCTATGTTGTCAGGCTTCATGACTAGTTCTCTCCATTTAGTCCTGATGTAAACTAAAACTTGGGGTAATCACTCAAAAAAATATACAGATTGAGAGGATTTGGGGGGTGCTGGGGTTCTGGTTGTGGAAGAAGACGCACTGGAATCATCCAAGAGCATGAAAAGAATAAACCACACCTCTCCTACAATGATACGAGGATAATACATGTAGAACTGTTACATGTGTCCAATGTCTCTCTGGAACAATAAGTTCATGTAAGACTTCCAGGGTCACACTCTGGTCAAGTCATGGGTTCTAAGTCATGTCAGTATCAATACTTAACCTTTCCTTGTTTCCTGGTGTCCTATCATACTCAGTTACTCAGCCATAGCTTTGTACCTTCAGCTGATACATTGCATCTGACCTATATATAGCCTGCCATTCTTCGTATGTGTAGTTTTATGCTGGTCCCTTCACCAAGTGTATGCTAACCTACTCCATTATCCATAACCTTAAAGAATTGGAATACAAATGATGGTTCATAGGTTAGACACATAGGTTGCAGGACATTACCTGGGGTTAGCTACCCAACCTCTATTTAGTTGCTACATGGCGTAACATAGTGCCAGTTGGTAGGCCTATACCTGTGGTAGTAAGCCTGACATTAGAGAAGAATGGCCTATTTGGGTCATATCCTAGCTGTCCTCTATACGCATGTATATCACTGTTGAACTTGAATACTCATTGGGTATTCCATCCACCGATTGATTGGTCCTCAGATATGGTCTTATGGCAGTGGTGAAAAGTTCGTATGGGTACATAAAAGTCCCAGGTGATCCCATCTTTGAGTATGAGAACTGGACATTAGGGTGTCCTACACTTGGTCTGACTCAGAGGTGTCATGATACACTTAGTATGGCCCAGGTACTTTCAGGGTGTTTAGGACTCTTCACCATTCTTCCTAAGTCCATTGCTACAATATCCTTTAGTGTATACTTGCAAAAAGACTTCATCAACACCCTGCCCCCCTTTGAATCATCCTATCATTACCCAGCTACCCATTACCACTGTATACATCTAGGACACCTATACATATATAGGGACTTACACTTGGGCTTATATTCACCTGTCAGTATCCAATGGATACAGAAAAGTCTTCCTGTGTCAGTGTATAAATGTGCAGAGGAAATATCACCTGATGGTACTTAATGGTTAGTAAGGAGAACCCCCCCATTCCTATACGAGTACATGGCAATACAGGGGATGAAGTATTGCATTAGAGGTAATGAGATTTGTGTCTCAGGGTTGCACTTGTCCCCGAGCCATTTGTACAATGTAGTTTAACTTCTTTATGACTTTACCTAGGAAATTCATCAAATATCTATCCATCCTCCCTAGTGTTCTGTTAGAGACAGTAAATGGGCGATTCTAAGAGTAGTTGAACTTACCTTTGATTTGAAGCAAAACTCGATTGCTCCTAGCTTCTCCTTGTTTCCTGGCAACCGAGAGAATATAGATTGTTTAGGGTTTATAGAGGGGTTTTGGGGGTCGGCTGCTACTCCCTCCTATATATACATTAGCTTAAGATAGGATTGTATTCAATTCAAATCGGATTTGGATTTGATTGGGGACTAGGCTTGGATAAGGAAGGGTTTTTTTTTTAGCAGATGACCCTATCACTTGGGGATTTGAATCTAAGGGGGGTCGGCCGTTTAGAACTTAGGATTTGAATCATGGGATTTTGCAATCCAGCCCCCTATAGATTTGATGTTTGCAAAACCCCCTTCCTTCTTCCATTTCTATATATTTTACATATATACATGTGATGTAACTCCACTTCCCCATTTTTTTTAAATAAATAAATTCGATTTCAAAAAATTATATAATTGTTATTATTAGCTTTAAATAATAAATTAGTTTTCATTTATAAATTTGGAAATCTATTTTTGGAAGGAATTAATTTTGGGCTACTTTTCAAATTTGAAAAGTTGTTCAACTTTGGGCCCACCATGTGAATTTTTAACTATTTTTAAACAAATTTCTGTAATAATGAAAAGGCAAGGGGGTCTTTTGAATAAAATCCTGAGCGGAGGGACCTAAGGAAAGTTTGGATTGAGCGGGGGGGGGGGTTTCCTGCAAATAGTATATTTTACTTCTTAAAAATCAGCCGGGAAGAGAGAGAATGGATCAATCATTATTTTTCCATTCCTTTTCTTTTTCCCCATTTCCTTCTCGAGTCAAACCCTAGACTTCGAGCGGCGACTCCGGCGAGCCTTCGGCGACAGCAGCGGTGGCCATCTCCTTCGGCTAAACCCTCCTCGTCGACGTCTACTCTTGGCTACAGTGGCTCACCCACGGCAGCGTCTCCCAGAACGGCTCCTCGACGGCTATACTCTTCTTCTCCGACGAATTTCATGGCGGGGAGTTCTCGAACTCATCATCTTCACGAATTTCTGTTCGGATCTATGCTTAGTATCTACACTTCATATGTTAGGTTTCCTTGATCTCGTGAAATCGAGTTTTGAGCTTGGCCGAGCCGGTTGACTGATCGAAACTTGATTCGTTCAGATCGTTGATCTCTGGTAAGAAATCGACTACATTCTTTCAATTTAATTTGGGAAATCGGACGAGTAGTTGATCAATCCATATTTTTCTCCGAGTGTAGATTGGATCTTTGTTTGGAAGAATTTCTGATTTAGTTTGATTATTATCAATTGGTCGTAGGTACGTGACACTCGTGCTCTTAATTTTTCAGAGTATTTTCGTATGTCTTATTCTGTGTTTTTTTGGTTTGTTTGAATATGTGGTGTTGGAATCAGTGTCCTGAGCGAGTTCGTATCGGATTCGTCTTAATTCTTCTTCTCAGCAGGTAACGTTTTGTTTTCTCTTCGTGTTTTAGAATTATTTATGCTCGATTATAATTCTCGGGTAGTGTTCATTTCTGTGCATTGGGTCATGCGTTCGTGTCGGCTTTTATGTGGTGATTGAACGTGTCCGAGAATCTGCTCGTTCGTATCGTGACTGAGTCCGAGTGCAGATGGGGTCGTGTTCGGGTGCAGGTTATCAAACCTTGTGTAGAACTCATAAGGAGTATGAGTGTCTACGTGACCGTGTCCTACTATGATTTCGTGTCCCATTTCATATACGTGACCAGTGCTGGATGTGTGTTGCCAAGATTCACCTAGGTTGGGATCGTGTAGAGCTGGGCAGCCTTGATGCCTTCTTGATTTCTGATTTCAATCTTATTTTGTTAACTGTTTTGTATATGTTCGATTCTGTCTGGAAGAACATTTATGCTGTTGTGATTTTGGCTTATGTACATGCTGTTAAATATGGAATGTGTTGGGTCAATTGAGGGTTATCTCTCCTTATTTGAACTGTGGTATTAAACATTGGTTGAACAAGAGTTTTCCTTGATTTCATTGTTAGTTTCTTTTTGAGTTCTTTATGCAATCTCTGTTTCAGAGCATAACCTGGGAACTGCAATGAGTGATCCCCTATTTTTCTGAAAGTTCTTATTTGATTAGTGAAGGATTGGTTAGTTATAGCAGATTTTATGTTTAGTTACATGTCTGTAGTGCATTGCACTATTATACACTTATAGAGAGTTTTGATCTCAAGTTTCAATCCTGGCCATAACTAAAAGGATTTAGAGAGAACTGCAATGTGTGAATTCTTGTTGGGAGAATAGTTATTGCAGAAACTCTTGGTCTCTTGAATGTTGAGTTGGGAGAGCAGCATTATAGCTGCAGATGATGGGACTTATTTTATTGTTGATTCCATATTTGAATACTGTGTGTGTTTTGAGTAGCCAGCAAGGGTGGCAGTTATATATATATATATATACATATATATAATGGTTAAGCTAGAAGTCTTTTACTTTTATTAAATGTGTTAACTCCTATTAATTAAATGGTAAGATTATTTAATGATGTTATTCCTTTAGATATCAGATTCTGTCAAAATTAGTAACCTGTTTAAAAAGTTGTTTTAATAAGAGACTCCTTTGGTTAATACTATTTTATAAGAGCTATCTTAGCATAGGGTTTAGCTTCTTAAAATAGTAATGATGACTTGATAATTAATTAGGTTATTTTAGTTAATCCTAAATAGCTAGTGTAGTTTTAGAAAATAACCAACTTGTACATCATTATTAATTACAGGAAGACATCTAGACCCGATCTCCACCCGTACTTTTCCGGAGCAGGGCAAGTACTTTTCTATAGTTTTGTGCATTTACATTCTTGTACCCTTTCTTGTGACACGTCATGGCACGATATTCATGTACTCCTGTATTCCTGTACCCTTATTCTTGTACTTATTAGTGTCGGGTGGGGAAATACACTAGCCATGTGACCAATCCCGATTACTATATATTCTTGTACCTAGCTTAGGCCTCGCACTGTGCACGCGGGTCCTAAGTCATACCATATTCATGTACTCCTGTGCATGCTCCTGTACTCATCCCAGCCGGTCACATGGACTAGATTTATTTCGATATTGTGCACATTCATGTCTGGTACTACAGGATTATAGTTTCATTCTTGTACATTACATTTCCTGTACTTTACATGTTTTCTATACTTTACATTCATGTACTATAGTTCCTGTACTTATTTCCTGTACTACTTTCTTGTACTTTCATGTTCATTCCTATATTTCATTTCCTGTACTCCTGTACTCTGTTCATGTCGTGTTTATGTTTCATTACCTAGAACTGTACTTTGCTCCGCTCCTGAATAGGATATGTTGCAGGTATGCTTGCAGGACATTGTTCTACTCTATGGGCCAGAGCCCAGGATTTAGCTGAGCAGGATGAGGCTTAGCTTGAGGCTTCAGGTTTAGACTGTTAGCTTTACTCTTAGATATTGTCTTTAGAATTCATGTACATTTCATTCTTGATGACTCATACATTTATATACATAGAATTGTGGATTATGGTGATCATTCTGGGATACGTTTTTAGATGCTGTGATTCTATACTTTCATGTTTATCTGGTTAGTTTTCCCTAGCTTGGTACAGCTTACTTCGTCGTGTCTAACGACGAAGGCTGGGCGTGTCCGACTCGTGTCTGATTATTCGGGAGCGGGTCGTGACATGTTTTTAGTGGTAGCCCTTGCAGGTCTATCCTAATGGTACCTAGGTCTTAGCGTACTATTGGGGGACTTGATTATACTAGGAAAACTTGATCACAACATAGAAAAATCAAAAAATAAGGGTATATCAGGTATATTGATATTCTATAAACACTTGTTGTATTTAGGTCTAGGTTATTTTAACAGTTTTCTGTTTTTCAGATAGTTCAAAAGCATGCGACACCAGAACTGTTGATCCACCTACACTTGAAAGTTTCGAGCTTCCACTACCTTCTATCACCCTACTATCCCCATGGGTAGTACGTAGTTGACGGAGACGTTTGAGGAGTTCCTTGACAACCAGAGGGAGCATGCCAGACACCGAGCGCATATCTTGCACCGAGGAGCATATCGAGAACCCGGGGCCGGCACTGAAGATCATCTAAGTCTTGAGGATCCGACTCCTCTAAAGATTGAAGTCATCAACCGGGAGATCCAGCTCGTAGCACATACAACAAGACGGAAAATTGAAGCTCGGAAGGAACATGAAGACTTATGATGAAGATAGCAACTACTATGGATCCGTAAAGCGTTGCCACACTCAGACAACGTTTCTTCAGTCACCTCAAGAGACAAATTCAGGCCCACATTCACTGGATAAAGGATTGCCAGCAACTCGCAGATCACAATAATCGAGGAGCATCAAGATCTCAGCAGTCAGCAGCCAGCAACCATATATTTCTGTCAGAGTCCCTGCACTTCAGTCACCTCAGCGGGAGATCCAGATTCAGATCCAGTCAACGATCATTTGTATTTTCTGCCGCAGCCCGGGACACCACTACGACGAATGCCACAAAAGATGGAGACTACGCTAGTACTACGGATCACCTACTCACCAAGTCAAAGATTGTCCGGAGACCGTTGATCGTACTGCCCGAGAACAAGCACGAGAAGCACCAGGACCGCAGCAGAAGGACCCGCCTCTCCAGATTTAGCAGCTATATGGAGCATTACTGCATGGACCAGTCTACGTCAGGACAGTGAAGAAGATTGAAGTGATTCCAGTCCCGGAGGAAATACTGAAGACAGATTGAAGACAGAAGATTTTTTTTGCATGGTTGGGAAAACCATGTATCTGATTAGCAATCCAACCTCTCCTTAAAATCCTCTTAGCACCTAGATCATTTCTTCAAAACTTCTTATTTTTTATTTTTTTAAAATCCTGATTGATATTCGAAACTTATTTCGAGGTATTGTTTCATATTCGGCAAACTTGTTTCAGATTCACAAATCGATATTGTTTGAAATCCATTATTCGATACCATTGCATATTCATTCCTGACCTTCCTAGTGATGGCTCCTATTCGTAAATTTTGTTTCTTTATCAAACTTCGTGTTAATTGATATTTAATCGTTTCTCGAGATTTTACTTCGAAATCATATTCCTCATTCGAAACTTGTTTAAAGCTCCGTTCTATGCAGACATTGTTGTAAATACCTTTGAGGGTTTTGAAGATTTCGTTTCCTACTCGAGACTTGTTTCCTCATTCATGACTTTGACTTTTTAAAAGAGTTGTTGGTCCACTATTTTTGTTCGATCTTGTCTCCTATCCTAGATTTTGCTTGTTTCATGGATACTTGTTCCTACTCGTTTGTTGATATTCTGTTCGCTAATCGAACTTATACTATTCCAGAATTATTCCTACTTGAAATATCATTCTGAAACCTTGTTTGAACCTTCGCTTCTATTGATGCTTGTTTGAGATTATATTTCCTATTTTTGACTTTATTCGGGAATTGTCCTCTATTTACGATTTTATTTGCTATTGAGATTTGCTTGTTTCATATTTACAATCCAATACCTTGTCTCCTATTAGAACCTGTTTTTTAGTCACTATTATAAACCTTGTTTCCTTGTTAAAATTTTCTATTCAAGATTTTATTTCTTAATTTGAAACTTGTCTCCTATCTGATACCTTGTTTTAGTTCATCCTTCGAGACTCTGTTATCCTTTCAGGATAACGTCCCATATATGGAATCTTGTTACCATTCCAGATATCAGTTGATATTCCGTCATGATTTGAAATATTCACCCTGTCTGAAATTTTAAATCTCCCTGGTTTCCCTTTTGTACTCACCGATGGGATCCCTTGTCGTCTCTTAGTACCTAATAAATCCTTGTATTCTAACAGTCAGGTAACTTCACCATTTTCGTGACTTGGACTATTGAAAGTCATTTTGAATTTCTTAAAACTCTTTTGAAATTCCCAGGGATAAAGTCGAGAGGATATTCGATGACCTACTATGGCATGACAGTTGCGCGCTGCAGCCATTAGCTGGATTATGGAGACTGAGGGTTCACTGCAGCCAGTAGCGTACTGGCGAGGCAGGAACTTTAAGTTGAAGTGATTTCAGACAATCATAGATTTTCGAGTACTATCGAGACTTGTCATATTCTTCATACCTTGATCTCTTGGGTTGCTTCGTCAATGATTGTTGAAAAATGGATAAGGTTGACAGAATATTCGATAATATATCGTTATTTGAGTCACGGAGCCGAAAGTCCACTGCAGTCAGATATATACTGCGGGGTAGGGATTCTAAGAAAAGTGATTTCAAATACCTATATGTTCTCGGGTATCATGGAAATTATATTTCCTTTTCCACATGATTATTGGTTTTCGAAAATCATAGATCCTTACACGTTCATCCTGATTTGATACTGTATCCCCTGAGTATTTCGTACGTTTCTCAATCAACCCTTGCTAATTTCCCTTCTAACATTTTATCGTTAGATCATCGATTTCCTTAAATTATACATTGCCAAGATTTGAATCCGTACTTCGTTTGTGTCTTGTCTAAACTTCGATTTTAAATCATGTCTATCTGACCATGATTTTCCTATCTTGTCCTAGTCCACTTGTGTTAAACTATTGATTCTTGATCGTACTTAATAATTGTGTCTTCATGATTTTGTTCCCCTAAGTTGTAATTGAAACTTTATTTTATCTTGTGCCTATTTGATTCTCGATCATTGATCGTGTTATTCCAATTTCTTGTGTGTAATTATCGTATAGGGTCTCAAGGCTCAGATAGCGTCGTAGAGTTGCACAAGATCGGCAGAAGCACTGGACGGACAGTAGCAGACGGGCACTTGAGTTCGCAGTGGGAGATAGAGTGCTCCTGAAGATCTCACCGACTAGAGGCGTCATCAGATTTGGCAGAGACGGGAAGCTCAATCCGAGATCCATTGGGCCTTTCGACGTGACGGCGCGGATTGGCGAGGTGGCATATCGACTAGCACTTCCAGCTAGCTTGGAGGGAGTACACGATGTCTTTCACGTGTCTCAGCTCCGATGCTACATTCCAGACCCGAGTCATGTGGGGGACTATTCCGAGCTGGAGGTGGGCCCGAGTTTGACCTACGAGGAGCAGCTAGTGGAGATCATCGACCGGAGGGAGAAGCGCCTGCGGAACCAGACTATTCCTCCTGTTCGCGTCATATGGAGACACCACTCTCCGGAAGAGTCCACATGGGAGCGCGAAGACGAGATGCGGGAGCGCTATCCCACTCTGTTTGATTGATTTGATTGTACTCTGTTTCTTATGGAATTCTATTTTCAATAAATAACTGGTGTTTGGATCTTTTGTGAATTGCTGAGATTTGTTTTTGGTCCTTTGAATTTCGAGGACGAAATTTTTTTAAGGGAGGGAGATTTGTAACTCCACTTCCCTTTTTTTTTAAAATAAATAAATTCGATTTCTAAAAATTATATAATTGTTATTATTAGCTTTAAATAATAAATTAGTTTTCATTTATAAATTTAGAAATCTATTTTTGGAAGGAATTAATTTGGGGCTACTTTTCAAATTTGAAAAGTTGTTATAACAACTTTGGGCCCACCATGTGAATTTTTAACTGTTTTTAAACAAATTTCTGTAATAATGAAAAGGCAAGGGGGACTTTTGAATAAAATCCTGAGCGGAGGGACCTAAGGAAAGTTTGGATTGAGCCGGGGGAGGGGGGTTTCCTGTAAATAGTGTATTTCACTTCTTAAAAATCAGCCGGGAAGAGAGAGAATGGATCAGTCATTATTTTTCCATTCCTTTTCCTTTTCCCCATTTCCTTCTCGAGCCAAACCCTAGACTTCGAGCGGCGACTCCGGCGAGCCTTCGGCGACAGCAGCGGTGGCCATCTCCTTCGGCTAAACCCTCCTCGTCGACGTCTACTCTTGGCTACAGTGGCTCACCCACGGCAGCGTCTCCCAGAACGGCTCCTCGACGGCGATACTCTTCTCCTCCGACGAATTTCATGGCGATGAGTTCTCGAACTCATCATCTTCACGAATTTCTGTTCGGATCTATCCTTAGTATCTACACTTCATATGTTAGGTTTCCTTGATATCGTAAAATCGAGTTTTGAGCTTGGCCGAGCCGGTTGACTGATCGAAACTTGATTCGTTCAGATCGTTGATCTCTGGTAAGAAATCGACTACACTCTTTCAATTTAATTTGGGAAATCGGACGAGTAGTTGATCAATCCATATTTTTCTCCGAGTGTAGATTGGATCTTTGTTTGGAAGAATTTCTGATTTAGTTTGATTATCATCAATTGGTCGTAGGTACGTGACACTCGTGCTCTTAATTTTTCAGAGTATATTCGTATGTCTTATTCTGTGTTTTTTTGGTTTGTTTGAATATGTGGTGTTGGAATCAGTGTCATGAGCGAGTTCGTATCGGATTCGTCTTAATTCCTCTTCTCAGCAGGTAACGATTTGTTTCCTCTTCGTGTTTTGGAATTGTTTATGCTCGATTATAATTCTGGGGTAGTGTTCATTTATGTGCATTGGGTCATGCGTTCGTGTCGGCTTTTATGTGGTGATTGAACGTGTCCGAGAATCTGCTCGTTCGTATCGTGACTGAGTCCGAGTGCAGATGGGGTCGTATTCGGGTGCAGGTTATCAAACCTTGTGTAGAACTCATAAGGAGTATGAGTGTCTGCGTGATCGTGTCCTACTGTGAGTTCGTGTCCCATTTCGTGTACGTGACCAGTGCTGGATGTGTGTTGCCAAGATTCACCTGGGTTGGGATCGTGTGGAGCTGGGCAGCCTTGATGCCTTCTTGATTTCTGATTTTATTCTTATTTTGTAAACTATTTTGTATATGTTCGATTCTGTCTGGAAGAACATTTATGCTGTTGTGATTTTGGCTCATGTACATGCTGTTAAATATGGAATGTGTTGGGTCAATTGAGGG
The DNA here is from genome assembly GCA_029216955.1 of Iris pallida. Lineage (NCBI taxonomy): Eukaryota > Viridiplantae > Streptophyta > Magnoliopsida > Asparagales > Iridaceae > Iris > Iris pallida. Next base: position 5,446,851 of record JANAVB010011397.1, on the reverse strand, counting down.
TTATCTCTCCTTATTTGAACTGTGGTATTAAACATTGGTTGAACAAGAGTTTTCCTTGATTTCATTGTTAGTTTCTTTTTGAGTTCTTTATGCAATCTCTGTTTCAGAGCATAACCTGGGAACTGCAATGAGTGATCCCCTATTTTTCTGAAAGTTCTTATTTGATTAGTGAAGGATTGGTTAGTTATAGCAGATTTTATGTTTAGTTACATGTCTGTAGTGCATTGCACTATTATACACTTATAGAGAGTTTTGATCTCAAGTTTCAATCCTGGCCATAACTAAAAGGATTTGGAGAGAACTGCAATGTGTGAATTCTTGTTGGGAGAATAGTTATTGCAGAAACTCTTGGTCTCTTAAATGTTGAGTTGGGAGAGCAGCATTATGGCTGCAGATGATGGGACTCATTTTATTGTTGATTCCATATTTGAATACTGTGTGTGTTTTGAGTAGCCAGCAAGGGTGGCAGTTATATATATATATATATATATATATATATATATATATATATATATATATATATATATATATATATATACTAGAAGTCTTTTACTTTTATTAAATGTGTTAACTCCTATTAATTAAATGGTAAGATTATTTAATGTTGTTATTTCTTTAGATATCAGATTCTGTCAAAATTAGTAACCTGTTTAAAAAGTTATTTTAATAAGAGACTCCTTTGGTTAATACTATTTTATAAGAGCTATCTTAGCCTAGGGTTTAGCTTCTTAAAATAGTAATGATGACTTGATAATTAATTAGGTTATTTTAGTTAATCCTAAATAGCTAGTGTAGTTTTAGAAAATAACCAACTTGTACATCATTATTAATTACAGGAAGACATCTAGACCCGATCTCCACCCGTACATTCCCGGAGTAGGGCAAGTACTTTTCTACGGTTTTGTGCATTTACATTCTTGTACCCTTTCTTGTGACACGTCATGGCACGATATTCATGTACTCCTGTATTCCTGTACCCTTGTTCTTGTACTTATTAGTGTCGAGTGGGGAAATACACTAGCCATGTGACCAATCCTGGTTACTATATATTCCTGTACCTAGCTTAGGCCTCACACTGTGCACACGGGTCCTAAGTCGTACCATATTCATGTACTCCTGTGCATGCTCCTGTACTCACCCCAGCCTATCACATGGACTAGATGTATTTCGATATTGTGCACATTCATGTCTGGTACTACAGGATTATAGTTTCATTCATGTACATTACATTTTCTGTACTTTACATGTTTTTTGTACTTTACATTCATGTACTATAGTTCCTGTACTTATTTTCTGTACTACTTTCCTGTACTTTCATGTTCATTCTTGTATTTCATTTCCTGTACTCCTGTACTCTGTTCATGTCATGTTTATGTTTCATTACCTAGAACTGTACTTTGCTCCGCTCCTGAATAGGATATGTTGCAGGTATGCTTGCAGGACATTGTTCTACTCTATGGGCCAGAGCCCAGGATTTAGCTGAGCAGGATGAGGCTTAGCTTGAGGTTTCAGGTTTAGACTGTTAGCTTTACTCTTAGATATTGTCTTTAGAATTCATGTACATTTTATTCTTGATGACTCGTACATTTATATACATAGAATTGTGGATTATGGTGATCATTCTGGGATACGTTTTTAGATGCTGTGATTCTATACTTTCATGTTTATCTGGTTAGTTTTCCCTAGCTTGTTACAGCTTACTTCGTCGTGTCTAACGACGAAGGCTGGGCGTGTCCGACTCGTGTCTGATTATTCGGGAGCGGGTCGTGACATGTGATTACTTAAATATATCTATGCATTAATAAATAAGCAAGATAGTAATAATATAAAAATTAGGATTTCGGGTCAAGGGCTCACAAATCTACCCTCCTTAAAATAATTTCATCCTCGAAATTTAAAGATAGATACAAGGGTAGGAATTCTATACCTCATGTCTCGAAAAGGTGAGGATAGCGCTCTAGCATCTCGTCTTCCCTCTCCCAAGTGGATTTGCCCGGAGAATGGTGCCTCCACGCGACACGCACCAATGGAATAGTCTGGTTGCACAGCACTTTCTTTCTGCGATCCAAGATCTCTACGGGCTGCTCCTGGTAGCTAAGGCTCGGTCCCATATCAGTCTCCGAGTGATCTAGCATGTGACTGGGGTTTGCCACATACCGTCTCAGCTGAGACATGTGGAATACGTTGTGTACTCCCTCCAATGAGGGTGGTAATGCCAAGCGGTATGCCACATCGCCGATCTTCTCAAGGATGTGGAACGGCCCGATGTATCTCGGACTGAGCTTTCCACCTCCTCCAAAGTGTATCGTACCACGTGTCGAAGATATCTTCAAGAATACCATATCGCCAACCTAGATTTAAGCAAGAGGTCACGACCTATTCCTACCATGATTTATAATTACAACTAAGGAGAACTATACCTCAAACTCTAATGGTCTCCGGTGACTGTCGGCCCAGTGCTTCTGCCTGTCCTGAGCCACACGAAGTCGCTCCCTAATCAGCTTCACCTTCTCCGCAGCATCCACGATCATCTCGGGCCCCAACAGTGCTCTCTCACCCACTTCGTCCCAAGACAGTAGGGTACGACATCTCCGCCCATATAAAGCCTCGAAAGGGGACATCCCGATACTAGCTTGGTAGCTGTTGTTGTAGGAGAACTCCACAAGGTGAAGGTGATCCTCCCACGAGCTACCAAAATCTAGTTCACACGTCTGTAGCATATCCTCGAGCGTCTGAATAGTCCGCTCCGACTGTCCATCCGTCTGTGGATGATAGGCTGTGCTGAACTTGAGCGATGTGCCCAAGCTAGCTTGAAGACTTCTCCAAAAGTGAGACATGAACCTGTTGTCGCGGTCGAAGATGATACTCACTGGAACGCCGTGCATCCAGATGATCTACTTCACATACAACTCTTCCAACCTCTCAGTGGATAGTCCCACTTTGAATGGTTTAAAGTTGGCCGATTTGGTCAACCTGTCAACGATGACCCAAATCGTATCCTTCTCGCCTAGCGATCTTGGAAGACCGGAAACAAAATCCATATTGATATGTTCCTACTTTCACTCAGAAATCGGCAATGGCTGAAGTAAACCCCCGGGTCTCTGCCTCTCAGCTTTGACCTGCTGACACACAAGGCATCTAGAAATGAAGCGTGCCACCTCACGCTTCATGCCGTACCACCATACGTGGGCTCTCATATCCTTGTACATCTTGTTGGCTCCAGGATGCAAGGAATACTGAGAACGGTATGCCTCTTGCATGACCTCCTCTCGCAGCTCCCCACTAGGTACACAAAATCTTGTCCCGTGCCTCAACGAGCCATCCACTGTAATGGTGAAGTCCTCTAGTAAACCGGCCTGCGCCTGTACGATGATACTCCTCAGCTGCTCATCCTGGTGCTGTGCCTCTCGTATACTGTCTATCAGTCCAGACTGAATCTGCATGCCCATCATCAGCATCTCGACTCTGGGAATGACAACCTCAATGCATAATCTCTCTAAGTCTTCTAACAAGTGCCGGTCTCTCGTCAATAACATAGCTATTGGATACCGGCACAAGGCGTTCGTAACTACGTTCGCCTTCCCCGGATGGTACTGCAACGAGATGTCGAAATCCTTCATCAATTCCAGCCATCTGCGTTGTCTCATATTCAGCTCCTTCTGCGTGAAAACGTATTTCAAGATTTTGTGGTCAGTAAATATTTCCACACGCTCTTCGTACAAGTAGTGTTTCCACAACTTCAGGGCAAATATAACTGCCGCCAACTCTAGGTCGTGGGTGGGATAATTCTTCTAATGTAGTCGCAGCTGTCTGGACGCATACGCTATCACCTTCTTATTCTGCTCTAAAACACACCCCAAGTCCTTCCCTGAAGCATCACTATAGATAGAAAACCCGTCGGAACCGGATGGCAACGTCAATATGGGCGTTGTCGTCAGCCTCTTCTTCAGCTCATCGAACGCAGCCTGGCAGTGTCACTACCACATTTTAGCTTGAGGATATTTTAGTCATTTTGAGAATTTTTGAATTTATTTTGAATTATTGAAGTGATGATTATTATTTTGACCTTTGCTAGTTGAGACTTTGGAGACTAACCTAGATGTTGACTCTAGCTATGGTGACTTGAGTAGCATAGTGGGACCCTAGTCTAACTTAAGTTAATCCTAGTTAAGTCATTTAGAATCAAGTTTCATATAGGAGAATAAATGATTTGGTTCATGGACTTTTGACTTAAGGAGTAATTTCCTTTACCATTGAAACTTGGCCCAAGCCCATTAGTCATAACCCTAACTGTAATTCCTCCTTTATTGTCCGACCACATAGGGATCCCCCCACTATATAATCTCTCTTCCTATTCTTCTTGCCTCTTTTGTATCAAATCAACTTTTGGAAAAAAAAGGTATTGGTCATTCTTCCCCAATCCATAATATTTTATTTTAATTCCTTTTGACTCTAGTTTCTTGCATTAGAGTCTAATCCCACTCTATTTTCTTTCATGGAGAGAAATCTTAGTTTTGGTACAATCTGGAGCTTTTGGCTAGCAAGAAGAATCATCCTATTTGGGGCTTTTTCCTTGTCATTGACACTCTATAGGTAAACATCCTAAACTATGTTTTAATTCTGATTTCTTTGCATAATATCCTAGATCTAGGTGTCCCCTAGCTGTGGTGTGTGATTTGTAAAATTTTGTATTGATTTAGTGTCCGTATGGGACACGTATCATAATCTAGTTCTAGGTGTTTGATAGAATGCCTCAATGGAATTTATTTTGCTATTTTTAAAAAGTGTTTGAATAGAAATGTTGATTTATATGCGTATAATGATTTCTATGTGGACTGAGTCGATTTTAATCCGTGTCCATGCCCAAACAGGACACGAACACGCTCACTGTGCACACGCAGACAGTGTCCTGCTGCCCGACACTGGGTACTCTCAACTCAGGACACGTGGACACGAGAAATTTTGGGAGAATTTTGGGGCAATGACTGACATCAACCTCCCAAAGTTTCGGATCACATGGTTCACCACACGAGGAGAAATCTGACAAGCATTGGATGCACACTATGCGCACAGTCGGGATTTTCTCACTGACACGCATCTCGTGTCCGCACAGGACATGACGTGGACGGTTCATGGTGTGTGCAGTATATAGACCTAGTATTGGGCTACACGTGGACGTGACCACGTGGACACACGTGTCATGTGTCGTGTCTACGAATGCGATGAACACGTACATAAGACTGTGTACTGTCTTGATGTACACGAGTGTGGGAATTGGCTTGGACACGTTTGTGTCCAATTTTTGGACACCAAACCACTTGCATGACACATCCACATGTGACACATGATTTACCAACCATTAAAATTGATTATTAGTTGTATTTGGATTTCGAAAATCGGGTTTCCCCCAATTCCTGATAGAAGGTGCTGATATTTTAATTTTTGAGAATTAAACTTGGGTTTAAACTGATTTCGAATGATTAATTATCATGTTAGTTCACATGTATCATATCTGAGTTTAATATACATGTTAGGGTTCATGTTGGCATAGGGATTTATGGGTTTTTGAATTTCATTGGACTGTCAACTTGTAAACTGTTTTGTGTACACTCAACTGAATTCAAAAACTGAGAATACATGTGTTCACTGAACTGAGAACATATTATACACACACACATATATGTACAAACCTGAGAACCTATACTACCTACTGCTCACTAATTCTCATGTACACACTGATTCCTGATACCTATATACACACACTTATATACATGTACACAATGACCTTAGAACATGACACACACACAAACTGGAAACCACATACACACTCACACATTGATATCACTCACTCACCCTTACACTAAACTGAGAACACCCCTTACTGCCACACACACAGGAACCTATATACACACACACTGTTATGTACACACACATGACACACGTATATATGCACTCACATGTCTGTAACTCCACTTTTCCCAATTTTAATGGAATTTAAAATTTTAATAATAATACTTCATTTATTTTATTATAAATATATAGTTTATGAGTATTTTTGGAGGGAAGGAAATTGGGAGCAGAAATTTTAAAATTTGAAAGTTTGTTACAACTAATTTAGTGGTCCCCACTTAATTTAAACAACTTTCTAACAAATTTTTCGATTTAATGCAAATTATAGAAAGGGCATGGGTTTATGTGATATTGTACCAATGGTGGAGGGAGTATTTTACAAAAATTCCTTTTCCTTATTTAAGTTGGATGAGGAGAGAGACTCAGACTCCTCATCCCTCATTTCCCAATTCTTTCCGAGTTCTCCTCTTCCCCAATTGATCGGGATCTAACCCTACTTCATCGGCGGCGACGGAGCTGGCCATGGCGACCGAAATCTCACCGAGCACTGGCATCTAGCACTACTCTCCGATAGCAGCGCCACCCTCCCTCGACGACGACGTCTGCAGATCGACTCCTTCTCTATCAGATCACTCTGCGTCGACGCATGGGCGGAGCTCAGGAGAACTTCTTCCTCGGTGGCACACGATCGTTTCTCTGGCGGTTGTCCTTCCAGATCGACGACGACGAGATGAGTTCGACTCATATCCTTGAGAGAAGTTATTTTTCCTTCCGAAACTTCTCTGATCTTACGATTGGTGAGATCCTGGCCAGGTCTGACCGGCTTCTCCGAGGCAAGATTTTTCGACAGCATCGGCTGGTCATCCCCGAGTCCTCATCACGAGTTCATTACGACGACGGTGAGTTGATCGTGATCCTATCGTGTTCTGAATAGATCGATTCTTTGTGAGCAAGTTCTGATTTAGTTGTCCTGTTTAGTTAATTGACGGGTTGAGTTCGTCGGTTGATCGGATCGAGCACGAGGAACAGGGAGAAATCTATCTACTGGTAAGTGTCGACTCAATCCTTAATGATTCCTGATCTTGACAATTCCTGCAAAATATTTAAAGTCGATTTAGTGTCTGAAAATTTCTATATGGTTGCTCGGTTGTGTTTTGGTGATTACTGCAGTAAACATTTAGAATTCAGGAGTTGTGTGTTCGAAATCTTTGGTCGTGTTCTTGTTTTGCGGCTAATTCTTCGATTCAGGTAAATCTTCGTCCTTCCTCTGTTATTAATTTTATGATTTGTGCTTTGGTTGTTTAGTTAGAGTTGGGGTCGGATCGTGGGAGTGAAGATTCCTGTTCGTATCTTGTGTGCGTATCCACGATGCTGCTGTATCCAGTTTTGCTCGTATCCATAGCAGTGTTGTGCCAATGTTCGTGTTGCATGTGTTCAACTTTGCATTCCTGACGATTGCTGAGGGTCGTGTCCATTCTTATTTGGCTTAGATCGTATCCGAGTGCTGTTATGATCATGTGCTGAATGATGCAGCTGTGTCCAAGTGCTGATCATATTCGATTATATGACCGCATGTCTGGTTTGGGAAAGGGCTGATACTTGAAGTCTTTTGGCTACAGAATTTATTGGCTATTTTGTTTAATTCTTATTTTGATTGATTGTATATTTCTCTACGAGTGTCCCTATTTTGGTTGTATTTCTAAATTGAGTTCGGTGTTGGAATTACCAAATTGACCGACTATAAGAGCTGCAGGTAGTTTAAATTAGTTGGTTGTGTAATAACTTTCTTTTGAATTATGGGTATTCTAGCTTATAAATTTAGAAAATTGTGTATGGCTAGGTTGAGTATGGTGGTGGTGTTGCTATTTCTTTTGCCTATCTCTTAGATTTTATTCAGATTACTAGTGGTAAAATTGGGTTAGAATGAACAGGTTTAGCTATGTCCATTAATAGTGGGTCTGAGTTGGATAACCATTTTTCTGGGATTAACTGTGACTTTGCAAACACTAGAGATATATAATATAATTGCTATAATTGTAGTCGAGCATATTATCTAGACTCTATTAAGTAATATTTATGAATATTTTTGAAATAGATATTTTACATATAGCTAAATTATTCTATAAGATATGATAGATTTTAAGTGATGCTTCTAATAAAGTTTAATTATAGATAATGTACTAGATAATTTGATCCTTTTATTTCAACCTAAAATAGCTAGAGTAGTATTAATATTTTTTTAACCAAATTGTACCTATTAAATTATTCATAACAGGAAGATATCCAGTTCCATTGTTTACCAGTACTTTCGCGGAGCAAGGCAAGTACTTTTCTACAGTTTTGTACATTTACATTTTTGTACTCTTTCTTGTAACACGTTATAACACGATATCTTGTACCCATGTACTCCTGTACTCTTGTTCTTGTACTTATTAGTGTCAGATGGGGAAATACACTAGCCATGTGACCAATCCCGGTTACTATACTCATGTACCTAGCTTAGGCCTCGCATCGTGCATGCAGGCCCTAAGCTGTACCATATTTATGTACTCCTGTGCATGCTCTTGTACTCACCCCAGCCGGTCACATGTACTAGATGTATTTCGATATTATGCACTTATCATGTCTGGTACTAAAGGATTATAGTTTTATTCCTGTACATTATATTTCCTGTACTTTACATGTTCCTGTACTTTACATTACTATACTATAGTTCCTGTACTTATTTCTTGTACTACTTTCCTGTACTATTATGTTCATTCCTGTATCTCATTTTTCTGTACTCCTGTACTCAGTTCATGTTCATGTTTTATTACCTAGAACTGTACTTTGCTTTGCTCCTGAATATGATATGTTGCAGGTGAGTTGGAGGCCCTTTGTGACACATATTATGGCCGAGAGCCGGTAGATACAGGAGAGCTAGCTAGAGTTGCTCTCGACTTAGAGGCTGCAGAAGCCTAGAGCTTTACCATTAGCACTTTACCTTTTCCATGTATTTTGAGACTAGTAGACTCTATCTTTCATTTGCTGGAATGTAATAAATTCTAAGACTTGTACTTTACTCTGGATTTGGGACGCATTTATAGATGCTGTGATTTCATACTTATTTATGATTATCTGGTTAGATTTTCCTAGATTGGTACATCTTACTTCATCGTGTCCAATGATGAAGATTGGGCGTGTTCGATTCGTGTCCGATTATTCGGGAGCGGGTCGTGACATGTTTTTAGTGGTGGCCCATACATGTCTATCCTAATAGTACCTAGGTATTAGAGTACTATTGGGGGACTTGATTTACACTAGGGAAACTTGAATCACAGCATAGAAAATCAGGTATATATGGTTATTATAAAACATTTACATTTTCTGGTAGGTTAGGTTTTTATCAATCACGAGTTTTCTTTTGTTGCAGGATGGTCACTACGAGGAAGACCGCAGATCTACCCGGAATTGCAGGTAGTTCGGATCAGGCTGCACCAGACGTTCCGGCAGATCAGCTTCCACCACCGTCTCCGATCTTTCCGCCGCTGTTGTCGACGATGATGTTTGATGGCGCTCAGGTGATGGCTATGTTCCAACAGTTTATGGAGGCCCAGAATTACCAGGCTGCGTAATTAAGAGAGGCTCAGAGTCAGCAGGCCGCACAGTTCAGAGCGACCGTCGTCGATGCACTCAGGACCAGAGAGCCGGCAGCACCAGCTCTAGCAGCACGTGCAGCACCAGCTCCAGCAGTACCGAGACCAGGGACGGCCAAGGAGTATCAGAACCTCTGTCCGATGGACTTCTGGGGCAACAAGGGGATTATCTATGCGGATGAGTGGCTGAAGAATGCGGAGAGGACCTTGAAGTTGGCACAGATCCCAGATAACCTGAAGGTAGAGGTGGCGAGTATACGACTCTTCGATTTGGCCAGAGCTTGGTACCGGGAGGAGCCCCAGTTGGCAGAGCCTCAGGTGTCTTGGGCAGATTTCAAAACTCTGTTCAAGAAGAAGTTTTTCCCAGATGTGGAGTGGGATGAGCTGAGGATGCAGTTCGAGATGCTGCAGCACGGGACGATGACGGTTGCACAGTACACTTCAGAGTTTACTAGACTTAGCAGGTTCGCAGAAAACCTAGTCAGAGCACCGGAGGACAGAGCTTGGAGATTCAAGAAGGGTCTCACCAGGGAGCTGCGACACGTGATGGCGATTAGTCAGACGACGACGTATACGAGCATCCTCAAGATTGCTCAGACTGTAGAGAAGGAGGCAGATCCGAAGCTGAAGAGGGATCGGGATGTGGGCAGCAACAGTTTCCAGGCACCAGCGAAGAGGATTCAGACTCAGATTCAGGCGAGGCCACAGCAGCCGGCATAGCAGCCGGTACAGCAGCATCACCTTCCAGCCAGAGCTCCTGCACATCAGTATCAGAGACAGCAGCAGGCAGTTACTTGCACATTTTGTTACCGATCGGGACACTGTTTCGACGAGTGCTGCAAGAGGCTCGGACTCTGCTTATTATGTGGATCAGACGCACACTAGATGAGGGACTGCCCACAGGCTACGGCTAGACTGACAGGAGGACCTAGAAAAGCTGGAGGACCACCACTTGCACCACCCAGAGCTCTACCAGCTGCACCACAGAGAGGATCGGCTTTACCCACTCAGCAGGAGTAGTTTGCACAGCGTCAGCATAGGGGAGGACCGTAGCAAGGATATGCTTACGTCATGGCTGCAGTTGAGGAGGATGAGGCAGTGCCAGATGTGATCACAGATTCTACACTTTTATATTCTTTTCCTGCCATTGCAATGTTTGATTCTGGCGCCACACATAGCTTTGTATCATATGAGTTTCTGCATGGACACGGCTTCACACCCAAGCCCACTAGGAGGAGCTGTCAGATTATGACAGGAGGAGGGGTAGTACCAGTGAGTGAGATGGTGGACTGCCCTGTCATTATAGCTGGGAGGGAGATTAGGGCTCGACTTCTAGTGATGCCATTGCCCGGATTTGATATAGTCCTCGACATCGACTGGATGAGCGAGCAGTTTGTCGTAATAGACTACCATAAGGGGAAGGTGATCTTCAGCCCGCCAGAAGTTCTACCGTTCGAGATCAGCAGACGAGTTGCAGAGAGGCCAGAGGGAGTCTACTTCGGAACAGTTGCAGAAGATCAGGAGTTGCCACACCCGCTGATTGCAGAGTATCTCGACGTCTTCCCCGAGGAGTTGCCAGAATTGCCGTCGAATCGAGATGTGGAGTTCAGCATCGACCTAGTGCCCGGATCAGCGCCGAAGTCCCAGCATTGCTACAAGATCAACCCGAAGGAAGCTGCAGAGTTGAAGGCTCAGATTGATGAGTTGGAGGACAAGGGTTTTATTCGGTCCAGTGCTTCATCCTGGAGAGCACCGGTACTCTTCGTGCCCAAGAAGGATGGGACTATGAGGATGTGCATTGATTATCATACACTCAATAACATCACCATCAAGAATAAATACCCTTTGTCGTGGATTGATGAGCTGTTTGACCAGCTTAGTGGAGCGAAGGTCTTTTCCAATATTGACCTTCGATCGAGATATCATCAGATGAAGGTTCTGGAGCAGGATATTTCGAAGACAGCTTTCAACACCCGATACGGCCAGTATGAGTTTTTGGTGATGCCGTTCGGACTCACCAATGCCCCAGCAGTGTTTATGAACTTGATGAATAAGGTCTTTCATAAGTATTTGGACAAGTTTGTCGTAGTCTTCATTGACGACATTATGATATATTCAAAGACCGAGGAGGAGCATATGGAGCATCTGCGCATTGTGTTGGAGATTCTACGGAAGGAGAAGCTATATGGGAAACTCTCGAAATGTGAGTTTTTCTTGGACAGAGTGGAGTTCCTAGGGCATGTGGTGACTGGAGAGGAGATTTCTGTGGATCTCAAGAATATTGAAGCAGTTGAAGCATGGGCACCTCCCAAGTCAGTAGTAGAGATTCATAGTTTCCTGGGTCTAGCAGGATACTACAGGAAGTTTGTGAAAGATTTTGCTAAGATAGCAGAGACTATGACCAAGATTACGCGGAAGGACGAGGAGTTCATCTGAAGCGACGCCTGCCAGTCAGCATTTGAAGAATTGAAGAAATCACGACAGCACCAGTTCTAGCTTTGCCATCAGGATCGGGAGAATTCGTCATCTACAGCGATGCTTCAGGGAAAGGTTTGGGATGTGTGCTTGAGAAGAACAAGAAGGTCATTGCTTATGCTTCTAGACAGTTGAGGCCTCATAAGAAGAATTACCCTATACATGATTTGGAGCTTGTAGCAGTCATTTTTGCCTTAAAACTGTGGAAGCACTATTTGTATGGAGAGAGAGTTGACATCTTCATGGACCACAAAAGCCTGAAGTATGTTTTCATTCAGAAGGAGCTGAATATGAGGCAGCACAGATGGCTGTAACTCATGAAGGATTTCGACATCAATCTGCAGTACCACCCTGGGAAGGCGAATGTGGTGGCAGATGCTCTTAGTCGATATTCTATTGTTATGTTTCTTACTATGGACCGACATCTTTTGGAGGATCTTGAGAGCCTTGGGATTGAGATTGTTCATCCAGGAGTGGGAGGACAGCTGATGCACATGCAAATACAGTCAGGACTGTTAGAGAAGATCAAGGAGGCCCAGTTTTTTGATAAAGGACTCCGATGTCTCAGAGGCCAGGCAGAGGCAGGATTGTTCGACGACTTTACCATTGTAGAGGATGGATCCCTGAGGTACGGAAACCAGTTGTGTGTGTCCAAGGATCTGTGGGAGAAAGTGATACAGGAGGCCCACCAGTCGCAGTATTCTATTCATCCTGGGTCTACCAAGATGTACAAGGATCTGCGAGAGTATGTTTGGTGGTACGGGATGAAGAGAGAGATTGCCAGATTTGTTTCCAGATGCCTTGTGTGCCAGCAAGTCAAGGCGGAGCGCCAGAGACCAGCAGGATTACTCCAGCCTTTACCTATTCCGGAATGAAAGTGGGAGCATATCATCATGGACCTCGTCTCTGGTTTACCGCGTACTCCTAATGGCAAGGACGTTATTTGGGTGATCGTGGATAGATTGACGAAGTCTGCTTATTTCATTCCGTTCAAGGTTGGGCTGTCGACCGAGAATCTTGCAGATCTCTACATGCGACAGATTGTGCGGATTCATGGAGTGCCGATTAACATCGTTTCAGACAGAGACAGCCATTTTACATCACACTTCTGGAGGAGTTTACAGCTGAGCTTGGGGTCACAGTTGAAGTTCAGCACCGCTTATCATCTACAGACGGACGGGCAATCCGAGAGAACCATTCAGACACTGGAGGACATGCTGCGGGTTTGCGCACTTGATTTCGACGGTTCGTGGGAGGATCATTTACATCTAGTAGAGTTTACCTATAACAACAGTTATCAGGCTAGCATCGAGATGATCCCGTTCGAGGCGCTATATGGGCGGAGATATCACACGCCATTATCCTAGGACTACGTTGGCGAGAGGGATTTGCTTGGGCCAGAGATGGTGGTAGACTCAGCTGAAAAAGTCATACTGATCAGGAAGCGTCTCAGAGTTGCACAGGATCGGCAAAAGTACTGGGCAGACAGCAGTAGATGGCCACTGGAGTTCGCGGTTGGAGATAGAGTGTTTCTAAAGATCTTGCCGACTAGGGGCGTCATCAGATTTGGCAGAGGCGGAAAGCTCAGTCCGAGATTTATCGGGCCCTTCGACTTGACTGTACGGATTGGCGATGTGGCATATCGACTAGCGCTTCCAGCCAGCTTGGAGGAAGTACATGACGTTTTCTACGTGTCCTACCTTCGATGCTATATTCCAGATCCGAGCCATGTGGTGGACTATTCAGAGCTAGAGGTGGGTCCGAGCTTGACCTACGAGGAGCAGCCAGTGGAGATCCTTGATCGTAGGAAGAAGCGCCTGCGGAACCAGACTATTCCACTTGTCCGCATCATGTGGAGATATCACTCCTAGGAGAGTCTACATGGGAGCGTGAGGACGAGATGCGAGAGCGCTATCCTTGTTTGTTTGCTTGATTGTATTTTAGTATTCAAATTTGAATTTAATAAATGACTTGTGTTCGAACCCCCCTTTTGTGATTTTTGAGAATTATTTTTTGTTGTTCTTCAAATTTCGAGGACGAAATTTTTTAAGGGGGAGAGATTTGTAACTCCACTTTTCCCAATTTTAATGGAATTTAAATTTTTAATAATAATACTTTATTTATTTTATTATAAATATATAGTTTATGAGTATTTTTGGAGGAAAGAAAATTGGGAGCAGGAATTTTAAAATTTGAAAGTTTGTTACAACTAATTTAGTGGTCCCCACTTAATTTAAACAACTTTCTAACAAATTTTTCGATTTAATGCAAATTATAGAAAGGGCATGGGTTTATGTGATATTGTACCAATGGTGGAGGGAGTATTTTGCAAAAATTCATTTTCCTTATTTAAGTTGGATGAGGAGAGAGACTCAGACTCCTCATCCCTCATTTCCCAATTCTTTTCGAGTTCTCCTCTTCCCCAATTGATCGGGATCTAACCCTAGTTCATCGGCGGCGACGGAGCTGGCCATGGCGACCGAAAGCACATCGAGCACTGGCATCTAGCACTACTCTCCGACAGCAGCGCCACCCTCCCTCGACGACGACGTCTGCAGACCGACTCCTTCTCCATCAGATCACTCTGCATCGACGCATGGGCGGAGCTCAGGCGAACTTCTTCCTCGGTGGCACACGATCGTTTCTCCGGCGGTTGTCCTTCCAGATCGACGACGACGAGGTGAGTTCGACTCATATCCTTGAGAGAAGTTATTTTTCCTTCCGAAACTTCTCAGATCTCACGATTGGTGAGATCCTGGCCAGGTCTGACCGGGCTCTCCGAGGCGAGATTTTTTGACAACATCGGCTGGTCATCCCCGAGTCCTCATCACGAGTTCATCACGACGACGGTGAGTGGATCGTGATCCTGTCGTGTTCTGAATAGATCGATTCTTCGTGAGCAAGGTCTGATTTAGTTGTCCTGTTTAGTTAATTGACGGGTTGAGTTCGTCGGTTTATCGGATCGAGCACGGGGAACATGGAGAAATCTATCTACTGGTAAATGTTGACTCAATCCTTAATGATTCCTGATCTTGACAATTCCTGCAAAATATTTGAAGTCGATTTAGTGTCTGAAAATTTCTATATGGTTGTTCGGTTGGGTTTTGGTGATTACTGCAGTAAATATTTAGAATTCAGGAGTTGTGTGTTCGAAATCTTTGGTCGTGTTCTTATTTTGCGGTTGATTCTTCGATTCAGGTAAATCTCCGTCCTTCCTATGTTATTAATTTTATGATTTGTGCTTGGTTGTTTAGTCAGAGTTGGGGTCGGGTCGTGGGAGTGAAGATTCCTGTTTGTATCTTGTGTGCGTATCCATGATGCTGCTGTGTCTAATTTTGCTCGTATCCATAGCAGTGTTGTGCCAATGTTCGTGTTGCATGTGTTCAACTTTGCATTCCTGACGTTTGCTGAGGGTCGTGTCTGTTCTTATTTGGCTTAGATCGTGTCCGAGTGATGTTATGATCATGTGCTGAATGATGCAACTATGTCCAAGTGCTGATCATATCCGATCATATAACCACATGTCTGGTTTGGGAGAGGGCTGATACTTGAAGTCTTTTGGCTACAGAATTTATTGGCTATTTTGTTTAATTCTTATTTTGATTGATTGTATATTTCTCTATGAGTTGTCCCTATTTCGGTTGTATTTCTAAATTGAGTTTTGTGTTGGAATTACCAAATTGACCGACTATAAGAGCTGCAGGTAGTTTAAATTAGTTGGTTGTGTAATAACTTTCTTTTGAATTATGGGTATTCTAGCTTATAAATTCAGAAAATTGTGTATGGCTAGGTTGAGTATGGTGGTGGTGGTGGTGGTGGTGTTGCTATTTTCTTTTGCCTATCTCTTAGCTTTTATTCAGATTGCTAGTGGTAAAATTGGGTTGGAATGAACAGGTTTAGCTATGTCCATTAACAGTGGGTCTGAGTTAGATAACCATTTTCCTGGGATTAACTGTGACTTTGCAAACACTAGAGATATATAATATAGTTGCTATAATTGTAGTCGAGCATATTATCTAGACTCTATTAAGTAACATTTATGAATATTTTTGAAATAGATATTTTACATATAACTAAATTATTCTATAAGATATGATAGATTTTAAGTGATTCTTCTAATAAAGTTTAATTTAGATAATGTACTGGATAATTAGATCCTTTTATTTCAACCTAAAATAGCTAGAGTAGTATTAATATTTTTTAACCAAATTGTACCTATTAAATTATTCATAACAGGAAGATATCCAGCTCCATTGTTTACCAGTACTTTCGCGGAGCAAGACAAGTACTTTTCTACGGTTTTGTATATTTACATTGTTGTACTCTTTTTTGTGACACGTTATAACACGATATCATGTACCCCTGTACTCATGTACTCCTGTACTCTTGTTCTTGTACTTATTAGTGTCGGATGGGAAAATACACTAGCCATGTGACCAATCCTGGTTACTATACTCATGTACCTAGCTTAGGCCTTGCATCGTACACGTGGGCCCTATGCCGTACCATATTCATGTACTCCTGTGCATGCTCTTGTACTCACCCCAGCCGATCACATGGACTAGATGTATTTCGATATTGTGCACTTATCATGTCTGGTACTTCAGGATTATAGTTTCATTCATGTACATTACATTTCCTGTACTTTACATGTTTCTGTATTTACATTCCTGTACTATAGTTTCTGTACTTATTTCCTGTATTACTTTCCTGTACTATCATGTTCATTCCTGTATCTCATTTTTCTGTACTCCTGTACTCAGTTCATGTTCATGTTTTATTACCTAGAACTGTACTTTGCTCCGCTCCTGAATATGATATGTTGCAAGTGAGTTGGAGGCCCTTTGCGACACATATTATGGCCGAGAGCCGGTAGATGCAAGAGAGCCAGCTGGAGTTGCTCTCGACTTAGAGGCAGCATAAGTCTAGAGCTTTACCATTAGCACTTTACCTTTTCCATGTATTTTGAGACTAGTAGACTCTATCTTTCATTTGCTGGAATGTAATAAATTCTGAGACTTGTACTTTACTCTGGATTTGGGACGCATTTATAGATGTTGTGATTTCATACTTGTTCAAGATTATCTGGTTAGATTTCTCTAGATTGGTACAGCTTACTTCATCGTGTCCAACGATGAAGGCTGGGCGTGTCCGACTCGTATCCGATTATTCGGGAGCGGGTCGTGACAATGTCACCCTATCTCTCTCTCTCTCTCTCTATTTATGCATATATATAATATCTATAACTTGCTAGATAATAATGTAATATATATATATATATATATATATATATATATATATATATGTGTGTATTGCCTATGTGGAATTGGTATATGTAAATGTGGTGAACTTATGCTAGTGTGTTGCCAATATAGATTAGTATATAGGTATATAGCCTATATGGCTTCCTATATGTTAACCTATGTGTATATGGGAATGTATACACATAATTTTTGTGTGTTGATAGTTGTACAATATTGTGATGGTGTGTGAATCTAGGTAGACATGGTTAGGCTTAGTGAGACTTGTCTGGCTAGGATTTGACGTAGTTGACCTAGTTTGACTAGTGTAGTTGACTAGAGTTGACAAAGGTTAACTTTAGCCTAGATTGACCCAAACATCATGTAGAATGCATTGTAGTACTCTATTTTACCATTTTGGATATGTTGTGACTTGTGCTATTCTAAATATGAGCCAGACAACACTCCTCAGACAGTATTTCACTTCAAATACTCAGGATATCAGGCGAGTACATTCTCTGACCATTTTATACTTGCTATGACTATATTATTGCTCTAGATTACTTTACTTGATGCTGTCACGATAGAAACACGGATTAGTACTATATGGATCTTTTCATACGATGTTATCCCCCTCAAAAGCATCGGATACATCATGTCATATGCGTTTCACTTTCATCATGTATTTCTGTGCTTTTACCATTCATGTGCACTCTCGTGATTCATGTACTCTCATGTTCACGGAGCCCCCATGTTTACATTCATGTGCACCCATTTATGGGCCCCCATGTGAAATCATGTACAATAACATAACTTGAGCGGATCCTTGTGTATTGATTGGGGATGGGGGAGTAGAAATAGTCATGTGAATATTTCCAAAGTAGTGTAGCCATGTACAACCTCTCATGTTTATTATCAAGCCGTTCACATGTCTATCTTGTACTCTAAATCACTAGTTCACTGATAGTTCTTTATTTATAGTAGATATTTCTTTACAGTCTTCTTTTTTACTTCATGTATATTTTTTAGCGTTTCATGTATTTTACTATATTGCCTGTTTTATATTTCTGTCATGATATGAACTGCGTGAGATGTATTGTGCTCGCTTCCGTCCTAACTGGACCTGTTAAAAATATTATAGATGACCTTGAGGAGTTCTGTCCTACATACTATGGAGCAGGCCTAGATGACACCTGTGAGCTGGACTCCCAGGAGGACCCAGCACTTGCAGAGGACATTACTCCAGTAGTCTAGGCTAGTTAGCAAGACCAGTATCTTACTTATTATCCTGTCTTGTTTGGATACACTTGTATTTATTTGGAGATTTTGTTATTCTGGATATTGTGGAGTTGTTATCTTAGACATTTAGATTCTTTCTCTTATCTTGTATTTTTATTGTGAATTCAGTTCTTATCTATCTATCTTATCGTACTTTCTACCTTAGATGTGATTGAGTTTGTACTTTATATTATTCCTCCATTCAGAGAGTATAAATGTATAGGTACCTTATAATTGTTAGATGTATGTGACCTAGGACAGCGTTCTACCATCGACACTGCGGCGTAGGCTCGACGTAACCACTTCTCGTGCCCCTACACTGGGTGCGGGTCATGACACATTTTTAGTGGTGGCCCATGCAGGTCCTTCATAGAATTGCTGTGGTATTCGAACTAGAGTATCACTACAGCCTGCAGTAGGATTAGAATAATTTTTGAAGGTACTCAATCACATTAGCAAAACTCTTAATCAAATTCCTTTTATCTAAATGTGCTGCTTATTATATTCCCTTGAATATAAACTGTCCTCCTTTGCTATGTAGACTCATTCTTATAAATTGTTTTCTTGTTTGATCTGTCTCCAGGATGGTCGAGACTAGATCTCATCGCCCAGGACAGGGGACACTGATGAGAGGTCTGCCACCTCTCATCATCAGCAGCCAGCCCCCGGTACCGTAGCCCCAGTTATGCCAGCTGGGGTGGGTGTTTCAGCGAGGAGCCCCTCCACCAGTAGTTCGCAGGCAGAGCCCAGTCATTCCGAAGATGCTCCAGCAGCAGCAGCCACCTTTAGGATCCGTTGACGCAGTCGAGCTATTCACTTTCTTTCAGCAATTTATGGAGGCCCAGCAGGCCCAGCAGTAGCGTCAGGCGGCAGAGTTCAGTCAGGGCATCGATCTGGCCCTGACGACAGTTAAGAGGGCTACAGCTCAGCCTCCGGCAGTTCAGCAGCAGCATCAGCCGAAGGAGAAGGGCATCCAGGATTTTTAGAAGATGCACCCGTAGGACTTCAGGGGTACAGAGGGCATCCTGTACGCAGATGAGTAGATTGAGCACATGGAGGAGATCTTCAGGCTGGCAGAGATTCCAGCGAGGCTGCAGATTGAGGCGACGGCTAGTATGATACAGGATTTGGCTCGCACGTGGTACCAGACAGATCCGAGGGTTGGTACACCTGGGCAGACTTTGGCAGCTTTCAAGAAGCTGTTCAAGGAGAAGTTCTTCCCCGACGCAGCGTTTGGTTCCCTTGAGACGCAGTTCGAGGCTTTGGTGCAGGGCAGTCAGACTGTCGAGGAGTACGTCGAGGAGTTCTGTCGTCTGGACAGGTTTGTTGAGGGGTTATCTGCCCGGAGGTTCAGGAAGGGACTAGTCAAGAAGGTGAAGTCCTATACCAAGAGTGCCCACAGTGCCACTTTTGAGAAGATGCTGGTGGGTGCCTTAGCAGCATAGGATGATCTTGAGCGGACGCTCAAGAGGAGGTGAGACACTCAGGGAGCCAGTGGTAGCAAAGGACCGGCCAAGAGGCCGTACTTTCAGCAGCAGCACCAGCAGAGACAGTTTCAGCCGCAGCAGTTTCAGCAGCCGAGACTTCAGCCAGCTCAGCATCAGCAGCCGAGACAGCAGCAGCAGGCCCCGAGGCAGCAGTCTACTAGTTGTACCTTTTACAGGAAACCGGGGAATAGATGGACTGAGTGCAGGAAGAGGCTGGAGAACTGCCTTCTCTACAGTTCATCGGAGCATCAGCTGAGGGACTGTTCCCTCTTTGCAGGCAGAGCAGCATAGGAAGCAGGAGCCAAGGCTCCAGTCGGACCGCAGAAGGGACCGCTGTCGATTCAGCAGCAGCGGTTCGTACAGCATCAACAACAGGCCAGGGGAGGCCAGGAGGGGCAAGTTTTGCCATGGCGGTCGAGGATGCAGAGGCTGTTAGGGAGCTGATCACAGGTTCTGTTCTTTTCGACTCCATTCCAGCTTTTGCCTTATTTGATTTCGAGGCTTCCCACAGTTTTGTGTCTGTATCATTTGCTGTTAGACACTGCCTTGTATCTGAATCATTGCCTAGGACCTGCAAGATCACGACCGGGGGTGGTATTATCCTCGTGAGTGATGTATGCAGAGGATGGAGTATTATTTTGGAAGGCCGAGAGTTGGAGGTGAGTCTGCTCGTAATGCCACTACCGAACTACGATATCGTATTAGGTATGGATTGGTTCAGCAGGCATCATGCCAGCATAGATTGGCGTGGGGGTAGAGTTCTGTTCGGAGCACCAGGAGAGCCAGAGTTCGAATTCACCCGACGGCAGGCGGAGCAGAGCAGCGGGCTTTTCTGCGGAGTTTCAGTCGAGGAGCAGGAGGCACTACATCCTTTGATTATGGAGTTCATGGATGTCTTGCCAGAGGAGTTGCCAGGACTTCTACCAGACAGAGACGTTGAGTTCTCGATAGACTTGGTTTCCGGCACGGAACCGATTTTTCAGCATGTCTATCGAGTGAACAACAGTGAGTTGGTAGAATTGAAGAAGCAGGTGGATGAGCTGCAGGACAAATGCTTCATCCGATCGAGTTCTTCACCATGGGGTGCACCGGTACTCTTTGTACCCTAGAAGGATGGGTCGGTACAGATGTGTATCGACTACGGGGCACTCAACAACCTCACGATCAAGAACAGTTACCTACTGCCACGGGCGTAGGTGTCGTACACCCTTATCTTGGGATGATGTTTGAGAGCAAGCTTTATTAGGACCTGAGATGGTTGTTGACGCAACCAAGAAGGTGAAGCTCATCAGGACAGACGTCGCGTGGCACAGGACATACATCGGCATTAGGCCGATAGCTACCGGAGGCCTTTGGAGTTTGAGGTACAGATTAGAGATAGTATTAGAAGTAGGTTGTTATTTGTGTTTGTTTGATCATGTTTAATTATTTTGTAACTTGAGATCTTGTTTGTGTTTAGGTCAGAGACATTATTTTTCTAAGGATATATCCGACTCGTGGTATCATACATTTTGGTGGAAGTGAAAAGCTTAGCCCGTATTTCATCGGACCTTTCATGATCAGCGGAAGAGTCGGTGACGTGGCATACAGGCTAAACTTGCTACCTACACTAGTGGGTGTCCACAATGTATTCCACGTATCGCAGTTGAGACGGTATGTGGCTGATCCTAGCCATGTACTTGACCATTCGGAGATTGAGGTGGGACCTACTCTCAGTTATCCAGAGCAGCCAGTGGAGATTCTGGATCGTCGAGAGAAGGTACTGAGAAACTAGGTGATACCCTTGGTTCGCGTTGCATGGAGGCATCATTCTCCAGGAGAGTCTACCTGGGAGCGGGAGGATAAGATGCGCGAGTGATACTCATATCTTTTTGGACCTTGAGGTATGATTGTCTATCCTTCTCATCAGTCTAGTTTCACCTTTTAATTTCGAGGACGAAATTCTTTTAAGGAGGATAGATTTGTCACTACCATATTTTAGCTTGAGTGTATTTTAGTCATTTTGAGAATTTTTGGATTTATTTCGAATTATTGAAGTGATGAATGTTATTTTGACCTTTGCTAGTTGAGACTTTGGAGACTAACCTAGATGTTGACTCTAGCTATGGTGACTTGAATCATATAGTGGGACCCTAGTCTAACTTAAGTCAACCCAGTTAAGTCATTTAGAATCAAGTTTCATATAGGAGAATAAATGATTAGGTTCATGGACTTTTGACTTAAGGAGTGATTTCCTTTACCATTGAAACTTGGCCCAAGCCCATTAGTCATAACCCTAACCCTAATTCCTCTTTTATTGGCCGGCCACATAGGGATCCCCCCACTATATAATCTCTCTTCCTATTCTTCTTGCCTCTTTTGTATCAAATCAACTTTTGGAAAAGAAAGGTATTGGTCATTCTTCCCCAATCCATAACTATTCTATTTTAATTCCTTTTTGACTCTAATTTTCTCACTCAATTTTCTGTTCATGGAGAGAAATCTCAGTTTTGGTATAATTTTGAGCTTTTGGCTAGCAAGGAGAATCATCATATTTGGGGCTTTTTTTGTCATTGACACTTTATAGGTAAACACCCTAAACTATGTTTTAATTCTAATTTCTTCGCATAATAGCCTAGATCTAGGTGTCCCCTACCTGTGGTGTGTGATTTATGAAATTTTGTATTGATTTCGTGTCCGTATCGAACACGTATCTTAATCTAGTTCTAGGTGTTTGATAGAATGCCTCAATTGAATTTATTTTGCTGTTTTTGAAAAGTATTTGAATAAAAATGTTGATTTATATGCGTATAATGATTTCCATGTGGACTGAGTCAATTTCGAGCCGTGTCCGTGCCCAAACAGGACACGAACACGCTCACTGTGCATGCGCAGACAGTGTCCTGCTGCCCGACACTGAGTACTCTCTACTCAGGACACGTGGACACGAAAAATTTTGGAAGAATGTCGGGGCAATGACTGACATCAACCTCCCAATGTTTGGGATCACATGGTTCACCACACGAGAATAAATCTGACCCGTACTGGATGCACACTGTGCACGCACAGTCAGGATTTTCTCACTGCCACGCGTCTCGTGTCCGCACAGGACACGACATAGACACTTCGTGTTGTGTGCAGTATGTAGCCCTAGTATTGGGCTACATGTGGACGTGAACACGTGGACACACGTGTCGTGTGTCGTGTCTACGAACGCGATGAACACGTGTACGAGACTATACACTACCTTGATGTACACAAGTATGGGAATTGGCTTGGACACGTTTGTGTCCAGTTTTTGGACACCAAACCACTTGCATGACACATCCACATGTGACACATGATTTACCAACCTTTAAAATTGATTATTAGTTGTATTTGGATTTCAAAAATTGGGTTTTCCCTAATTCCTGATACAAGGTGCTGATATTCGACTTTTTGAGAATTAAACTTGGGTTTAAACTGATTTCGAATGATTAATTATCATGTTAGTTCACATGTATCATATCTGATTTTAATATACATGTTAGGGTTCATGTTGGCATAGGGATTTATGGGCTTTCGAATTTCATTGGACTGTCAACTTGTAAACTGTTTTGTGTACACTCAACTGAATTCAAAAATTGAGAATAGATGTGTACACTGAACTGAGAACATATTATACACACACACATATATACAAACCTGAGAACCTATACTACCTACTACTCACTAATTCTCATGTACACACTGATTCCTGATACCTATATACACACACTCATATACATGTACACAATGACCTGAGAACATGACACACACACAAACTGGAAACCACATACACACTCACACATTGATATCACTCACTCACCCTTACACTAAACTGAGAATACCCCTTACTGCCATACATATACAGGAACCTATACACACACACACACACTGTTATGTACACACAAATAACACACACATATATGCACTCACATGTCACACTATCTCTCTCTCTATTTATGTATATATATAATATCTATAACTTGCTAGATAATAATGTAATTTTTTTTTTTGGGAAATAGAACCTTTATTGAATGATAGGCACAAAATGCCGAAGCCTATACAAGTAAGCGCGCCTCGCGCGAAGACCGACCCAAAACAAAGAAAAAGAAAGAAACAAAGAAAGAAACACGAGGTGTTGCCCACAAAACGAAAACCGGACCGGGCATCAGAAGGTTAGGCGGTCAAAGCGATATCCCGTGGGAGTCCCTGCCCCAGTCAGCAGCCCAGGGCAGCCCAAAACTGGTTCGAGGTGTGAGAGCAACACCTCTTTCTTTTGAAGATTTACCGAACCACCTCTCTGAACAATTGAGGAGGCGGGAACTGACGGCCGTCGAATCTGTATTTGTTTCTATTTTTCTATAATACCCAAAATGCGGCGGCAGCGACGATCTGATGGCCGTGAGATGTGTTCCAGCTGGCCAGCAGATCGTTGACGCCCCCGTTTGTGGGGACCATTTTGTAACTGAAGTGGAGGTGAGTCCAAATGTGAGAGGCAGACTCCCCAGAAAGTAGAACGTGATCGACGGATTCTGGATGATGATTAACACAACAGTGGCATCTGGACGCCAGACTATATCCAAAGGATTTGACGGCATCATCAGTAGGGAGTTTCCGACGTGCGGCATGCCAGAGAAGAATGGACCATTTCGCCGGAATACACGTGTGCCAAAACTTGGCAGAAGGGGATGTCGTGAGTTGTATGTCTCTGATGATGGCTCTGGTCGAAGCTAGGATGAAGACGCCTCCCTGGTTGGGAGACCATCTGAGCACGTCATGAGCGTCATTGATCGAAAGATTAGAAGCACCCAAGTTCGCCAAGGCTGCCGGACCCAGCCAATCTCGAACCCTATCCGAATTCCACCCTGACGCGTCATCATCCCATAAATCTCGAATCTCGCACAGCGACGGAGTAATAGCGTTGGGCCTGAGGAGATCGTCCCCCAACCAGCGTTCCTTGCAGGCCTGTGAATGACCATTGCCCAGGGTCAGGCGTAAGTGTGGTTCCGCCAGGTTATGACCTCGGAGGATGTGCCGCCACGACACGGAGGATCTGTTATTGGCAGTCGCCTCAGTTAAGTGACAGAATCTGGAGTATCTCGCTCTCATGAACCTGGTCCAGATCGAGCTTTCAGAGCAGATTTTCCACCACAATTTTGCCGAGAGAGCGTCGACCATGTGTGCGAGCCTGCAGAATCCCAGACCCCCCTCTTCAGTAGGTTTGGCCATGGAAGCCCAACTGGCCCAGTGAAGCTTGTTTTTTCCCTCGAGATGACCCCAAAAGAAATTGGCGAGGATGGCTTCAATAGAATGGAGCACTTTGGTGGGGGGCGAGCACACCGCTAGGGTGTATATGGGGATGGAGGATAGAACGTGCTTAATGAGTATTAACTTCTCCCGGGGGGAAAGGGTGGCGTTATGCCATCCCGCAATTTTCTGGCGAATCTTGTCCACCAAGTGAGCATATATCCCAGAGTTCGCTCTGCCGTACACCAACGGGCAGCCTAAGTACAGGAAAGGGGGGTAAGCTGTGGAGAAGGAGGTCATGGAGGACAGCACAGCCGAGTGAGTCCTATCGGCTTTATGATGAGTGTAGATCACACTCTTGCTGTTGTTGATTTTCTGCCCAGAGCAACGAGTGTATTTAGCAAGAGTTCTCATAACCACCTCAATGGCTCCAATAGCGCCAGCGGAGAAAATGAGGATGTCGACCGCGTACGCAAGATGAGTTATGAGAGGGCAGCCGGTCGTTGTGTGAAAGTGTTGGAACCCCGGAGATCGCGGCATGATTTTGAGGTATCTGCTCAGGGCTTCAACCGTGATAATGAAAATGGTGGAGGAGAGGGGGTCTTCCTGTCTAACTCCACGAGTAGCTTTGAAGAAACCTTGAGGTTGGCCATTGATGACAGTGGAAAACCAGGAGTTGTTGATGGATCTAAAGATGATGTCGATAACCGGTTCCGAAAAACCAAAGGCTCTGAACACCCAGATCATGAACTGCCAATCAAGGCGGTCGTAAGCTTTTTCCATGTCCAGTTTGATGGCAACGTACCCCCCCTGGATGGGAATTTCATACACGTGATCATCTCTTGGGCCAGGAGGATATTATCGGTGATATTGCGACCTTTGACGAAGCCGCTTTGCTCTTCGGAGATGATTCTGGGGAGGATGTACGACATTCTGGAGGCGATAATTTTAGAGATGCTTTTGTTGGTAAAAGTACAGAGGCTGATTGGTCTGAAGTCTTTGAAGGTGTCTAGATTGTCTTTCTTGGGAATGAGGATGATGTGTGCGGAGGATATGGATTTCGGATAAGTGGCTCCTTGAAAAAAAGCGGTAGTGGCTTCCCCGAGGTCGGACCGAATGATATCCCAGCAAGTTCGGAAGAACACCTCGTTGAATCCGTCTAGACCCGGGGCGCTGTTGGCATTAATCGACCACACAGCTGTCTTAATCTCGTCGACAGAGGGGGGAGCGCGGAGGCTTTCGTTATCCCTGTCATAAATCAGGGAGGGGATCTCGGACAGGAATCCGTCATCTATAAATACGGCCTCTTTAGCAAACATGTTGGAGAAATAGTTCGTGGATGCCGTCTGGATGTTCACCGGATCGTCCAGAAGTTGGCCATTATCATCGCGGATGCGATGGATCTTGAGAGAGCTTTTGCGTCCTTTGACGCATTTGTGAAAGAAGACAAAATTCTTGTCCCCTTCCAAGTCCCAGGTTAATCTAGCCTTTTGTCTCCAGAATTCAGATTCAACCCTGATTCTAGATTTGAGGATGGCCTTGGCGAGGTTGAGGGAGGCACGATTCTCCTGGGAGCTGAAGAGGGCGAAATCAATCTCCGCACGAGTGACATCGTCTTCAGCATCCTTAATGGCTTGGAAAATGTCTCCGTACGCAATTTTGCTCCAGGCCGTAAGGGCTTTCCTAGTAGCTTTAAGTTTGGTAGCAATTCTGACCAGAGGATCCGGGTGAGAGACAAAAGCCCAAGCCTCTTCCATGATGTGCATGAACTGGGGGTGGTGGCTCCAGAAGTCAAGGAAGCGGAAGGATTTTTTGATGCGATTATGAGTGATGTTTATCTCGAGAAGGAGGGGGGAATGATCCGATTCTGTGGAGTTCAGTACGACAGATTACTGATCAATCCTAAATCCAACCAACAGTCATTCACCATGGCTCGATCAAGGCGGGAGTACTGCCTACGCGTACCATCTTGCATATTGCACCAAGTGAACTGGTTGCCGTGGAAGGGGATGGCGGAAAGGTGGGCGGTTAGGGCAAAATTGTTGAAGTCCTCCATGGCCGAATGAGGGGGGTCATGACCACCGAATTTCTCCTCTCTGTAAGAGACCGTGTTAAAATCTTCGATGCAGAGCCATGGCGAATCCTCGTGAGGAAGGAAGGGACCCGACAGAAGCTTCCAAAGAATTTTACGTTTCGGGATACTACAGCTACCATGGATGGCCGAAAGGAGAATGCGAGACTTGAAGACGGGGTGCTCTACCCAATAGGAGAGGGCGTGGGGGGAGTCGTTGATAATGCCAAAGCGGAAGTCTGCCGTGAAGAAAATCCAAATGTCGTGACAACTGGTGATCGCGGAAGGAAATCCCAGCTTGAGTTGAATTTCTTTCATTTTTTTGTGAGGTATTTTGGGTTCGATAATGACAAGAAGATCAATCCGATGCGATTTGGTAAGACTGATGATCCGATTCATAGTCTGTCTATTTCCAATGCCTCGAACATTCCAAGAAAGAATGTTAGGCATTAAATGAGGAGGTAGGGGGTTTTGCAACTTTGTGGCAGATCTCGTGGTCATAGCCGTACGCTGCCTTTGTTTCTTGGATTTCTTCTTTTTCTTGAGAGAGCTGTTTTCTGGGCTGGTGCTGAATGGAGCTAGAGTCCGATCTGAACTCGAGTAACCGACAGCGACCGCGGTAGGGAAAATGTCAGAGTCTTCGCACTCCGTCAGAGCGCAAAGAGGATTGTCTCGATCGAGGAAGCCCGCTTTCTGAGCCTGCCAAAATCTTCCTGTGAGCGGGGGGAATGGGCGAGAAGGAACGATGTCCGATCGAAGGGGGGGCGGTGAAGCGACTGAGGACGGAGCCCTGGCTGCCTCACCGATGGAAGACGATCTGAGACCTGCCGAAGACTGGACATCGGAAGCACTATTGTGGAGGAGGAGGCTTGGGGAGGGGCAGGAAGGGAGAAAGGAGAGATGGGGGGTTGTGGAGGGGAGGTATGTCGAGGCCGGAAGGTGAAGGGGGAGGGGGGTTGGGGAGGCCACCGGAGGTAGGCATCTCTGGAGGGCAATCATCCGGATCAAATTCAAGTGCTACGAAGGAATTATGGAGAGTAATGGCGAGAGAGGGGGATGAGGGGTTAGGGAGGTAATCAGAGAACGGCAGCTCTGGAGCGCCATCAGCTGAATCCGAGACTATCGCTCCGCTGGGATTGTGGATAGTGATGGCGAGAGAAGGGGGTGGTACGGAGTCAGAAGCAGAGAGGATGGAGGGACTCCGAGCGGGAGCTGGGGGGTTGAGGGGGATCCACGTTGTGGAGCGGGATGGGGGTGCTGCGCCGGTATCGCGCGCTTTCTTGGGGACAGGTTTCTTGAGTTCTGGGTGAGCTCGGAAGCAGTGTTGCAGAGAGTGTCCGCACATTTGGCAGTGTTGACAGAAAATAATGCTGTTGTCGTAAACCAGCGTTTGACTGAAAGATTGATCTCCGAGTTCTATCTCTATCACTTTGGGTGGCTCGTTTGTGAGGTCCAGTTCTACGCAAATCTTTGCGTAGTTACATTTAGATAGGTTTCTCGTTTCTTCGGCGATGGCTACTAGGACTCCGAAAGAGCTGGCGATCCTCTTGAGGGCAGCAGCAGGAAAGCATACTAGGGGGAGATTGGGAAGGGTGATCCAGGAGGTGATGATGGTCGAATCGATCTTGGGGTTAAAGTTCGGTGACCATTTGACAATTTTGGCAAACTGAGTGTCAATTTTGGTCGTGCCTTTCATCCATACTTTGCTGTAGTCCTGGTCGGAGGAGAGATGAAGAAACAGGTGTTTAGGGTCGAGGGAAGCTATCCGGTAGGTTGCCGACAGTCCCCATCGAGTGATGGTCTCCCGAACGATAGACATTTTAGGGCATCCGGATCCGAACTTGAGAACCAAAGTTCTGCTGAAGGGGAAAGAGAGGGAGCGGATCTCCTCGCAAGAGAAGGGGACCCGGATAGGGTATCCGTCCGACGGAGGCGTCAGATTGACATCAGGCAGGACCACTTCCACGGCCAGAAAAGGGCCAGACCTAACCCGATCAGGTCTGAGGGCGTCCGCAAAGGAGAGGGAGCTGGAGAGGGTATTGGGTGCCGACGGGTTCAGGCCAGAGGGCGATCCACGTCTCGATGAGGGGTCAACATCTTTTAGAGCCCTGAGGGAGAGGGGGTCTACCGAGGAGCTCGGGAGAATACCGCCGGAGGACGGGTAGGAGGAACGATCGTCGTCCTGAGCGCCCACACCAGCAACTGCCGGAGGAAAGGAGGCTTGTGCCAAGGGAGAACCCGAGCAGGCAAAGGCCTGTGGGGGGGAAGGAACATCGCCGACGACCGCCTGTGTCACGACCCGGTCCCCAAATACTTGGGTCGAATCGGATCATGCCCAGCCTGCACCGTTGATGAGACGGCGGCAGTAAGCTGTAATCCATATTGCAGGTCAATCAACAACAAGTAAACTAAAATTTACCACAACATTTATTCGATAATAAACTTGTCCAGTACAAAAGTTTAAAAGATCCAAAAAACTGAAATAAGACTAGCTAACACCAACAGCATCTAAGGAGACGCCGATCCATCGTCGTCAGGTAGTACCGCCGGGTACCGAACAGGATTGTTGAACATTAGCTCTGTGCCACCAGATACTCTAGAAAGATCAACCTCAGAGTAACCTAAAATGTTGGTCTCCAGTCAGGAGTGAGCAAAGTACAGTTCATGCAAATTTTAACAATTAAAATAACAATTTATAACATGCATTTTTAAACAGTTTGAAAATGAACAATTTTGAAATAGTACAGTACAGTGATATGAATAGGTAAAGAATATGACCGGTTTGGGTACATTTGTATCCTAGCGATACGGTATGGCTTATCCCCGTGTGAGAGAGGGGTAAGCTAACACATTCATTATCCTAAGTTTGGATTTGGTCATATCCAGTACACTATTCCCCCAGTCCCCAACAATACGATCAATGCTCCCGAAGGAGTTCGTGTAAACAGTGATTTAAACTTGCAATGAAACAATTGTGAAAATAATTGTAAAATCTACATAAAATGTACTTGCCTTAAACTTCCGATTGAACAAGGTTGGTACTTCGGTATTCGAAAGGTCACGCTCTTCCTTGAATTCCTACATTCCGGGAAAACTTTGTCTCAGAGCCAAACTTAGAGTTATCTAGTTACAATCTCTATTTGTCTTTCCTAGTCAATTTTAGTCAACAACATCACAACGTTTACTAGTGAGTTGTACTTTTGGAAATTCCATTTTATTTTGCTTTTTCAGGAAAACTTGTAATTATCTTCTAATTTATTAAAACTTTGTATTTTGTACATAAATTATTATTTATTTAAAAAAATGAGAAGAAATCATAATTCATCAATTAATTACTAATAATCTACTATTTACGTTACACTACAATACCCAGAAAAGAAAATAGAAATAAGTCCTAAAATTATTACATTTTCACAGTACGCATAGTAATTTGGGCTTATGCCCTTACAAACCAATTTACACGAATTTAAATAAGACAAAATGGTTAGTCTAAAAATTAAATATTAATAATTCTTCAAAATTCCTAATTTTAAATTATAGAAAAAAACTGTGAGTCTCAGACTCTGGTCCATTCTTCACATTTAGCTACTCTGCCTCAACGTCCGGTCGAACCGGTGCGTTTGCATTTCACTGGGGCCCAGTGACCGTTTAAGGTCGTCGCCCAAAATATTATAAAAATAATATTTAACTCGAAAAATCATTTCGAAAATCATTTAATAAAATTCCCGAAAATTTCGGCAGCATTCCCTCTGTTTTCGGGATAACCCAAAACTGGGAAATGCTCCGGTTTTCCTGCAAAAATATTTCCAACCCCAAAATATATATATATATAACCTTCACAGAAAACTCCCGAAATCCATTCGGAAAACCCGAAATCTCAACAGGACCAACATTCCAGAGAATATAATCCGAAGACAGAGAAATAAAACCAATATATATATATAAATTTATTTTCAGAATTATTCCCGCGATTTCTCAGAAAACCCGAGAAGGAAACGGAAATCCCGAAAGCATCAGAAAATCCCACAAAAACAATACCACAGAAAATGTTTTCCTAAAAGGAAAACCCACAGAACGTAACTTCCGAAATATTCAGAAAATCCGAAACCGAAAATGGAACGGAACCACACTGAAATTCCGAATTCCCATAGGAATTGGGTTGGACCAATTCATCATAGACTAAAGGAAATCTCGGGATTAGAGGTTACCCAAAACCGACGACGGAATCCGAAGAGTAGCTTCGGACTCGGAACAGAAACGGAAATGGAAGCGGAAAGTCGACAGAGCACACAGGGGCCGTACAAGTCAGCACCGGGGAGTAGATCGGAACAGCAGAGGGGCGCGCGGGGTTGAACGTCGGCGATCGGACGGCCGGGGTCGGGCGCACGGGGTACAGCGGGAACGGCGCGGGGTCGGTGCGGATGAACACGGGGACGGGGCCTCGGGAGGTGCTCGGCCCAGAGGGGTCGACCGGAGCGGATGGGGTGCGCCGGAGCTTCAGGAACGGGGTCGCCGGAAATGGTTTGTGAACGCTAGGGCTTGAGGAATTGGGGAAGAAGAAGATTGGGATGGTGGTGTGGAGAATAGTGAGTAGTAGGGACTTTTATAGGAAGGAGGGGAGGGGAAGTTACGAAGTCGGAGAGCCATCCTCAAGGCCGGCGGTGGTGGAAAACCCAAGGGTTAGCCGTTGCAATGGGAAGAAGAGGAATAGACCCAAAAAAACCAAAAATGAAATTATTCATTCCATTCTAGAATGATTACAGCAAACATTTGCTCAGGGAAAGGAAAAATAGACTTAAAAATAGGCTTATGGGCCAAAAGTATTGGGTTCTCATTCTCTTTCCAGAAGAATGACTTAACTGTTAGTTAAGTATATGGGTTTGGTAAATGGGTATTGGGCTGTAGGAAAATAATGGGTCCCCATTTGGTTTTAAAAAGGGTTTGACCAACCAAAGACTGTTGGATTAATGGAATGGGCTTAGTGATAGTTATGGAAAAATTGTTGGGTTTTATAAATAGGCTTTAAATTCATTTGGGTTTGGGTATGGGTAGAGTCCAAAATGGGCTTAAGGCTTGGGCTGGATTTTAAGGCTTGAATCAAAGCTTATGTAAAGAAAATCATTTTGATCCAAATATTTAAGTAATAGCTTAAAAGATAAATGATTTCTTTTTAGAAAAATTATAACTAATAATTTAAAGTTCTAAAATATTTAAAAATATTTTACTGTCTCATATCGGGTTCGAACCGGGTTCGGGTCTGGACTGTCAAAAATCCAAGTTTAACTATTTGGAAAATAATTTACTCTTAAATAAATATTATTAACATCTAACATTATTCTAAAGGAAAATTTTATTGCTAACAAAATTTTATTTAGCAAATAAAAAAAAAATTAGAAGTAAACTAAAAATACGGGTTTCACAACCTTCCCTCCTTAGAAAATTTCGTCCTCGAAATTTAAGGACAGGTAGGACAGGATTCCCACAATTCAATTAGACACGAGTATGGTGTTCAGGTTCAAACAATAAGAATTTTTAAAGGTAATCATGGATGAGACAATTTAGGGACAAAATAAAATATAAAGCGAACCAAAGTGTATGAGGTTGATCAGACCATCATTGCACCGGTTCTGATTAGACAATATATTAATGGAGGCCTCCAATAAGATAATGTCATGATCAAGCTTGAAAAAGGAATAGCTCGCAAAACTAGGCTAACAAGCATAATGTCAAATTTGAAAATGAAACAGATGAGTATGGAAAGAAATAGGAATAATGATTCAACTTTGCCTGATCTTCATCTCACCTCTGACTATGCTTGTTACTGGTTTCTCTGACACTGCCTTCTTCTACAAATTCCAGTGGTTGACAACTGTTGTCTGCCCAGTGCTTCTGTCTATCATAGCTTGTCTCTGATCATCTTCACTTCCTCTGCTGCGCCAGTTACTCTCTCTGGATCTAACAGTATTCTTTCTTCTACATCATCCTATGCAAGTTATGTACAAAAACTACATCCAAAACTTCAATGATGTTGTACTGATGCTAACTGGGTATTTATTGTAAGAAAACTCTACCAAAGATAATTGATCTTTCCAAGATCCTCCAGATTCCAGGAGGCAAGATTCTTCAGCAAGTCTTCAAACGTCTAGATTGACTTCTTTGATTGTCTGTCAGTTGGAACTTCATGAATCCGGTAGATGTGTCTCTTGCACATTGCCGCCAACTCTTTCGTGAATAAAGCAACTTCATAATGAACTAACTTGGTCAGTCAGTCCACAAAATCCAATTGATGATCTTCCCTTCTTAGGAACAAAGTAATCCTAACACAAGGTCCATTTATGTGTTCCTACTTCTACTTCGAAATATCCAGCGTCTGCAGGAATCTTGCTAATTTCCACATGTTGACAGAATACCTAACCTCATTCTTGGAATTTGTCCTTCTTCATTACATAACACC
Organism: Iris pallida; assembly: GCA_029216955.1. Taxonomy (NCBI): domain Eukaryota; kingdom Viridiplantae; phylum Streptophyta; class Magnoliopsida; order Asparagales; family Iridaceae; genus Iris; species Iris pallida. Next base: position 5,413,111 of record JANAVB010011397.1, on the reverse strand, counting down.
ATTTAATGGTACACACATCCTGATACATCTGGTTAGAGTGTGTGGGATACTGCGCTTCTTAGTTCACCAGAAGGTATACAACCTCGTACCATTCTTCAAAAGCTCCATCGTTAGCAATAAAGAAACTCCCAAATGTTCCTGCCAACACTTGATCTCTAAGTTTACAAGTGCCTTGTCTTGAAACTGCGTCTTCTTGACTTTGTTCTTCAGACTCGAGCTCACTTGCAGCTTTATTGACACTGAATCAGCATCTAGTTCCATCCTTCTATCTTCAGACAGTATGCTCTCCAGCCCAACTTCCTGATGTCTAGGTGCCGCTTCTTGGTCAAACCATCGATATCAGCTTCAATCGTCTTCATTTACCCAATATTCCGCTCTTTCTGAGTAGAAATATATTTCAGACTTTTATAGTCCGTATATAATTTTACTCCCTTTCCATAATAATTCCATAGCCTTAAAGCAAGGATACTTACAACAAGTTCCGAATTATGTGTGGGATAGTTCTTCTCATGAGTCCGTAATTGCCTAGATATGTAGACAATTATTTTTCCATGTTGTTGAAGAATACAACCCAGCCTTTTTCCTGAGACATCTCTGTAGATGGTGAAACCACCGGATCCTGCGGGTAGCGCAAGGATTGGTAAGCTTCTTCTACAGCTTCTTAAATGCGTCCAGACAAACTCTTCATTCTTTCGAGTCAGCTTCATCATCGACTCAGCAATCTTAGCGAATTCCTACACAGATTCCAGTAGTATCCCATCAAGTCCAAGAAACCATTGAACTTAGATATACGACTTCTCCACAGCGGCTATCTATCTAGAGTCTATCAAATTTTCTTCTCTTGTGACATTATGGCAAAAACCACATTGTCTAAGAAAATTCATGTCTTGATAGCTTACCAAAAACTTCTTCAAAGTTCCTAGAAATTTCTCAGATGCTCTTCATGTTCTTCTTCAGTCCTTGAGTATATCAGATTTTTGTTATCTAAAGAAAAGACAACAAACTGATTCAATTACTCATAAAAAGACTCTGTTCATGAGATTCATGAACACAACATGAGTATTCATCATTCCAAGAGACATGATCCAAAAATTCAACTACCAGTATTTGGTGTTGAATGTCGTCTTAAGAATGTACTCCTTCATGATCTTATTCTGATGGTAGTCAGTTCTTAAGTTAATCTCCGAAAACCCTTAAGTTCACTCAACTTGGATAGATCATCAGTCGAGAAAAAGTAATTCTTCAGTGCCCTGATAGTCTACTCTCATCCATATTGTTTTATCCTTCTTGGATACAAACAAGACTGATGCTTCTTAGAGTGAAGCTCCGTCTTATATGAAACCCAACACCTTTAGTCCATTGATCTAATCCTTCATTTCCTTGGCTTCCTTCAGGTCGATTCTATAGTATCACTTAGTCATAGGGAAGGAGCTAGGTACTAGGTTAATGGAATATTTCTATGCATAGGGTAATCCAGAAACTATTAGGGAAAACTTCTATCATGAAGATGTAACTAAGATTTTTATTCATATAAGAGAATTACAACAAAACTCTCATAATTGATCTAGGGACATCTTGTTACAGCTTCTTAATAGATAATACTACTCAGCAGTCCTAAGTACTATTCTTCATGGTTCTGGTTCTTGCTTGGGCATCTCCATTTTCTTCCTCTTCTATGATCCTTGATTCTGCTTCATCCCTTCCTACGGTCTGTTGGATAGAGTCCTGAGGTTGTGGCATAATAGACGCTCCGATACGATGATAAGATAAGAGGCAGTCCTTAACTTGATGTTCAGCAGATCCACACACCAAACATTGCCTTAATCTCTTGCGACAAATGTTGGCTTGGTGACCAGGTCTCTTACAGTAGGCACAAGCCAAAAGCTTCTTGCAATATGGTTGTCGGACAGGGCCCAAATATCTTCTATTCTTATGGGTATCCCTCCTAGGACGAGGTTCCGCTCCAACTTGGTTTAAAATGGCTAAGGTTGCGTCGTTGATATTCTTCATGACTTCTCTCGAGATATCCATCTGTTCAGCTTGAATCTTCTGATACTCTAGGATTTCTTGAAATAAAGCAACCATCTGAGAGGTGTTCTCTGGTACTGGTAAAGCAACATGAGTGGGTACTTCCTCAAAGAAAAGTAACCCAGTTAGAGGAGAGGTAGGATTTGCCAGTGTGGGGAAAACTTCACTGGATGATTGGTGAGGATGATCAATCAGCTGGTTGGGTGAAAAGCTCTGACTTGACTGAAGAGGCGGGGTTCGATCCGGAGATGATACCACATCGCCAGCAGAGTTGGTTTTGTCAGTGGTCATTCTCTGAAAGGTTTAGGATGCAAGCATAAGCAAGGTAACCTACCAGTCTATAAAAATATTTATCATATATAAATCGGTCCTATGTTGTGGCAATTTTGATGTTCTAGTGTTCCTAATTGTTTCTAGTATTCCTAAATTGTTGATTTAGAAGACCTGCATGGGCCACCACTAAAAACATGTCACGACCCGGTCCCCAAATACTTGGGTCGAATCGGATCATGCCCAGCCTGCACCGTTGATGAGACGGCGGCAGTAAGCTGTAATCCATATTGCAGGTCAATCAACAACAAGTAAACTAAAATTTACCACAACATTTATTCGATAATAAACTTGTCCAGTACAAAAGTTTAAAAGATCCAAAAAACTGAAATAAGACTAGCTAACACCAACAGCATCTAAGGAGACGCCGATCCATCGTCGTCAGGTAGTACCGCCGGGTACCGAACAGGATTGTTGAACATTAGCTCTGTGCCACCAGATACTCTAGAAAGATCAACCTCAGAGTAACCTAAAATGTTGGTCTCCAGTCAGGAGTGAGCAAAGTACAGTTCATGCAAATTTTAACAATTAAAATGACAATTTATAACATGCATTTTTAAACAGTTTGAAAATGAACAATTTTGAAATAGTACAGTACAGTGATATGAATAGGTAAAGAATATGACCGGTTTGGGTACATTTGTATCCTAGCGATACGGTATGGCTTATCCCCGTGTAAGAGAGGGGTAAGCTAACACATTCATTATCCTAAGTTTAGATTTGGTCATATCCAGTACACTATTCCCCCAGTCCCCAACAATACGATCAATGCTCCCGAAGGAGTTCGTGTAAACAGTGGTTTAAACTTGCAATGAAACAATTGTGAAAATAATTGTAAAATCTACATAAAATATACTTGCCTTAAACTTCCGATTGAACAAGGTTGGTACTTCGGTATTCGAAAGGTCACGCTCTTCCTTGAATTCCTACATTCCGGGAAAACTTTGTCTCAGAGCCAAACTTAGAGTTATCTAGTTACAATCTCTATTTGTCTTTCCTAGTCAATTTTAGTCAACAACATCACAACGTTTACTAGTGAGTTGTACTTTTGGAAATTCCATTTTATTTTGCTTTTTCAGGAAAACTTGTAATTATCTTCTAATTTATTAAAACTTTGTATTTTGTACATAAATTATTATTTATTTAAAAAAATGAGAAGAAATCATAATTCATCAATTAATTACTAATAATCTACTATTTACGTTACACTACAATACCCAGAAAAGAAAATAGAAATAAGTCCTAAAATTATTACATTTTCACAGTACGCATAGTAATTTGGGCTTATGCCCTTACAAACCAATTTACACGAATTTAAATAAGACAAAATGGTTAGTCTAAAAATTAAATATTAATAATTCTTCAAAATTCCTAATTTTAAATTATAGAAAAAAACTGTGAGTCTCAGACTCTGGTCCATTCTTCACATTTAGCTACTCTGCCTCAACGTCCGGTCGAACCGGTGCGTTTGCATTTCACTGGGGCCCAGTGACCGTTTAAGGTCGTCGCCCAAAATATTATAAAAATAATATTTAACTCGAAAAATCATTTCGAAAATCATTTAATAAAATTCCCGAAAATTTCGGCAGCATTCCCTCTGTTTTCGGGATAACCCAAAACTGGGAAATGCTCCGGTTTTCCTGCAAAAATATTTACAACCCCAAAATATATATATATATAACCTTCACAGAAAACTCCCAAAATCCATTCGGAAAACCCGAAATCTCAACAGGACCAACATTCCAGAGAATATAATCCGAAGACAGAGAAATAAAACCAATATATATATATAAATTTATTTTCAGAATTATTCCCGCGATTTCTCAGAAAACCCGAGAAGGAAACGGAAATCCCGAAAGCATCAGAAAATCCCACAGAAACAATACCACAGAAAATGTTTTCCTAAAAGGAAAACCCACAGAACGTAACTTCCGAAATATTCAGAAAATCCGAAACCGAAAATGGAACGGAACCACACTGAAATTCCGAATTCCCATAGGAATTGGGTTGGACCAATTCATCATAGACTAAAGGAAATCTCGGGATTAGAGGTTACCCAAAACCGACGACGGAATCCGAAGAGTAGCTTCGGACTCGGAACAGAAACGGAAATGGAAGCGGAAAGTCGACAGAGCACACAGGGGCCGTACAAGTCAGCGCCGGGGAGTAGATCGGAACAGCAGAGGGGCGCGCGGGGTTGAACGCCGGCGATCGGACGGCCGGGGTCGGGCGCACGGGGTACAGCGGGAACGGCGCGGGGTCGGCGCGGATGAACACGGGGACGGGGCCTCGGGAGGTGCTCGGCCCAGAGGGGTCGACCGGAGCGGATGGGGTGCGCCGGAGCTTCAGGAACGGGGTCGCCGGAAATGGTTTGTGAACGCTAGGGCTTGAGGAATTGGGGAAGAAGAAGATTGGGATGGTGGTGTGGAGAATAGTGAGTAGTAGGGACTTTTATAGGAAGGAGGGGAGGGGAAGTTACGAAGTCGGAGAGCCACCCTCAAGGCCGGCGGTGGTGGAAAACCCAAGGGTTAGCCGTTGCAATGGGAAGAAGAGGAATAGACCCAAAAAACCGAAAATGAAATTATTCATTCCATTCTAGAATGATTACAGCAAACATTTGCTCAGGGAAAGGAAAAATAGACTTAAAAATAGGCTTATGGGCTAAAAGTATTGGGTTCTCATTCTCTTTCCAGAAGAATGACTTAACTGTTAGTTAAGTATATGGGTTTGGTAAATGGGTATTGGGCTGTAGGAAAATAATGGGTCCCCATTTGGTTTTAAAAAGGGTTTGACCAACCAAAGACTGTTGGATTAATGGAATGGGCTTAGTGATAGTTATGGAAAAATTGTTGGGTTTTATAAATAGGCTTTGAATTCATTTGGGTTTGGGTATGGGTAGAGTCCAAAATGGGCTTAAGGCTTGGGCTGGATTTTAAGGCTTGAATCAAAGCTTATGTAAAGAAAATCATTTTGATCCAAATATTTAAGTAATAGCTTAAAAGATAAATGATTTCTTTTTAGAAAAATTATAACTAATAATTTAAAGTTCTAAAATATTTAAAAATATTTTACTGTCTCATATCGGGTTCGAACCGGGTTCGGGTCTGGACTGTCAAAAATCCAAGTTTAACTATTTGGAAAATAATTTACTCTTAAATAAATATTATTAACATCTAACATTATTCTAAAGGAAAAATTTATTGCTAACAAAATTTTATTTAGCAAATAAAAAAAAATTAGAAGTAAACTAAAAATACGGGTTTCACAGCCTGGGGAACCGAGGCCTGACCCAGCAAGGGGCTGTCGGAGAGGGCAACGCGAGACACGCCCAGGACGGAGACAGGTGAGGGGGAAGAGGGGATAGCTCCACGTCCGGAGGGGCCGGGGGAGCGGCCGGGGCGGACTTGGCCAACCGGGAGAAGGCAGAGTTGGGCCACGAGGGAGCGCCCGGGGGCGTGGCCGCAGCGCCGGGGCCGGGGACAGGGAGGGAAGGATGGACTTCCACGAACGGAGAACGCGACCGAGGAGATCAGGCTGTGAACGGCGACGGGGTCCGAAAGGCACGGAGGGGGAGGAGCGGAAGGTTGGGAGCCCATGTGTGAAGAGGTGCACAGCAGGGGGGCCAGACTACGCTGAGCCAACTGCGCAAGGGGGGGCCAAATAGCGCTGAGCCAACAGCGCTGAACCATCTTCGAGAGGGGGGGGGGGCCAGACTGCGCTGACCCATCTGCGCAGGGGGAGGGCCCACATGCAGCGCAAGGGAAGCTCCAGAAGTCCCTGTACAAAGGAGCACATCAGCATTCCGCATAATAAAGGCTTCCACGTGGGTCTCCTCTGGACAGGGGTCCACCGCAGAGGGAATCACCCTTCCTGCGCAAACCGAAGAGGAATCACTGTGCGCGCAAGATAGGACGGGCGAGCCGTCCGAGGACGCACAGGCTGGAGCGTCAACGCTCGGACCCCGAGGCACGCTCCCCCCGATGAAGCAGTCCCACGTGGGAAGACAAGAAGGAAGGGACATCAGCGATCCTGAACACGCCATCGGTGAGGGAACCGAGGACGTGCCTGCCGAGCGGGCATCGACGGGTCGCTTCACGCCGGGAGCGGGAAGGTGAGGCCACCGCAGAGGAGGTACGGCAGCACCTGGAACCACTGTCTGAGGCGGAGATACTCGGCCCGAGCTAGAGGCGGAGGGGGGCGGCCAGCTCAGCGGGGGCGCTACCGCGGGGAGGGACTGCCGGAGCAACGCCGAGGAACGGTCAACCCGGGCGATGAGCTCCTGCGGCCAGCGAGCACGAGGAGGGAGAAGGGAGTGTAACCCGGCCTGGGGAGGGGTTCCAGGTGTAATATATATATATATATATATATATATATATATATATATATATATATATATATATATATATATATAATGTAATATATATATATATATATGTGTGTATTGCCTATATGGAATTGGTATATGTAAATGTGGTGAACTTATGCTAGTGTGTTGCCAATGTAGATTGGTATATAGGTATATAGCCTATATGGCTTCCTATATGTAAACCTATGTCTATATGGGAAGGTATACACAAAAGTTTTGTGTGTTGATAGTTGTACAGCATTATGATGGTGTTTGAATACTAGGTAGACATGGTTAGGCTTAGTGAGACTTGTTTGGTTAGGATTTGACCTAGTTTGACTAGTGTAGTTGACTAGAGTTGACCAAAGGTTGACTTTAGACTAGATTGACCTAAAAATCATATAGAATGCATTGTAGTACTTATTTTACCATTTTGGATATGTTGTGACTTGTGCTATTCTAAATAGGAGCCAGACACCACTCCTCAGACAGTATTTTACTCCAGATACTCAAGATATCAGGCGAGTACATTCTCTGACCGTTTCATACTTGCTAGGACTATTACTTTACTTGATGCTGTCACGATGGAAACACAGATTAGTACTATATGGATCTTTTCATACGATGTTATACCCTCGGGAGCATCGAATACATCATGTCATGTGCGTTTCACTTTCATCATGTATTCCTGTACTTTCATCATTCATGTGCACTCTCTTGATTTATGTACTCTCATATTTACGGAGTGTAATGCATATAGTTCGTATTACGTATTTTGAAATATATATACGTATTTTATCTTGTGTTACATGATTTCTTGCTTGGCTTATCTTGGCATTACATGGCTTGGTCTATTTTGGGTTGGTTCGGCTAGGCTTGGATTGCCTTGGTTTATCATGAACCAAAGGGAGAACCCTTACCTACCACCACCATCATCCTTTATTACCCTCATTCTCTCTCTTCATTTACTACTTCTTCTCCACCATTACTTCTTCAACCACCAGGAAAGAGAGAGAGAGCTTAGGCAAGTGTAGCTTGCTTCATGGAGGAACTTTATTTTTATTGTTCCATTCTCTTACTCTCGAGATTCTAACACACTTTAGTACTTAGCATTTCTAATTTCTATGGCTCAATTTGTGTAGATCTAAGTTTATAGTATTTTCAAATTTTTTGGGTTTTGATCTACTTAACATTATTATTTTCAAGTTTTGATGGTTCCATGTTGTAGAGAAATTTATTATGCCCCATTTTGTCCTATAGAAGTTCGGATTTGGACTCTAGATGCAGATTTTATGAAGCTTGGAAGCCATGGCATGCATGGTTCTTCTTCTCGGAATAATGGAGAAGAAGAACAATTTCGTAGCCGCATGAACTTCCGTGGCCGTATGAAGTTCTGTGGCCGCATGAACTTCCGTAGCCGCATGAACTTTCGTGGCCGCATGAATTTTTGTGGCCGCATGAAGTTCCGTGGCCGCATGAACTTCCGTGGCCGCATGAACTTTCGAGACCGCATGAATTTTCATGGCCACATGAAGTTCCGTAGCAGCATGAACTTTCGTGGCCGCATGAATTTTCGTGGCCGTATGAAATTTCGTAGCCGCATGAATGCCGCATGAAGTTCCGTAGCCGCATGAAGTTTCGTAGCCGCATGAAGTTCCGTGGCCGTATGAAGTACCGTAGCCGCATGAAGTTCTGTAGCCGCATGAACTTTCGTGGCCGCATGAAGTTCCGTAGCGGCATGAACTTCCGCAGCCGCATGAACTTTCGTGGCCGCATGAAGTTACGTAGCCGCATGAACTTCCGTGGCCGCATGAAGTTCCGTGGCCGCATGAAGTTCCGTAGCCGCATGAACTTCCGTGGCCGCATGAACTTCCGTAGCCGCATAAATTTTCGTGGCCGTATAAACTTCCGTAGCCGCATGAATTTCCGTGGTCGCATGAACTTCCGTAGCCGCATGAATTTCTCTTGATTCCCAGCCGCATAAGCGCGCATGCTTTCTGCCGGATGGCTCCCTCCTCAAGTTTTGTCCTCTTTATTATTATTTATTAATATTAATATTAATATTAGTATTATTAAACTGAAATGTCATATTATGTTTATGTCATATAAATTTTGGCATATTTCCTGAACACGATAGTGGCCCGCCGTGGCACTCTTTCGATAAGCAAACTGACATGATATATCATGACACGCTGTTACGACAGCTAGCCTGACATGACAAGTATGAATGACCTGGACACCGTGGACGATTGCGTTTGTACAAATAAACTAGTACTGTCTTGCATCATGTCTAGGATAGGGATCCCTGAGTACCACGGTCAGGGATACCTACAGTAATTGACTAAGGCTAATAAACTAGAATAATTCAGTAGATATGAAGAGATTCTCAGCTACAGACAATTCCGTTATTTGGGCGCATTAAGTGGACTTGTAGCCTACCGACGAGTAGGGCACATTTCTAGCACACAGTCACGTGTTGCATTCTTCATAAACGGATATTCGACCTAGATAACCGGATGGTCTGCAGGGCTTGTGGCTGTTGGAATAATCTTATTGTATTTTGCTACTAACTAGGCCTGTGATAACCCTAGTTAGTTAAAAGTATCAAGCCGTACTCTTGATTGGCCGTGATTGATTGGATGGAGTTTATTCCAGCTTAGTCTTATCCTGATCCTGTACAAGATTATGACATAACATGATTATTGATGCTTGCCTTAGCAATAACGATCGGGGGTCCAGTTCTATTCAAGCGAAGGGTTATAATCCCGGTCCTTGTTTGGTTTAAGGGTTGTAACCTGACTCTCGGAGCAGTTATGTGTCCTCTTTTCATTTATTGTCTTATTGCAACCCCATGCCATGTTCGTCATGTTTTACCTTACCTTAATACCATGATTATTTATACTGGCCTTAGCAATAAAGATCAGGGGTCCAGTTCTGTTCAGGCGAAGGGTTACAACCCCGATCCTTATTTGGTTTAAGGGTTGTAACCTGGCTCCCGAAGCATTTCTGTGTCCTCTCTTCATTTATTGTCTATACTGTACCAATAGTATTTGAGACGGGTTTTTATTCAGGTGAAGGGTTACAACCCCGGTCCTTGTTTAGTTTAAGGGTTGTGACCTGGCTACTTGAATGGTTTTCTCGTACTCAGTTTACTATGTTATCTCTATTATTATCAGTTTTTTTATTTATTATCTTTAATATTCTATCGTGATATGCTGGTTTTAGTTCCTAAGTGAAGCCTCCTTTGTGGCACTTGCTCTTTCTAGGGTCTGACCCAGCTGATTTTGTGTGGCCAGATATTGGAGCAGCACCAGAGGATCTACCGACCTTCCAGCCAGATGGTGACCACCAGGCGTAACCCTGGCAACGAGTGGGTTTTATTTTGTTTTCCACTTTATTATAAAATTATTCTTTTGAGGCATTTAGCCGACGAGCACTTGTTAGCTCGGTTGTACATTTATTTACTGTCTGCCTACGAGTTGTAATACGATTGACAGATCCTAGGGTTGATCATGTATGACTAAACTCTTGCTAGTCCTGACATTTTGTAACGACTAGCTTCATGATCAGCTAAATATGTAATGTTTGGGACGTCTTACTATTATATATTTGGTGGTTTACATCTTGTAACATTTACTTACTTGCTTGTGATTGAGACAATAGGCTTGTTCTTGACCATAGAAGACTGATGGCTTATAGTTAAACCCTCATGTATCTAGACCGCCGTGACCGTATAACGAGATGGGTTGCACTTCAATATACGTAGCTGGCTATGTTTGCCCCCGCTCTCCAGTATTCTGGTTCTGGGGCGTGACACAGAGCCCCTATGTTTATATTCATGTACACCCATTTATGGGCCCCCATGTGAAATCATGTACAATAACATAACTTGAACGAATCCTTGTGTATTGATTGGGGATGGGAGAGTAGAAATAGTCATGTGAATATTTCCAAAGTAGTGTAGCCATGTACAACCTCTCATGTTTATTATCAAGCCATTCATATGTCTATCTTGTATTCTAAATCACTAGTTCACTGTTAGTTCTTTATTTATAGTAGATATTTCTTTACAATCTTCTCTTTTACTTCATGTATATTCTTCAGCGTTTCATGTATTTTACTCTATTGCCTGTTTTATATTTTTGTCATGATATAAACTGCGTGAGATGTATTGTGTTGTCCCAAATGATTACATCGTGTTTCTGAATATGGCTAATCAGTTAAGTTTAACATAATGATGTCACTAATATTCATATACTCACTATCATATTGCTACTTAAATTTAGCATTGTCCTAATTGTCCTATATTATATTGCTATGCTTGTATCGTACTGCAACATATTTTGATGACCTAACATGTATTTGTAGACATGCAGTAAGCATGATCAAACATGATCAAACCCGAACATAGGGAATGAAGAATTAATGATGGACCAAAGACGGCGTCATACAAAGAGATTTCTCCGAACCGCCTAGCGACCTATCCGGGGCCTCGCATCGGGGGTTCCGCTGCCCGGTCAACGGACAGGGTGTTGGCCCATTGGTCATATGGTCAACCTGATTTTAATAATTGATCAAACTCTGTCTGGATATACGAAGCTAGTCGGGACATCTCGGACTCTTGGACATGATCAAGAATGGCTATCCACTGAATTCAAGACCGAAGATCTGTTTGCCTACTCGAGTCTGTAATTCCTTATGCAATGTATTTTTCATTTTATTTGAGTCTAGGAATATGTTGTACACCGAGTCGTACTGGCAAATAGGCTACCCTTAAATGAGTTCAAAATGTTTTTAAAATGACCTCTCAAAAAGGTTTACAAAAAGGTTTTCAAAAAAAACACCAAAAAGCTTTTTAAAACCTTAACTAAACCCTGACAGAACTCGGGCCGAGTTCGGCCAGAGTTCGGTTGGTGGCCGTTGTGATTTTGAATCCTTGTTACTTGGTCCTCCTGCAGTTGCAAATTTGACCGAGATTTGCTCATCGAGTTCTGCCCGAATTCTGTCAGAAGTCTGCCTTTGGAACACCTATAAATAGAAAATGATTTCGATCATTTCAACTCACTCATTCACTTTCAATCTTCTCTCTATCTAAAGCATTCAGTCTTCCAAAGAGTTTTCTTGAGCTTTAAATTTTAGATCCCAAGCCAATTACAATCCTCTAGTCGATTTGCCAGTGCGGTACGGTCTAGAAGTTTCTGAGAGATTGTAATCAGAAGGCTTGACTGAAGAATACCTCTTCACATTTGAAGTTGGACGAGTTCTTCGTATCAAAGCTCGCATTGTAGAAGTTGCAAGGACTTCGTAAGAAAACTTACGGTTTTTCCAATAGTGGATTCAACTGGTAGCAAGAGTTCTACCGACTGGATTAGTCCTCAACAGAGGGAAACCAGTATACATCGCTGTCTTTGCGTTTGCTCTCTTAACTCTGCCTTTACTTTATTTTAGTTGTGATTAATATTCTGTGATTGTGCTGCTAACAATTTTTTAATTAGCATTATTCCGCTGCCAACTCTATTCACCCCCTCTAGAGTATTATGCTTTACTATTTCGTTTCTACAATTGGTATCAGAGCGGGTGTTACAGGTAAAGCAAGGTAACAGTGCATTTATTTATTCATTTTAATTAACTGTTATATAGATCACAGCACAACATATGGCAACTGTGAAATTCACAAATGAAGGCCAGGCCACAAACAGACCTCCACTGTTTGATGGTACGAACTATACCTATTGGAAAACACGGATGAGTTTCTTCTTGAAATCTCTTGACTTTGATTTATGGTCTATTGTTATTGATGGCTATCAAAAGCCACCTCGTATAAATATTGATGGAGTTTTAGTGGAAAAACCCCATAGCAGATATACAGAGGAGGAAAAAAAAGGCCAGTCTTGACGCACGTGCTATTAATGCTCTATTTTGTGCTTTAGACAGAACTGAATTTAACAGGGTGTCTATCTGCACAACGGCTAATAAAGTGTGAAAGCTACTTGAAGTCACACATGAAGGCACGACTCAAGTCAAAGAATCTAAAGTCAGCAGACTTACGCAAGAGTATGAAGTGTTCAAGATGAAGCCCAACGAAACAGTTACTCAAATGTTCGAAAGATTCTTGGATATTGTAAATCCTTTGTCCTCCCTAGGCAAAGAGTACAGTAACCATGAAAAGATTCGCAAACTCCTGCGAGCACTGACCAAGAACTGGATTCCGAAGGCTACTGCAATCATTGAAGGGAACGACCTCACAACTATGTCCCTCGAAGTACTCATGGGTAAGCTACTCACTCATGAACTGGAGCTACAAGATTTTGAAGAGCCTGCACCAAAGGAAAAGTCAATCGCTTTCAAGGCTCAGCACAGAAAAGCTGCTGAAGGTGACTCAGACAGCAGTGAATCTGATGCTGAAGATCAAGCACTCCTAGCAAGGAAATTCAAAAGATTCATGAGATATGAGAAGAGAGCCAAAGAAAACAACAGCAGCAACAACTGTTATCAAGATGATGCTGTCTGCTACGGCTGCAAGAAGAAGGGACACATGAAGAAGGATTGTCCCACAAACTCATCATCAAGCAAGAAGAGCAACAGGTATGAAAAAGGGAACCTGAAGAAATCAACATCTAGGAGATATGCCAATACCAGCATATGGCATGAAAGTGAAGCAAGCGACTCAGAAGACGAACAATCAGAAGACGCTACAAACATATGCTTTATGGCATCCGATCAGGTACCCACTGAACCTGTAGTTGATACTTATGATGACTTCACATTTGAGCAATTAGGAGATACCTTCAGTGACCTGATGACTGATTACAGGAAACTGCGTAGCAAGTATCAGACCTCTAAGAAGGTACTCAAAGAGTACAAAGGTGAAATAGGTAGACTTACCGACCTACTAGCTGAGGTTAGAAATAATGTTAGTGAGTCTGGTGAGCTTTCTTCAACAAAGCTCTTATTACACGAGACTACCAAGTCATCTGAAGAGAAAGACAAAATTATTGACCAACTCAAGGAAGAACTTTCTATAGAGAAGAAAAGTCTTCGATGTGCACAAATCAGAATGGAAACACTCACTTCTGATTATACTAAGTTGTATGACACTTCCAAAAGATTGGAAATTAGGTTAGGAAAACAGCCTGAGCCTGCTGCTTTCTATCCTAACACGTATCACTTACCGAAAAATTGGAACATTCCCAAGCCAAACACTGTCAGACCTAACCCTATCAAACCTTTACCCCAAAAGGTTAATCCCAAACAGGATTATAGGCATGCTTTCTTCTATACTAGAAAACGTAAACCTACCAACCATATACACCACTCGGCTTTCAACACTCGACATGCAAAATATCATTATTGTGGCCTCATTGGTTATATTTCATCTGCATGTAGAATCAGAAAGCTTGTTGATTTAAATATTTATGCTTGGATACCAAAGGCTAACATTTCAGGACCCTACAAGAAATGTGTACCAAAAGTTTCATCTACAAACTGTTTTGTAGGTGGAACACCTTTCACATGCTAGAAGCAAATGGATCCTCGACAGTGGTTGCTCACGGCATATGACCGGTAACGCTACCCTACTTGCAACACTGTCGAAGAAAAAGAAGGAAGGCTATGTCTCCTTCGGTAATAACTTGAAAGGGTATATTATTGGTATCGATGATGTTGGTAAGTCTCCCTATCCTGTTATTAAAGATGTCTGTCTGGTTACCGAGTTGAAATATAATCTACTCAGCGTAAGTCATCTAGCTGATCATGGTTATGGCATCAACTTTGGCAAAAACAAATGTACTATAGTTGATAGCTCAACTGGTAGTACTATCTTTGAAGGTATCAGGGAAGACAACATATATGTTTTCTATTTGTTGGAAGAAACTAACATTTCAGGTAGATGCTTAATGGCCAAGAGTGATGAGAGTCATCTGTGGCATATGAGACTCGGTCACGCAAATATGGACACAATATCAAGATTATCCACAAAGAAGCTAGTACGCGGTTTACCGGACATTACATTCAAGAAGGATTCGGTATGCAGCCAATATGAAAAGAACAAAGCTACCAGATCCACATTCAAGTCAGTAAACACAGTATGTACTACTAGACCTCTACAATTGCTTCATATGGACTTATTTGGTCCTAGCAGAGTTGCTAGCCTCGGAGGTAAGCTTTATGCTTTCGTAATTGTAGATAATTTCTCTAGATACACATGGGTATACTTCTTGACACGCAAGAATGATGCATTATCCGAATTTATCGCCATTTACAAGAAAGTTCAGAATGAAAAAGGTTACATGATCACTCGAATCAGAAGCGATCATGGAGGCGAATTCGAGAATGCTGATTTTGAGCAATTTTGTGACACACACGGTTTTGTACACGAGTTCTCCTGCCCTAGGACTCCACAACAAAATGGAGTTATGGAACGTAAGAACAGAACTCTATCCGAAATGGCCAGAGTGATGTTAAACCAGTTTAGTCTACCCAAATATTTTTGGGCTGAAACTGTCAATACAGCTTGCTTTGTTCTCAATAGAGTTCTAATTCGACCCAAATCGAAGAAGACTCCATTTGAGTTATGGTTTGATAGAATTCCATCTGTTTTATATTTTAGAATATTTGGTTGTAAATGTTTTATTCTTAATACAAAAGACAATTTGGGAAAGTTTGACGAAAAGGCCGATGAAGGTATATTTTTAGGTTATGCGGCCAAGAGCAAAGGATACAGAGTCTTCAACAAACGAACCATGATCATCGAAGAGTCAATAAACGTCACTTTTGATGAACTAAATCAGATGACGATCGATGACAATGACGAAGATCCAACTGTACCAAGCTCAACAACAGCTGATTCTCAACCAAGCTCGGCACTAGCTGATCCTCCTAGAGAAGATCCAGGAAGCAGCTACCTTCAGAGTCTGCCGAAAAGATTAAAATTTACAGCTGATCATCCAAAGGATTTGGTAATTGGTGACATTACCAAAGGTGTAAGTACTCGTACATCCAGTAGAGATATTGTTTCTAGTGTTGCATTTATTTCACAGCTAGAACCCAAATCAATTGATGAAGCATGTAGTAATTATTTTTGGATAGATGCTATACAAGAGGAATTAAACCAATTTGAACGGAATCAAGTTTGGGAACTTGTTCCCAAGCCTATTGATCGTCCGGTCATTGGCACCCGTTGGGTATTCTGAAATAAACTAAATGAGGATGGTTTAGTGACTCGTAATAAGGCTCGACTCGTAGCTCAAGGATACAATCAAGAAGAAGGTATCGACTACGATGAGACTTATGCCCCAGTTGCGAGATTAGAATCCATTCGTATGTTATGTGCATTTGCATGTTTTCATGATTTCACACTATTTCAAATGGATGTCAAGAGTGCTTTTTTAAATGGTTTTATAAAAGAAGAAGTTTTTGTAGCACAACCTCCAGGTTTCACGGATTTTAAAAACCCTGATCATGTTTTCAAGTTGAAAAAAGCTTTATACGGTTTGAAACAAGCCCCTCGTGCTTGGTATGATCGTCTAAGCTCTTTTCTACTTGACAACGATTTTTCAAAAGGCAAGGTTGACACTACACTATTTATTAAGTCTTTTAATGGCAAACTTCTTTTAATTCAAATCTATGTTGATGATATTATATTTGGATCTACTGATGAATCTCTGTGTCAAGAATTTTCTAAGTGTATGCAGAAAGAGTTTGAGATGAGCATGATGGGAGAGCTGAAATTCTTTCTCGGATTGCAAATCAAACAAACTAATAATGGGACATTTATAAATCAAGCCAAGTGCACAAAAGACTTGCTAAAGAAGTTTGATCTGGACAATGTCAAACCTATTGGAACTCCAATGGCAACTTCAACAAAGCTTGATTCAGATGAACAAGGCAAGCCAGTCGACACACGTAAGTATCGAGATATAATTGGTAGTTTACTTTATTTAACTGCTAGTCGTCCAGATATAATGTTTAGTGTTTACCTGTGTGCACGTTTTCAAGCTAACCCAAAGGAATCACATCTATCCGCAGTTAAGCGTATCTTTCGATACCTTAAGGGCACTTCTTCTGTTGGCTTGTGGTATCCCAAAACTAAGTCCTTTGACCTTATTGGTTATTCGGATGCAGATTTTGCTGGATGCAAAGTTGATAGAAAAAGTACCAGTGGTACATGTCATTTCTTAGGCAAGGCTTTAGTCTTATGGTTTAGTAAAAAGTAAAATTCTGTAGCCCTATGAACAACAGAGGCTGAGTACATTACCGCAGGACGTTGTTGTGCTCAGATTTTGTAGATGAAACAAACCCTAGAAGACTATGATTTATTTTACACATATATTCCCATTTTCTGAGAGAACACGAGCACTATTAATTTGACTAAGAATCCATTATGTCACTCTCGTACTAAACATATCGAGATTCGACATCACTTTCTTAGAGATCATCATCAAAATGGAGATATAAACCTTGTGTACATAGATACTGAAAATCAACTAGCTGACATCTTCACTAAACCTCTAGCGGAAGATCGTTTCAATTATTTACGTCAAAAATTAGGAATTTTGGACGTCAATAATATTAATTAATTTTGTTTTATGATTATATATCATTATGCAAAAACTGTGTTAGAGACAAGCCAATAAAGAGTCTGTCTGTCACCACAACTATGGTTGAAGCGAAGCGGTACTTAAGAGTTTCCCGGTGAACCTCCGCCAGCTGGGACAGTACTCCTACAGCTAATCTGAAACAGTCGCTGTGTAATGACATTTAATCTATAAAATAATATTAATTATGTTAATTGAAGTGGAAATGACTAATCTTTGAATTAAATATTTGAAATAAGACAATGAAAAAGAATGGCAAAAATCAACTATAAAGAACCCTAGGCGAATTCGGCCAGAGCTCTGACCGAATTCGGCCCGAGTTCGGTTGAGGGTGTCAGGTTATATATACAGAACCCGAGAAGACTTTCTTCTTCATTGCTTCTAAACTACATCATAACAGCAGCAGCAGCCACGAAGGAGCCCCAAACCCTAGTTCTTCACCACCCTCTTTCTTCCAATCCAAGTGGTGAAATCAATCCAAAATTTGGATTCGTGCGGAGTTCGTCGTTCTCTTCGACATACTTTAATTTCGGGAGGTATAACTCCATCTTTGTCCACTTTTCAATTAGTGCATATTTACTTCTATTTGCACAAAATGGCACCCAAATTCAATCCTTCAAAGAGGAAGAAGACGACCCCTAGTGAGGAAGGGCCATCTTCACATCCGCATACGGATTCCCTCTTTTCGCCGGTCCAAACGAGCGACGGCACATTCGACGGGTTTTTCTTTCAAACCCTAGACCAAGCCCTACTGTGGTATAGAGACTTCTCCATGAGACCCATATGCACAGGCGCTCCAGTCAAATGGACTGTATTTTCTGATAATCGTCATTTCTTTGAGGCATTAGGGTTACATCTTTTTGTTAAACTCTGATTCCCTATAGCAACTAATGCCATTAGATTATTTTATTACAATCTCATATTAAATACTTTTGATGTGAGCACTCGTGTTGGAGGTATTGATATCAATTTCGATGATGATCTCTTAGCGGAGATCCTTGGTATCCCTAATAAAGGTGAACCGCTAGTTGACATCACTGAATTTGATTTCCCCGAAGGCACGACACTCACCAGTTTCAAAGCGGAATTCTGTGCACCTGATAGAGTACGCTCTGGAAAATTCAAGGCTAACAACCTGAACTTGTTTAACTATGAATTGCATCGCATCATCTATTCCACTCTACTTCCAAAATCCACTTCAAAGGATGATGTGACTTCTCTTGAGCTGTTCGCCATGTACCACATTCTTAAGGGGATTCTATTTTCTGCCCCTAAGACCATGATTCAGATGATGGGTCGTTGTCATGCAAGAGATAGAAATCTTTCTTACGCGATGATTCTCCCACGCATCTTTCAGCGCTTCGATATCGATCTGTCGACTTGTACTCAGGACCCTGAGCCCAAGCTTCTTCAGTTATCTCGTCGTAGCAGGATTATTTCAGCTCCTCCTCCTGCTCCTCCTACTGTACCTCCTCCACCACCTCATCAGTATGCTATGATATTTGAGGGCATACATCAGCATTTATCTGCTTTGCACATCTCGATGATGGACATGGCTCGCGAACGTGAGTTCCGCGATGTCACCCGTTATCAGGCGCTTGCAAATTCCTTAGCTGATCTTCATTTTGCCCAGACTGGTCATTCAGCCGGTTCCATCCCTAGAGATCTAGCTTTCTCTAGTTACCGATGTGAGGATGAGGTTGTTCATACCTACTTCCAGCCCGGTAACGCCTATGATTGGTACCGTCCACCTCGTGACTTTGTTGGTGAGTTCTATGCTGGCGCCCCTCCTCATTCTTCTGGCGCTGGTACCTCTGGAGCTGGTCCTTCAGGACATGCTGGTCGAGCTGATAATGATGATGAGGATGATGATGAGGAGATGTGACTATATGATTTTGAGTGATATTTTATTGTACACTTGGAAATGCTCCGACATTCTAAGTTATTATCAGTACTTTTTGATTATTATTAGCACTTTCTAGTTTGCTTCAGTACTCTGTTATTTTTATGGACATGTTTATTATGCCTCAGTTTATGGCATTTCAGTTTATTTCAGCACTATGTTTCAGTTTCAGTTTATGATATCACTATCTCTTATATTGCTTCATTCTTTATAACTGCCTGTGAAATTACATGCCTGTGATGATTTTTTTTACAATACATGCCTATGATATTTCTCTTTTATTTCGGCCTTATTTCTTTTATATATGTTTTCTCACTATTTGTTACTTATGCATTGATTGCGGGGGAGCTTTATCTTTTGTAATTATTTTGCTAAGTGACAAAGGGGGAGAAAAATTAAAAGATCTAACATTTTTTTTGAGATAATACAGGATATGAGCAATTCTACTTTTTGATATTTTGAACAAGCTTAATGTTATATCATTCATAGTTTGTCAATTATCAAAATGGGGGAGATTGTTGGCCCATTGGTCATATGGTCAACCTGATTTTAATAATTGATCAAACTCTGTCTGGATATACGAAGCTAGTCAGGACATCTCGGACTCTTGGACATGATCAAGAATGGCTATCCACTGAATTCAAGACCGAAGATCTGTTTGCCTACTCGAGTTTGTAATTCCTTATGCAATATATTTTTTATTTTATTTGAGTTTAGGAATATGTTGTACATCGAGTCGTACTGGCAAATAGGCTACCCTTAAATGAGTTCAAAATGTTTTTAAAATGACCTCTCAAAAAGGTTTACAAAAAGGTTTTCAAAAATAAATCACCAAAAAGCTTTTTAAAACCCTAACTAAACCCTGACAGAACTCGGGCCAAGTTCGGCCAGAGTTCGGTTGGTGGCCGTTGTGATTTTGAATCCTTGTTACTTGGTCCTCCTGCAGTTGCGGATTTGACCGAGATTTGCTCATCGAGTTCTGCCCAAATTCTGCCCGAATTCTGTCAGAAGTCTGCCTTTGGAACACCTATAAGTAGAGAAGGATTTCGATCATTTCAACTCACTCATTCACTTTCAATCTTCTCTCTATCTAAAGCATTCAGTCTTCCAAAGAGTTTTCTTGAGCTTTAAATTTCAGATCTCAAGCCAATTACAATCCTCTAGTCGATTTGCCAGTACGGTACGGTCTAGAAGTTTCTGAGAGATTGTAATCAGAAGGCTTGATTGAAGAATACCTCTTCACATTTGAAGTTGGACGAGTTCTTCGTATCAAAGCTCGCATTGTAGAAGTTGCAAGGACTTCGTAAGAAAACTTGCAGTTTTTCCAATAGTGGATTCAACTGGTAGCAAGAGTTCTACCGACTGGATTAGTCCTCAACAGAGGGAAACCAGTATATATCGTTGTCTTTGCGTTTGCTCTCTTAACTCTGCCTTTACTTTATTTTAGTTGTGATTAATATTCTGTGATTGTGCTGCTAACAATTTTTTAATTAGCATTATTCCGCTGCCAACTCTATTCACCCCCCTCTAGAGTATTACGCTTTACTATTTCGTTCCTACACAGGGGTCGAGGGGGCAGCTACCTCCATCGGGGGTTCCGAGGGCGAAGCCCCCGAAAGGTATTCATATTTCCAGATCTGTTTATCTTTGGACGACTGCTGTCAAGGAAAAAGACATCTTCAGATTTACTCAAATATCAGAAGAAAGGCGTCATCAAAGGGCTCTTGGTTTTTCTTTTGTTCTAAGTCTGTAATCTTTATTTTATTGAGTCTAGGAGAATATGTATGTTGAGTCGCACTGAGTCATCTCAACCCCTAGACATATCTCTCCAAGCTCTACTATATAAATAGACTAATTCGTGAACCAAGCCCAAGCTCCACAAAGCCCGAAAGCCTAATGGCCATTTGAACATTCTGCCACTAAGAAGGCAGAGTTCGGGCCGAACTTTGCCCATACAGAGTTCGGGCCGAACTCTGCCCACACAGAGTTCGGGCCGAACTCTGTCCCTTGATTTCCAGCACCCTAATTTTTAGGGCCTGCTTGCTACAAGCTGTCCAACGTTCAAAAATTTGAATTCTTGGGGCAGAATTCGTATCGAATTCTGCCTCCCCAGAGTAGTATAAATAGAGCTTGAATTCTTTCATTTCAAATAAATCTCTTACCTTCAAATATTCAAGCTTTCTAAGCTCTACTACTCCAAGCCTCATTCTTCCATATCTCTTAAGCCACAACTCTCCTTAGCCCAAGGTGCTCAGTACGATATCAGCTAGAAGTTGTGTGCAAGAGTGAAAGAAAAGTCACTGGGGCAATTTCAAGTTTTGCCACCTGCGAATCTGTAAGAAGTTGGCGTGCTCTTCTGAGTAAAGGCACGTGGTTGTACACTATTTCACAAATAGTGGATTTCAATCCTGATCTAGAGTTCTCAGGCCTGGACTAGTCTTCCACGAGGAAAACCAGGTTAAAACTGCTGTCTTTGCATATGCTCTACTGATCTTTATTTACCTCCACATTTTTCTCTGATTTATTTACTATCTTAATAGTTATTTTGTGGAGGTGATATAGAGTTAATTTTTATTTGGTGATTATCGACACAAACTCTATTCACCCCCCTCTAGAGTTGCCTACACGTTATTTTAATTGGTATCAGAGCAAGGACTATATTGTTAGGCTTAACATCCTTAGAGTAGATCCTTGTTTATTTGTGTATGGCATCGTATTCCTCCTCCTCCGATAAAGAGGGTTTTATTTCTAGTAGTATAGACAATCGTGTTTCTTCTAAATGCAAGAAATGCTCTAAGTGGAAAGTCATGGCTAACCAATCCTTAAAGTTTGCTAAGGTTTTTCATTCTACAAATGAAGAACTTTCAGAAAAGGTTATTCATTTAGAAGAATCTAATGAGTTTTTGAGAAATGAAAACAATAATTTATTATCTAGACTTGACTCTTAAAACTTATCTTGTGTTTCTTTAAAGAGTTTGAATGATTCTTTAACTTTGAAAATCAAATCTCTTTCCTCATCAATAGAAGATCTTAAGAATCAAGCACATGAGCTAAATCATTTGCATGATTCTTCTATTGACTCTTTAAAGAAACAAAATAATGATTTTATTTCTAGAATTGCTTTATTTGAAAAAGAGAATTATGCTTTAAATGCTAAATTTGATTCTCTTACTTGTTTGCATAATGATTTGCTACTAGAACATGATATTCTTAAGACCAAATCCATGCATGCTCACTCTAGAGATATTCATCATTCTAGTATGTCACATGTTCATAATCATGCTCATTCCGATACATGTGCACACACTAGTATTATGTGCTTCTATTGCTCTCGTATTTGACACATGAGTGTAACTTGTCCTATTCGTAGGAGTTTTTCTACTAATGCTAGAGTAAATAGTATATGGGTCCCTAAATCTAATAAATGTGGATCCATGTTTATTTGGATACCAAAGTCTTTGCCTAATATTGTAGGTGGAGCTACTTATATCAGAACATAGTACCGAGGAGCGTGTTGGTGGTTGCAAAGCTCAAAGGTCATCTAACAAGCAATTGCACCAACACAAGTGTGGCCACTAGAGCCACTTTGGTAACATGCTAAACGATTCTCTTTAAATGGTTTATATTTGTAGAATCTAGCATGTTTCTCTTGATGTCTTGCTACTAGCTTACATTGATATCCTTTAGTTGCTTATTATATAAATCAATGTGACATATACTACTGGCATGCTTAGTTAATTTTTTTTTTCTTTTATCTAGCATGACTAGTTACTTAGCTTAAATGATTAGTTCACACTATGTAGTTTATCACTCATTTTTTATTAGTGTGACACATTTAAATATGCATGCTCGCTATTCTTTGTTTTTATAAAGCATGTATATCACTCTAGTTCATAGAAGCTTGATTCTTGAATTTTGTTTTAAATTTTGACTCTCCATTTTTAAAGTTTTGAGATAATTACTTCTTGCCGATTTGTATTTAATATGTCATATTTATCTTAATTGCTATTTGTGAATATATGTGTTTAGCACAAGCTACTTATAATTTGATAAGTATATACTTATACTTCTTTTTAATCTTGTGCTTGCATAATATCTTCATTATCAATTCTCATATTTTATTTTGATTATCCTCTTGAGAATCAATTATGTCTTTGCCTAATAAAGTTTATTTATACATGACTATACTTATCTCCATTTCTATGTAGATCATGTATTTATTATATTGACATCTATTTTTGTATAAATATCTTTATGTGGGCATATGAGATGAGCTCAAGTTTCATATTATTTTGAAGAGTATTTATTCATACTTGTGCTTACCTTATAATTTAGCTATTGATTCTTGTGACCAAATTTGTGTTATCTCTACTTGAATCAATTAGCTTATTCCTTAAAGTCTTCTTTTGATGATATCTTATTGGCTTTTATTTGTTGACTTTATGGATACATACATTTTAATTGATTTTTGATCTTTTCATATATGCCTATTTGTGATATATATGAATATATTAATGATTCCCAACTTCTGATATTTATTTGTTTTACTTCTTCAAGTTAGGATGTTGAGAGAAAATGTTTATTAGTGTCTTGTTCATGACTTTTATGGAAGTTCTTTTAAGAATTGCTTGATTTTGTGCTTTACCTTACTTGTTGAAATCATCATACTTATTTTGAGTATAAATCTTCTACATATTTATTTTTATAAAGTGTATTATGAAAATATTTGTTTTGAAAATATTCTTAGCAAATTTTGATGGTCATTCTTTGATTATTATTTGGGTATTTACCTTTCTTATACTTAGGATTTTTGGATTTTGATGTTGGTTGATGATACTGTAAATATTCCTTTAAATCTAAGTTCTTAAAAGTAAGGAACATTTTGGGAACAAGCCGAAAGGGTCCTTCTGTCATACAGGTGTAAATAGCCTGAAGCAACATGGTGTACTAGTCTTCGGACTACCGCTAGCTGGGAACCGGCCCCTACAGCTAACCCAAAGTGATCAATATTTTATAGACTTAAGATTTATTAAGGTCAATTTGCAACCATTATCTAGTTCTGGATTCATCCCTAAGTTCCAGAATACATCATCATATCTAGCCCTATATTTTGAGTTATAAATATTTTATTATTATTGTCCAATAATATTTTTGTAGCACATGAGAATACATGTAATTGATATATCATACTTCTCATGTCCTTAGCTACTATGGTTTGAGCTTATGTGTTGAGATTTTTCATTTCTAGAGAATATACTTTCATAATGGTTATAATTTTGCATTCTCTAGATCAATCTATTATTTCATTATCTTGGGTTAATCTCAATACTTAGCAAAGGGATTTGTTCTATTGTGTTTTCATCTACATCTCCTTTATCCTTTACTTGATGAGAGTCTAATTCATTTACTTGCTATCTTATGCTCTTATCCTTGCTTAATAAATAGTATATAAATTATTTTGATCATTCAAAATGTATCACCCTTATTGTGAACTCTATGCTTAAGCTTGTATCTTTAGTATTAGTGACTTAAAATTTAATGAGCACAATTATCCTGTTAATGGCCTACCTCATTAATCTTAATTAGTTATATAGCTTGCTTATTTACGATGTATTGATTAAGCTACATAATTTTTGTTCACTTTTACTCATCTAGCTATCTTCTTGAATTTCAATCTATATGTGATATGCTAGTTTACAAAAACAAGATTTATGAATTTTTTTGATGAGATTTGTATTCTATTTTAGATACATATGTTTGGTCTCTAAAATTAGTTTGACAATTTTTTTATTTAATCTTGTTTCCATTAAGGTTTGTGATTCATCGCTTTAACTTCCTTCCAAAATAGTCATTGGAAAGCATCTCTTATATTTCTCTCATCTTTTGAGTCATGATTTTATTATATTATCATTTCTTTGGAATAAATATGCAATCATTTAAATAAGATTGACTCTTTTCTATATGGTTTTTAGATGAGATTTATGACGGATCATTAATTATTTATTGGTTTACTTTATGAATGATCCTAATGATTGAGTAGTCTTATATTATCTAATTATGTGGTTATCAAGTTAATTTATTACTCTATTTTAAATACTCATGGATTATCACATATGCTCTTTGCTATTTGAACTTCATTGGTTTCTCATTTAGTATTAGCAAGGTTGGTTTATTACCCGTTGATGGGTACATATGTGGTAAAACATACATAGTCCATGCAAAGCAATAAATTGGTTGATCATTTCTTAATTAGATAATCATGGACATGATATTTGAGTTTTATTTTTTATTCTTTAGCTATATTTTGACTTTCATTATGATTGATTTAATTGACTTTCTTCCTTTCATGATGACATTTTTCTCAAAAGGTAACATGCATTGATCTATCATATTTCAATATGATATTCTTCTATATAGGTTAGTGTATGTCGTCTTTTGATTACATGTGCTAAATTAAAATATTATTTTGATTGTTCATCTTTAGTGACTATTAATTGTATATCTTCTCTTCTAAAGATGATATTATTCATTCTATGACAATTTTATAAGCCTTATATGCATTGAGCAAGGGGAGAAATCAATAGTTAATTTATCCCTAGATCTTGAAGTTATTATTTTTTTTTTGCTATAAGTATTTTGGAACTAGATACACATATTTTAAGGGGGAACAAATAAATTGGTTTAAATTCAATTATACCCTTTAATGTGTCGTATACCTAGTTCATCATTGACCCATATTTTTTATCACTATTTATATATTTGTGATTGAGGTTATGATACTATTTTTTTAAAAAGTTTATGAGAGTATATGCAATTGTTTTTATCATATTATCTCTCTTTTATATGAGTCATTTCGTTAATATTAACTTTTGTATCTTATCTTGATGACTATTGTGCTTTCTTTGATTTGACTTTTCTTGTATGCTTAATTGATTTGGCTTTCCTTGTTGAGGACTTACCCAAAATTCATGATTTTATCTTTATAGTTTGAGGGGGAGCATTCAAGTCAACTGAATTTCTCTTTCTCAAACATTTTTCTCCTTTACCTTCATGTTTATCTAAAGGGTATTCATATAGCATGATAAGGTAATTGAGTTCAAATGCATGAATTTTGGATAAGCAAATAGATTTGCAAATAATGAGATCATTTTATATCAATTGCTCTATTTTACATTGATCATTCCTTTATTTTGTTTCACTATTTATCTGTGGACAATTGTGACTATCATAGTTTCATTGATCAATGTTTCAAGTTTTTATATTTCAATTGATATCAAGTTTGTCTATTTCAATATCTCAATTGGTATCTTTCTTCTTTGATATCTACTATTTACAATTATCTAATCCCCATGGTTTTTTATTGTAAATTTTTCTCTTCCAAAACTAGAGCAATATTTCATATCATACTATATTTTTGGATATCTTTCTTGGATTTCATGTTGGTAAACTATCTATTGATTATTTTTAAATTCTTTTAGTTTTACCAACTATTTGTGTTTTGACAAGCTATTTTCTATTTGGCACTCTACATTGGGTATGTAGTTCCTATACTTGTCTTTACATACTTCTCCTATTATTCTTCATTTAGTATATCTTGATCATAATTGTCTATGCCTTCCTCCTTTACTTATGCTTGAGTTCGTTTTATCTCATATTACGGAGGAGCTCATTTTTTTATCATGCCAAAGGGGGAGAAATAACTTTAAGTTAGCACACAATATGTGTTTATTAGTGATACATGCATCTATCATATCTGTCTTAAACTTAACCGATTTGCCATAATCAAAAAGGGGGAGATTATTGGCCCAATGATTACATCGTGTTTTTGAATATGGCTAATCAGTTAAGTTTAACATAATGATGTCACTAATATTCATATACTCACTATCATGTTGCTACTTAAACTTAGCATTGTCCTAATTGTCCTATATTATATTGCTATGCTTGTATCGTACTGCAACATATTTTGATGGCCTAACATGTATTTGTAGACATGCAGTAAGCATGATCAAACATGATCAAACCAGGACATAGGGAATGAAGAATTAATGATGGACCAAAGACGGCGTCATACAAAAAGATTTCTCCGAACCGCCTAGCGACCTATCCGGGGCCTCGTATCGAGGGTTCCGCTGCCCGGTCAGCGGACAGGAGTCGAGGGGGCAGTGCCCCCCGTCGGGGGTTCGGGGGCGAAGCTCCCGAAAGGTATTCAGATTTCCAGATCTGTTTATCTTTGGACGACTGCTGTCAAAGGAAAAAGACGTCTTCAAATCTACTCAAATATCAGAAGAAAGGCATCATCAAAGGGCTCTTGGTTTTTCTTTTGTTCCAAGTCTGTAATCTTTTTTTATTGAGTCTAAGAGAATATGTACGTTGAGTCGCACTGAGTCATCTCAACCCCTAGACATATCTCTCCAAGCTCTACCATACAAACAGACCAATTCGTGAACCAAGCCCAAGCTCCACAAAGCCCAAAAGCCTAAAGGCTATTTGAACATTCTGCCACCAAGGAGGCAGAGTTCGGGCCGAACTCTGCCCACACAGAGTTCGGGCCGAACTCTGTCCCCTGATTTCCAGTACCCTAATTTTTAGGGCCTGCTTGCTACAAGCTGTCCAACGTTCAAAAATTTGAATTCTTGGGCAGAATTCGGGCCGAATTCTGCCTCCCCAGAGTAGTATAAATAGAGCTTGAATTCTTTCATTTCAAATAAATCTCTTACCTTCAAATATTAAAGCTTTCTAAGCTCTACTACTCCAAGCCTCATTCTTCCATATCTCCTAATCCACAACTCTCCTTAGCCCAAGGTGCTCAGTGCGATATCAGCTAGAAGTTGTGTGCAAGTGTGAAAGAAAATTCACTTGGACAATTCCAAGTTTTGCCACCTGCGAATCTGTAAGAAGTTGGCGTGCTCTTCTGAGTAAAGGCACGTGGTTGTACACTGTTTCACAAATAGTGGATTTTAATCCTGAGCTAGAGTTCTCAGGCCTGGACTAGTCCTCCACGAGGGAAACTAGGTTAAAACTGCTGTGTTTGCGTATGCTCTACTGATCTTTATTTACTTCCGCATTTTTCTCTGATTTATTTACTATCTTAATAGTTGTTTTGTGGAGGTGATATAGAGTTAATTTTTATTTGGTGATTATCGACACAAACTCTATTCACCCTCTCTAGAGTTGCCTACACGTTATTTCATATTGTGCTTGCTCCCGTCCTGACTGGACCTGTTGAAAATATTACAGATGACCTTGAGGAGTTCTGTCCTACATACTATGGAGCAGGCCTAGATGACACCTGTGAGATAGACTCCCAGGAGGACCCAACACTTGCAGAGGACATTACCCCAGTAGTCTAGGCTAGTTAGCTAGACCAGTATCTTACTTATTATCCTGTCTTGTTTGGATACACTTGTATTTATTTGGGGATTTTGTTTTTCTGGATATTGTGGAGTTGTTATCTTAGACATTTAGATTCTCTCTTATATTGTATTTTCATTGTGGATTCAGTTCTTATCTATCTATTTTATCGTACTTTCTACTTAACTGTGATTGAGTTTGATATTATTCCTCCATTCGGAGAGTATAACTGTACAGGTACCTTATAATTATTAGAGTATGTGACCTAGGACAGCGTTCTACCGCCGACACTGCGGCGTAGGCTGGACGTAACCACTTCTCATGCCCCTACACTGGGTACGGGTCGTGACAGGCAGTCCTTTGTCCATACGAACTCTACGTCCTTCCGAGTGAGCCTAGTCATCGACTCTGCAATCCGAGCAAAGTCCTGCACGAACTTTCTATATTACCCCGCCAATCCCAAGAAGCTCCGAATCTCAGCCACAGAAGTCGGTGTAGTCCATGACTCGACAGCAACAATCTTCTTCGGGTCAACGGACATACCGTCTCTTGTCACCACATGCCCAAGGAATTCTACCTTGTCTAGGAAAAAATCGCACTTCGAAAGCTTTTCGTAGAGTTTCTCCATCCTGAGGGTCTCCAGCACGATCCTCAGATGCTTCTCGTGCTCTTCCGACGACTTCAAATAAATGAGGATGTTGTCGATGAAGACCACTACGAACTTATCAAAGGTTTGGGTGGAACACCTTGTTCATCAAATTCATGAAGACTGTCGGGGCATTGGTCAACCCAAACGGCATCACCATAAATTTATACTGGCCGTACTTAGTCTGGAAAGCTATCTTCGGAATATCCTCTTTCTTTACTTTCACTTGGTGGTACTCCGACCTCAAGTCGATCTTCAAAAATACCCGTGCACCGCTCAACTGATCAAAAAGATCGTCAATTCTTGGTAGCGGGTATTTGTTCTTGATTGTCTTATTATTCAAGGTCTGGTAGTCGATACACATACGTACCATTCCGTCCTTCTTTGGCACGAACAACACCGGTGCACCCCAAGGCGACGAACTCGATCTAATGAACCCTTTCTCCAGTAGCTTGTCAATCTGCTTCTTCAATTCCACGGCTTCTTTGTTGTTGATCATGTACACTCGCTGCGACTCTGGCTCTGCGCCTGGCATAAGATCAACAGAGAACTCGACATCTCTGTCTGGCGACAGTCCTGGCAGCTCCTCGGAAAAAATGTCGAGAAACTTCACGATGATGGGATGAGGTAGCTTCTTCTTCGCTACCATGGTCCCACAAAGGGCATCGCCAAGTTGCTCTACTGCTCCTCTAGCGAACTCAAACACGGTCTCTCCAGGCGGACTAAACACAATACATCTGCGGTGACAATCAATGCTAGCAAAATGTTTACTCAACCAATCCATGTCGACCACTATATCAAAGCTCGGGAGTGGTGTTATGAGTAAACTAGCGCACATTTCCCAGCCTCCTATGGTAATGCGGCGTCCGACACAAACATCCTTGACTAAGATGATGCCTCCGCCAGTCGAGATTTTGTAGGTGCAGTCTAAAGTCCCGGATACAATACTATGTCTAAAAATAAAAGCTGCAGATATAAAGCTATGACTGGTGCCAGAATCAAATAAAGCAATAGCTAAAAAATACTCAAGGAGAATAGAACCTGCTATCACATTAGGAGATGCTAGTGTCTCATCGACCGCCATGGCATAAGCTCTGTCCTGCTGCTGGTGCTGGACGAAGCGCTGTTGCTGTATGGGCAGGGGTCCTCTCTACTGCTGGAGTATCGTGGGCCTCGTCAGTGCTCCTAGGGCAGGAGCTGTCCCCTATGCTGAACGAGGCGGGACTAGGGTGCACTCTTGCACCTGGTGCGCACTCGACCCACAGAATAGACATACTCCGAGTCGCTTCCTGTATACCTCCCATGCATGCCCTGGCTTCTTACAGTAGGTGCAAGGACCAACTGGCTGTCTCTGCTGATTTTGCTGGATAGGAGAGGCTCTAGCTGGAGGCTGGTACTGCTGTTACTGGTAGCGGGGCTGTGGCTGATGCTGCTGTGTTGCGGTCTTCCCTGGAGCATTGGATCGTTTTGCCGATCCGGACTGGCTGTTGCCTCCTCCATAGGTGTCTCGGTCCCTCTTCTGCTTGTGCTTCATCTCCTTTTCTACTACTTGCGCAACCTTCAGGATTCCTTCGTAGGTGGTGGCCTGGCTGGTGGCGATGGTAATACGAATATCGTGCGATAGCCCTTTTCTGTACTTCTTTGCTTTGGCTTCCGGAGTCAAGGCATCTGCGAAGCGGCTGAGGCGGGAGAACTCGGCGGTATACTCGTCGATGGAGAGATTGCCCTACTCCAGGCTCTCGAACTCATTCTCTAACTCTTCTTTGGCCGCGTCGGGGTAGAACTTCGTCTTGAACAGCTCCTTGAATTCTTTCCAAGTCACATCTGGCACGGTGAATCGAGGCTCGTCACTATACCACGTGCAGGCGATGTCATAGACCTGCATGCTAGCCGTCTCGGCCTTTTTGTCTTCAGGAATTCGAGCCATCTGGAGGTTGCGATCCACGTTCTCCAACCAGTCGTCTGCGTAGAGTATCCCTTCCATTTCCTTGAATTCCCTGGGCCTAAGGTCCATAAAATTCTTGGAAGTTCCGAGGCACAGTGGAGGAGCATCTCTAGTCTGAAAAGCCTCCCTCAGGGTATCACGGAAGACGTCGGCCTGCCGTGTCTGGGAAGTGATGAGCTGCTGGAAGATCCCAAGGAGCGTAACATTGTCCAGCGCAGGTGCTGGAGGCAAAACTGGTACAGGATGCTAGAAGTGTACTGGTGGAGGAAACTGTGCTGGTGGCGGTGTCGGCGGAGGGAACTGGAGAGGTGGTGGAATGTCGTCTCGGCGAAATCTTGAAGTCTGCGGCTGGGGCATCTCGCCTAGATAGGTGAAATGGCCTCCATTGGTCGGTGGGGTTCTGTTCGTGGAAGTCCCGCCGACGGTTGCTGGGGTGGTCAGGGGAGCGGTGTTCCTGCCTTGAGAATCCATCTATCTGTCACAAAAGGAAAAATTATTAGTCGGTATGGAGATTCAAACAGGATGCAGATCAAAGGAGTAATTGAAATCAAATAGGGAAGTCAATAACAGTTTAGAACATGTGGAGATGGTCCTTAATTCTAATCTTGTTCGCAGGCCCGTAGTAGTACATCTAAGTTGAGTACCATCACGAGTTTCACGGTTTTTGCAAAATCGGACCTGCATGGGCCACCATAAAAACGTGTCACGACCTGCACCCAGTATTTAGACATGAGCCGTGGATACGTCCAACCTACGCCGCAGAGTCGGCGGTAGTACACTATCTTGTCATCTCCACATTTATAAATACAACCACGCAGTTTATATTCATTTGCACAATGTAAACTAAATCAACAGATAGGATCAAACAAGATGAATTCTATAAAATAGTTTGAAGAGATGGATAATAAATAATCTGACAAAACTCCAAAATATATCAAGACGTACAAAAATGACAGTCTCCAAAGAAAAGTGTACTAGAAAACATCCACATATCAACTCATGAGTCTCAAAAATAACATCTAAAAGTCTCAAACTAAACCAATCTGTGAAATACTAAATAAATCCACTAAAAGCCATTTGTAGCGGGTAACTCCACAAAAACAGCCTCCAGTTCGTCCTGTACGCCAAAATCGGGATCTGCAGTATGCTCATAATATGTGGTACAAAAATCCTCTAACTTATCACCTAAAAATATGGGTTTTCTAGTCAAAAATAGAACAAGCACACAAACTGAAAAGCCATTCGCAACATAACAGATTTGACAATGCATAAAAATAGCATATATGGAAGAAACTAGTAAGTAAACTGGTGACAAGGTATATCTAGAATGGAAGTATGGATCACAGAACATGGTATATCAACTAGAGAGAATATAAAACATGATGACATGGCAAGTGGTACAATGTAAGGAATAATAAAATACAACTATGTAAGTGTGTTGAAATATCTGTTTCGACATGTGAACGGCTAGGGGGTAAATCAGGCACCCCGCACGTGAAATGTGCGACTGCTATTCTCCACGAAAGACACGGGAGATAGAAAGGGTAGTTCACACGTCTACTAAGATATTTCCCCTCCCGACCAGTATACATGAACCCAAACAAATCACAAAATACGAAGGTGAGGTAAAACAAGGGCCAAAATAGGGGTCCATGATACTAACTCGTGTGTCCGTTGTGTCACCAAACCAAGAGCATATGTATAGTATGTACTGAACAAAACTATCAGAATTGAAAGCAATAAGAGTGTGCACTTGCCTGTGGTCATGAGCTGGTGGTATGAGTCAGATGCTGAGTCAGAGTCCACAGAACCTATATTATGAATTAACACTAATCAATACATGTGTTTAGATTTAAAAAACTACTGTTGGATTATTATTATTAATCTAAGCACGCTTCTCTACTCCTCTCACTAGCCTGTAGTGGGGATACTCCTTTATGATTCCATATCTAACCCCTTTGTACCTATAGTCACTGACACTACTAAAGCCTAACCATCTCTGGCATTGGTTCATACTGATGCTGACAATAGGCTTTGGCATTCCTAAATGTAACTTGTAGGTAATAGCCCTAGATATAATACCATATATTGTAAGGCCATCTGATGTATGATTAGTGTCTATAGCAGAATTGAAAACGTGGTTATCTATGGCTAAGGAAAATATCACTGGAACAAAGGGGACCAGTAGCTTCTTCTCTTGTTGCCCTGTTGTTGACTGTTCTCTAACCATGTTATTCCATATTACAACATTCAAATAGTGCCTTGAACTATATTTTTCTTTGTTCTTTTCTAGTGCAAGGAGTAGTTCAGTCTATTAGACCATACAGGTATTATTGGGACTTTGGGAATTGACTCACAACTTGAACTGTTGATACATACCTATCCCCACTGATTCAGCTGCTATGGCCCTATATTTAGCCTTCGTTACACTGGTAGTCTATTTTCTATATTGTTGGGTCGAGTCCACTTGTATCTCTGGTGATACAAGGGTCAAAACTGCCATCAGGTATCGGTCTGATACCCCTACCATACTCTTTCTGCCACTTCCTTTTTTGCTAGCTAGGACACAGGATAACTCCAAACCTTGGTACACACCTCTGATTTGATACCCCACCTTAGTCATCAACTATAGGGTCTCTCTCTACTGTCTTGATACTCACTAGGCTAATGCTAACTTGCATCGATAGATACTGGAACAGGGTCTATGCTTAATCATGTATTTTTTGTACATAACCATGTGTCTTGAACTAGTGGATACATGAGGGTATCCATATCCTAGCTTGTACCAGGTGGACTGCATCCCAGGTTTAGGTAATAGTCCACATACTCTCATATTCCCATACTAAGTGTCGACTCCCTTTTCTGTCCAGGTAACAGGGCATGCCTTGCTTGTGCAGACCTCAATGGTCACGCGTACTGTAGCCTACTAACCTGTCATTCTTTAATATTCACTTAGGCTATTCTCTCACTATTATCCAGTATACAATAGTAGGTCATTTTGCATCATCTATGTTGTCAGGCTTCATGACTAGTTTTCTTCATTTAGTCCTGATGTAAACTAAAACTTGGGGTAATCACTCAAAAAAATGTACAGATTGAGAGGATTTGGGGGGTGCTGGGGTTCTGGTTGTGGAAAAAGATGCACTGGAATCATCCAAGAGCATGAAAATAATAAACCACACCTCTTCTACAATAATACGAGGATAATACATGTAGAACTGTTACATGTGTCCAATATCTCTCTGGAACAATAAGTCCAGGTAAGACTTCTAGGGTCACACTCTGGTCAAGTCATGGGTTCTAAGTCATGTCAGTATCAATACTTAACCTTCCCTTGTTTTCTGGTGTCCTATCCTACTCAGTTACTCAGCCATTGCTTTGTACCTTCAGCTGATACATTGCATCTGACCTATATATAGCCTGCCACTCTTCCTATGTGTAGTTTTATGCTGGTCCCTTCACCAAGTGTATGCTAACCTACTCTATTACCCATAACCTTGAAGAATTGGAATACAAATGATGGTTCATAGGTTAGACACATAGGTTGCAGGACATTACCTGGGGTTAGCTACCCAACCTCTGTTCAGTTGCTACATGACGTAACATGGTGCCAGTTGGTAGGCCTATACCTGTGGTAGTAAGCCTGATATTAGAGAAGAATGGCCTATTTGGGTCATGCCCTAGCTGTCCTCTATACGTATGTATATCACTGTTGAACTTGAATACTCATTGGGTATTCCATCCACCGATTGATTGGTCCTCAGATATGGTCTTATGGCAGTGGTGAAAAGTTTGTATGGGTATATAAAAGTCCCAGGTGATCCCATCTTTGAGTATGGGAACTGGACATTAGGGTGTCCCACACTTGGTCTGACTCAGAGGTGTCATGATACACTTAGTATGGCCCAGGTACTTTCAGGGTGTTCAGGACTCTTCACCATTCTTCCTAAGTCCATTGCTACAACATCCCTTAGTATATACTTGCAAAGAGACTTCATCAACACCCTGCCCCCCTTTGAATCATCCTATCATTACCCAACTTCCCATTACCACTGTATACATCTAGGACACCTATACCTATGTAGGGACTTACACTTGGGCTTATATTCACCTGTCAGTATCCAATAGATATAGGGAAGTCTTTCTGTGTCAGTGTCTAAATATGCAGAGGAAATATCACCTGATGGTACTTAATGGTTAGTAAGGAGAACCCCCCATTCCTATACGAGTACAAGGCAATATAGGGGATGAAGTATTGCATTAGAGGTAATGAGATTTGTGTCTCAGGGTTGCACTAGTGCCCGAGCCATTTGTACAACATAGTTTAACTTCTTTATGACTTTACCTAGGAAATTCATCAAACATCTACCCATCCTCCCTTGTGTTCTGTTAGAGACCGTAAATGGACGATTCTAAGAGTAGGTGAACTTACCTTTGGTTTGAAGCAGAACTCGATTGCTCCTAGCCTCTCCTTGTTTCCTGGCAACCGAGATAATATAGATTGTTTAGTGTTTGTAGAGGGGTTTGGGGGTCGGCTGCTACTCCCTCCTATATATACATTAGCTTTAGATAGGATTGTATTCAGTTCAAATCGGATTTGGATTTGATTGGGGACTAGGCTTGGATAAGGAAGGGTTTTGTTTTGAGCAGATGACCCTATCACTTGGGGATTTGAATCTAAGGGGGGTCGGCCGTTTAGAACTTAGGATTTGAATCATGGAATTTTGCAATTCAGCCCTATAGATTTGATGTTTGCAAAACCTCCCTTCCTTCTCCCCTTTCTATATATTTTACAATATACATGTGATTACTAAAATATATCTATGCATTAATAAATAAGCAAGATAATAATAATATAAAAATAGGGATTTCGGGTCAAGGGCTCACAATGGGCAGTGCTCGTCGTGCGCTAGGGAGTTAGGTTGCTCGCTAGAGAAGATGAGACGTGATGTGGCCGGGCGGAGGTGTGACGACCCGCTACCCAAATTGTTGGGCCGGGCCGAGCCATGTCCAGCCTACGCTTTGTTAAAGCGTAGTAAGCTGTTCTAAGAATAGACAATAAAGGATCTAAGCTGCTAACAGTTCTAATATCACATTTAAAAGGTTCATCACAACACAGCATCTATAAGCGAAAGTAAAATAAGTACAGACTTAATAATACACTTCCAAAGTATTAAACTGGAGACAAAGTCCAGTGACTACAAGATATAGTCTAAACAGTTCAATAACTAAGCCAAAAATAATCTAAGCGAGACTACCAAGCGAGGTTCCCTACGGGGACTTCCTCGGGAGCAATGACCTGGTCCTCTGCAGTAGGCCCATAATAAAGATCACAGAGCAAAATCTTCCTCCGAAAGTATGCCTACAACGTTATCCTGTCAGGACGGCAGCAAGTACTGGTTCTACAAACTAAACATACTGAGCATGGAATGAAAAGAGATATAATAAATAAGAATCATGTCATATCACAGTCTATCATGTAGAAGATATATTTGTCATGGTGACAGATGTATATGTAATATTTAAAACTGGAGCAGGTACGTGATCGGTCAATAGGTGTAAAATATACTGGCGTACAAGTCTATAAGTAATAAAATGTACATACGTACAAGTGTACAAGCATAGGTGTACATCCGTACAAAAATACGGGATAATGGCCTACGACAAGATATGCATATAAAATATGACCTTGCTCGGTACATACATACGGAAGAAGGGGGCATGATCACGTAATCAACTATCAGTTTTTCCATAACCCAAACTATAACATGTGAGAGATATGAGAGCAGTTTAAAACATATGAAAGATACTGGGAGCAGTATAAAGCATGGTAGGTACTGAGAGCAGTATAAAACAAGGTAGGTACTTAGAGCAGTATAAATCATGTAAAGATATGACTTGCAGTTCAAGAAATAATATTTTAACATGGTTCATACGCAATTCATTATCATATGCAGTAAAATAGAGTTTGTAGGGGCACTTGTCTCGAGCAAGACAAGGTGATAAGAATGCAGAGGAAGAAGCCTGGTGTCCTGACACTGTCAAAAAGGGTATAACAAACTCAGATCCTATTCTTTGTTTAAGACTCTAGACTGCTAACTCCAACACTAGTGGTGTGCTACGACTTCTAACTGGGACACTTAGCTAAGTGATGCCCTAGCATAGTAGACCAATTTGGGGTGACACTAAGCCTATAGCCAATACTTAGAGTCCTTAGAAACTCAAAGATCATTCTAGAGTTTTACAAAAACCAAGTATACAAATATACTAATAATAAGAATTAATTATAAATTAAGGATGATACATAAGGAAAAATCTACAGATGTTGTCGGATGATAAAAAAAATATCACTAACGTGTCCAGAATGGTCAAATTAGCTATGATAGCCTACCCAAAAGTCCAATTTAGACACGGGCAAAATGGTAATTTTGGATCAAAATGATGTCTGCTGTTGGTCCCACTTTGCACCGAAAAATGTGTTAGGATAGAAGTCTACAAAACCTAACAAATTATATGTTCTCACATCTAGAATGACGATACGAACCCAATGGTATGTCCAGAATTGGATTCTGTTGACCCGATCTCAAATTAGTCCGTTGACCAGGACATTAAAATTTTGATTTGTACGAAAAAGCGTGCCGAAGTCAAGGTCCACAAAACTCAGCAAGTTATATATCAACAAGTCCAGATTGACGATACGAACTCAATGGTATATCCGAAATTGGATTTCGATGAGCCGATCTCAAAGTGACCTATTGACTCGGACTGTGGGCCCGCTTTGCACCAAAATGCGTGCCAGGGCCTACGTCCTCCAAACCTAACAAACTTTATATGAATTCATGCCAGAATGACACCACGAGTCTATTGGTGGTGTCAGAAATTGAATCTGGAGTCCAGGGTTCAAAATTAAAATTTTACAAGTTAAAAATTATAAATTTGGATAGCCAACTTTGTCGTCAAATTCAACCAATCAAACGTATTCACAATAAAATGAAACTTGAGGGACGGGAAGATGGATATTCCAGCTGTGCACAGGAACTGACGACGCATCAAACGGAGATGCGATGGCGGAGTTACGAGCCGACGAAGTTGGCTCCACAAAACTGTCCAAAAATAGTACAATTTAAAGTGTCAACTTGGCGGCCGATTTTGATGTATCAAACGACAAAATTAACGGATAAAACTTAAGGGCAGTGGAGAGGGATATACCGAGATTGTGACGAAGCAAAGTGTTTGTCGATCCAGCTATCGGATCTCTCAAAAAACGTACACAAAGTTGCTACGACGAAATGCCATTCTGAAATCCATTCTGAGCGCGTCACGACAGGATTTCATACGAAATGCACGAATAACCTACGTATCGCGTCGGAAAGAAGGAGGATGGCGATGGAGAGTTCACCAGAGGGTGCGCCCGGAGTCAGGGGGTCCATGCGACGGCCCGTGGCGGCTGGCCGCGAGTGCTGCTGCGCGCACTTGCTGCTGTTGTGCTGGTTTTCTATTGGCTGCTGCGGCTGTTGCAGCTGTGGGAGGAGGAAAAGGAGGAGGAGAAAAAGAAGAGTGGTGGTGGCTGTGGTGGTGCTCGTAGTGGTAGTGGTATGGGTGATGGTGATGGTGGTTATGGTGATAGTGATAGGGGATTGATGAAAAAGATGATGAAGAGATGTGGGTGGTGCTCGGCCTAGAAAGAAGGTGGAAGGAGAAGAAGGAGAGAAAGGAGAGGGAGGTGGCTGAGGTGGAGTAAGCCCCCTGATTTTTGGATTTTTATTTTTTTATTTTATATGAATATTTTAAAGTTAATAATGACTATGTTAGTAGTTTACCTTAGCTTTGATTTTTGAAGCACAACAAATAGTTTTCTCAAATCCAAATTCCATATTGGAATTCTAGACTCGTCCACCTTTAGTTTGATATATCATGTCCCATCTAATTTTGTTTTTCAACATTCCTTTGACTTTGCGCAATTTCAGGCCAACTTAGGCCAATTTGAGCTATTGACGTAATTTTAAGCCAACTTCCAATTTGCTTTTGGGACTTGACATAGATCGAAACCGTATGACCCAATATATAATTTTGATCCATTTTAAGTCTATAATGCACATGCATAGGGTGTACCATCCAATCGAGTTCTCATGTGCTACTTATTTGTAAATGGCACATGAGACTCATTAAATTAATTTTTGGGTCCAATTTGACTAGTAATGCTACTCGGACCCTAACCTAGTCAACCCTACAAGTTAGAGCCTAACTAGGAGTACCAAAACCAAATATACATATATTTAAGAGAATTTTAAGGATTAAATTGCAGCCATATACAATATTCTCTTATATCTTTGACTTGGTCAAACATCTAACCAAAATAGGAAACCTATTAATAATAGTATGATTTGGAGAACCAAATCCTATCCAAATTCGATCAAACCAAAGCCCATGCACTAAATATATATATACCTATCAAACCCTAGCCATCCCCCTCTCTCATAACCACCCACTACTCCAAAAATTGCCCCCAAACCTAGCGGCCACCACTCCAAATCCGAAACCCTAGCCGACCCCCTTTCTTCACAAAATATAGATTTTTCCTCGATTTTTTGCGCCAACCACCACCACTTGGATGTCCCTCTCAACATCCTATTCCATCATAGCAACTATAGGAACAACCTTGCGGCCGTTAGAGAGGTGCACGACGCGCTACTTGGGTCGAAACTTCGTCGACTCGAAGTCTGAAATGTCACAGCAGGTTAGTCGAATTGTAGATGATGTTTCACCCACTTTTTCTTATCTTTTTCTCCACAAACCAAATCTTAGAGTTACATTTGTGTGTCTAGTCCAACCTCTGATCGCTGGATCCCCTAGTTCCAAGCGGTTTGTCCGTGGCATTGATTCTATGACAGGGTATCCAGAACTGACAAATTCTGTTGCGGGCCACATTTTGCCTATCTAAGATCAGTTTCTAACCTTTTAATATTTTTATTCAGAATCTAGACGTCGATACCTTTCCGACGCATATCTGAAAGTTAGGTTTTGCATCCGTTTTCTATTTTTAAAAATTCATGACATTTGTCATGTCACCGAACTCCGAAAAATTCTGTTTTTCTTGTGTCCAAAAGTGTCAAAACTCCATGAATCCATATTAAACTTTATGTTGTGCAAGGTTTAAAATTATAAATACTATTTTAACTAATTTCTGTAATTTTGATAAAATTTATTATTTTTATTTTATCATTATTTCGGAACTAAATTAATGGGTCGATTTGAGGAAGTCATATGTGGCATTGACATAAGACCTCTTGTGAAAGGGTTTCCTATTGAAAATAGCATTATAGCAATATATAAATATTTATAGATAATTTTTAGAATTTAAATATATTATTTTTTTATAATTGTAAAGTATTTACGAGAGGATTTGGTACCTATATGTACTTATATAATAGATGTAGTGTCGTAGCAATGTTATGACAACTCGGAGTCATAAATACTCATATAATTTATATATGGTATGTTGATATAGAATATTAAATATAGAGTATTATTATAGGTGAGCTTGGGAGGATCGACAAGGACACCGGAGTTGGACAGGCCTACCCGCAGACAGCAGTTACAGGCAAGCGTGCCTTGCCATCGTTACAGATCTTTCTTTTCTGTCTTGTTTTTTTTATTAGCATTGCATGACGTAGGATGTTGATACTTAGTGTCCGTTTATAGACGGGTGCCGATGTCATGATAGTGACATAGAGTATTGACATTAGGCATTACGTACATATTGATGTGTCCATTGACACAATTGACCACATGACACCGACACATTCATGATGCGAGGTTTACATGATTATTCATGGTATTGACCATGTGTTAGCATTCTAGATTTAGTTATCAGTATTGCTTTTATTTTTGAGATGACTATACAGACTTGACATTGCTAGATTCTAGACATGGAGATTGGGGAGAACTTGACTACAATA
Source organism: Iris pallida (assembly GCA_029216955.1). Taxonomy (NCBI): domain Eukaryota; kingdom Viridiplantae; phylum Streptophyta; class Magnoliopsida; order Asparagales; family Iridaceae; genus Iris; species Iris pallida. Next base: position 5,372,006 of record JANAVB010011397.1, on the reverse strand, counting down.
TCAGATATATTGTCGTGTGGCCCGTTGTTTAGTGACCTTTATCTCTGTAGCAGAGTAAGGGATTATCACTGTCGAGAAATGATTGTCCTTGGTGCCACGACACAGGTACTGGGGACAATACCCTGCTGAGGTGCTAGTGAGCCTTATTGGAAGGGGTCTGGTATTCTAGAAAAGTATCTCACTTGCATAACACATAGACGGATACAGTAGATTGCCTTAGTTCATATTTTTATTTCTTTACCTTGACATGTATATTATGCACCTTGCTAGTCCTCTGAGGCCCTGGCTATTTTTCAGGCTTAGACGAAGCTGAAGACTACCCAGAGGTTTACGGTTCGGGAGCTGAGACCGGAGGCGTACCGGCACAGGAGGACGAGATAGTGCCAGAGGATTTTTCGTGATCATGTTATAATCATATTTAGTCTTGCTACATTATTTCCATTTCTTTTCATCAGACTTGTAGTTGATTTGTACTTTCTTTCTATTTTTGCAATTTCGGAATGTTTTACCCGTATAGACTTCATTACTTTTATTGCTGGATATTTGAGACATTTCCTTATTTATTCTTGATCTCTTTGTGGACTATGTGGATGTGACTAGATGTATATACCTGTGGACTGTGTTATATTTTTTGGTGTTATCATGATTTACAGCTTAAGTATTTCGCTAATGGGCTTGTTGTATAGCTTGGCCCATTGGTGAAGTGCTGCTGGCATGTATTCGTATAACTGGTCCTACGTATTTTGGGACTGGAGCGTTACAGGTGGTGGTGCTCGGGTGGTGGTGATGGTGGTGAGAATGATGGTGGTGGTGTGGATGATGGTGGTGATGGAGTGGAGGTGGAAAATGAGTAGAAATGAGGAGGAGGAGGAGAAGGTGAAGATGATGATGAGAGGATGGAGAAGAAGATGAGTGGAGGAGTGAAGAAGATGAAAATGAAGATGGTGGTGGAGTCGGCTGAAAGAGGGGGAGAGGGGTGTTGTGATGGGAGGGGGTGAGGTGTGTGAGTGTAAGTATAGAGAGAGAGAGAGAGAACGAGATCTTATATATATATATATATATATATATATATATATATATATATATATATATATATATATATAATTAGATATTTGATGAAGTAGAGAGAGAAAGAGAGATATTTTTAAAGTAGAAAAAAGAGAAAAATTGTGTGGGGTGTTTGGGTAGTCATGATAGGGATCACATAAAATTGGGTTGGATGTCGGATCAAGTTGGGTCAAGTTTTGGACTAAGGTTTGATCATAATTATAAATTTAAATTATTTATAATCATGGATAAAATAGGAGCACACGGGAGATCAATTGGGTGGCACGCAAGTGACACGTGCATAGTAGGCTCAAAACAGGTCAGAACCATATATTGGGTAGATTAGATTGGACCGATGTCGGGCCCTGAAATTAAATTGGAAGTTGGATCAGGTTTTACGGTAGATAATCAATTGGCCTAAATTGACCCGAAAGTTGTGCGATGCAAAAAGAGCATAAGGAAACAAGTTTGATGTGACACCTTATACCAAAATAAAGATAATCTGGTCTACTACAAAACTCATAAAAAGAGTTTCCAGAGATTGACATCTCTAACGCTCCAGAAATCAAAATCACAAAAAAGTACATTTAATGATAAAAAATAATATAATAAAATATTTATTGAAAATAATTCATTTAGAAAATTTAAAATAAACCCTAAAATTCAGGAGGCTTACAGGAGGAGATGATGTTGGGATCCGGTCGGGTCGTTGTTCGTGGGTCGGCGGGCTTGAAGCTCGTGTGCAGGCGGTAAATGCCAGAACGGAAGAGGGATCTTGGTCACGGAGGAGAAGGGAACGATGCTGCCATGGGGTGGCAACTGGAGCTGGCTCACCGGAGTACAGGCTGACGTTAGCTCAAGAAGGTGCAGCTCGACGTCGACAGAGGCAGTACTATGGTGTAAGGGTACGACGTGGTCAATGCTCAGGTAGAGGCGATGGATATATCGGCAGGGTGGTTGTAGTGATGATGTTGTTAAAGGCACTGGTAGTGGAGCTCCGATGAGGTGGATGACTGGGGCCAGAGTTTGAGTGGTCGGGTACACAAGGGTCGATCGAAAAGAAGGGAGGTGGTCTAGGTGGCAGATCGGGTGGTCACTATCACGCCCTGATTCCGAAGAATCGATAGTCGTCCCCCGAGCGTGATGATGTACGAACGTAGGTTGCGATCGCACAAGGCATAGTCATAAGGTTATCCAAAACATAACATCTAAGAGAGTACACAGAGAAATTGAATAATACACAATGAGACAAAGAAATTTTGCATTTTATTGATAATAGACATCATATTACAAGACACTATTACAATCATGTCGCGCGGGCTTACAACATGACTCGATTACAAAATGAACGTCGATGAGATAGTCGTTCTATACATTATATCCCTCAATTTAAAATAAAAGTATTCCAGCCACCTGGAATGGAGGAAAGTCGGGACATCTTCTTAGACAGTTGCAGAGAGTCATCAAAAAGTTTGTTCAGTGAGAGTCTCTGACGCGCTGTCGAAGCTTTAAAATACGATGCGTTCCTCCTGGTTCATAGTACCTATAGAGAGCGAGGGTCAGTACGATCATATGTATTGGCGAGTGGCTAATTTAAAACCCACGCTCTTAATTTGTTCAAGCAGTTTTGCAAAACATGTTAGCTATTTGGTGATCTTTCTAACCATCCTGATCGATTTCATGTTAACATGTTAAAAGGCAAGCATATTAAAACTTTATACATTGAGCAGTTATCCATATTCATCCAGTATCATGAGTATTAGTTCAAGCAGTGAAAGGGTGTGAAGGTCACTAGCAATGTCAAGCCATCGACTATAGCTGGGTTAGACGGTGACCCTTTCACGGTGGGTAGCGTGCCCTATGAGAAAGTTTCGATCAACCGCACCAGTCCTGCTGGCACTTGCTATACTCGTTTCTCCCGGACCGAATCGGTTCCTTGGCTTAGGCAATCGTTCGAGGAAACTACACATTATGCACAAGTTGTCCAATGACCGTAATATTCTTCTTTGAAACTTAGCCATTTATGCACTTAGCCTTATCGTTGCGATACTCGTTAATCTTTTCAATCTTTATTTTGCATAGGACTAAGTAAATGTGGCATAAGAAAGCATGCATCAGTTTCATGTATAACAGTTCTATAGCAAGTGTTTCGTGAAGAATCGTACTATAATTTATTGATTCTACACTATGAATACAAGCATGCATTTTGTATTTCATATTTGATTGGAAACCAGAGGGTCGAGGGAAAAGAGGTCGACCACTCACCTTAGTCTTTACTTGAGGCGAGGGACTGGTTGACCGTACTTAGACGTCTCCTATGTGATCACCTGAAATTGCACAAGCAACTGGTTAGAACACTGTGCCATTCAAGGAGTTTTGATACGAATGCAAGTTCGAAAACGGAAGCCATGAAAACCATCAAAAAAAATTCACAAAATGCATTCACGAAAACCAAAGCCAAAGAGCAAGTAAGACATAAAAAGCAGAGCAACGAGAGATCTCTCCCGACTCAGCCGCAGAGTCTATCCTCGAGGCACAACCCGCTGAATACGGGACTTGATTCCAAAGAAGCCTTTCCATAACGAAAAAAGGATCTTAATTCAATTGTTCTCGTTCCTGCTCGACTGATTCAATTGATCCCGATCTATTGATTTCGACTGAATTGATAGCGACAGTATTCCTTTCTCGCGTATCCCGTGGACAAAAACGGGGCACAATGTAGGGATGGGATACTACACCATAACCAACTAAGAAATAAATTTGTCCTTGAAACTTAAGAGTATAATCTACCTCTAAGAAAACAATGAAAAAAATTTCTCCTTCATTTCTGATTCAAGTTTCCTGGTCGATTCCTCGACGTACGCCAGAGTAGGTGGACGAGAGAGATCACTCGATTCTGAAGCAGCTTATCTTTGCGCTCTAAGATTTGGACCGGTACTTCAACATATGATAAGTAGGCCTTCAACTCCAGCTGACTAAAATCTACTATGTGGCTTGGATCGTGCATGTACTTTCGTAACTGAGAGACGTGGAAAACATCATGCACACCTGCTAGCGCTGGCGGCAGTACAATTTGGTAGGCCACTGGGGCAACGCGCTAGAGTATTTCAGAAGGCCCAATAAATTTTAGACTCGGCTTTTTCTTTGCACCAAACCGAGTAACTCCTTGCATAGGCGACACTTTAAGAAATACGTGATCGCCTTCTAGAAACTCGAAGGGTCGACGATGGATATTGGCGTAGCTTTTCTGCCGACTCTGTACAGTCTTCAATCTTTCCCGAATGAGCCAAACTTTCTATACGGTCTGTTCCATCAGTTTCGGGCCGAGAATCTATCGCTCTTCGACTTCGTCCCAGCAAATAGGTGATCTACATTTTCATCCATACAAGGCTTCATACGACACCATCTGAATATTGGATTGATAACTGTTATTGTATGCAAATTCGGCTACAAGTAGATGGACGTCCCAATTGACTTGAAGTCAATTGTACATAGTCGTAGCATGTCTTCGAGAATCTGATTCACAAGGTCCATTTGGCAATCAGTCTGTGGATGCTAAGCCGAGCTAAAGTTCAATTTGGTACCAAGAGCCGACTGAAGGCTACTCCAAAAGCGTGATAGAAATTGTGCATCCCGATCAGAGACGATGGATACTGGAACTCCGAACAGCTGTACTATCTCATCAAAATAAATCTGAGCCAGACAGTCGACGCTCTAAGTAACTTTGATGGCAATGAAATGTACTGACTTGGTTAGTCGATCGACGATGACCCAAATGGCATTATTTTCCCTTGTTATCTTTGGCAGACCAACAATAAAATCTATGCACACGTGCTCCCATTTCTATTCTGGAATTGCCTGCATATCCCCGTCCGGCCTCTGATGCTCAGCTTTCACCCGCTAACAGGGCATGCATTGTGACATGAATAGTGCTACATCTCTCTTCATTCTGTGCCACCAAAAGGTCATACGAAGGTTCTTGTACATCTTGGTGCTACCTGGATGCAAGGAATAATTTGCATAGTGCACTTTTGTCAATATTTCATTTATAAGTTCTGAATCATCTGGAACGCATAGCCTACCCTTCAATCGAAATACATCGGTTTCATCTTTCGTAAATTCGATCATCCTACCCGCTGAGATTAGCTCCCGTATGTTTTTCAGGTACAGATCATCCTTCTGAGCGGTCTTAATCTTTTATCGTAAGCTCGGCTCTAGCTACAACTGTGCCAACTGCATACCCTTGAATCGAACCCGGAGGTCGATGCCTATCTTTTCTAGGTCCCGTAGCAATCTGCTGTCAATGGATAACGAGGCAATGTATTTCTGACTCAGAGCGTCTGCCATAACATTTCTCTTATCTGACGTATTATCAATAGTCAAGTCGTAATCTTTGATTAGTTCAAGCCAACGTCTTTGTCGCAAGTTCAGCTCCTTCTGAATGAATAAATACTTGAGACTCTTATGATTTGTGTAAATCCTACATGCCATACCATAAAGGTACTGTCACCACAGTTTTAACGCAAACACAATCGCCGCTAACTCCATGTCATGAGTGGGGTATTTTTTCGTGTGACTTTAGCTATCGAGAAGCAAAAGATATTACCTTGTTCTGTTGCATCAGCACACACCCCAAACCCTGATAGGAAGCATCGCTAAAAATCTAGAATTCCTCAGTCCCTTCTGAAAGTATGAGTATCGGAGCCGAAACGAGCCGTTGCTCTAACTCCTGGAATAAAGCTTCACAGTCGTCTGACCATTCAAACACGACTCTTTTCTGAGTAACTCAAGTCAGAGGCGATGCGATCTTCGTAAACTCCTTCATGAAACATCTGTAGTATCCTGCCAAGTCGAGGAAGCTTCAAATCTCGTCGACTGACGCAGGCCATTTTCAATCAATAACGGTTTCAACTTTTTTTGGATCGACGAAAATGCCTTTAGTAAAAATAATGTGCCTATGGAATGACACGCTGCTCAGCCAGAATTCACACTTGCTCCGCTTCGCATATAGCTGATTTTCTCGAAGGATCTGAAGTACGGACCGCAAGTGCTCAGCGTGTTGTCGCTTGTCCTTCGAGTAGACGAGTATATCGTCGATGAAGACTACTACAAACTTATCCAGAAAGGGTCAAAACACCCGATTCATTAGATCCATAAGGGTAACGAGGCCATTCGTTAGTCCGAACGTCATTACCAAGAACTCGTAATGGCCGTATCAAGTGCAAAAGGCTGACTTTGACACATCGTCCGACTTGATCTTAAGTTGATGGTAACCTGATCGAAGATCAATTTTAGAAAATTTTGAGGCACCCTGTAACTGATCAAACAGGTCGTCTACACGGGGTAATAGATATTTGTTTCGGACGGTAGCCTTGTTCAGCTCTCGGTAGTCGATGTAAAGATGCATTGAGCCGTCTTTCTTCTTGATAAACAACACGGGTGCTCCCTATGGCGAGATGCTAGGCCGTATGAATCCCTTGTCGAGCGGCTCTTACAATTGTACTTTGAGTTCCTTAAGCTCTGTTGGGGCTATTATGTATGGAGCTTTAGAAATCGGTCGGGTGTCAGGGAATATATCAATGGTGAACCCGATATCTCGATCAGGTGACATGCCGGGCAGCTGGTCTGAAAACATACCTGAGAATTCTGCCACAACGTCGGTCTGACCTGCGTTTGTACCATCCTGTTGTATGTCTCCAACGGACGCCAAATAGCCTTTACATCCAAAATACAGCATCCTTCGAGCAGATATTGTCGAGATCGCCATACAGGTTGGTGACGCTTCACCATACGAATAGTAGAATTTAGCCATCCCAGGTATACGGAAGGTGACTTTCTTCCCTATACAGTCGATAATGGCATTGCAAGCACCGAGCCAATCCATTTCCAGTATGATATCGTAGTCCTTAATGTCAAGAACTATTTCATCAAGATACACCTGTTTACCTCCGATATAGATGATGTCGTCTCTACAGCCTAAGTGTGCAAGTAATGACGTGTCCGATGGTACATTTACACTAACATTTAGGCCTAGCGATGTTATAAGAAATTTGTACTCGGTGGCAAAGTTTGTCGATATAAAACAATACATAGCACCTGAATCAAACAGTACACGAGCCTGTTTGTTATTGAAAAGCAGTATACCTGTTACGACTGTGTCAGATGCCAACACTTCATCGTGGGTCATGGCATAGACTCGCCCTTGGGCATTAGGACAACGGTCTTGGCCATTTGCTTGTGCGCCTAGAGGAGCTCGAGATGTCTGGCCTCAATTCTGTTGGTTCTATGGTTGCGGAGGGCGTTGGTTCGGCCCACCTTCCGGACAGTCGTGTGCGAAGTGGCCTACCCGGCCGCACTTGTGGCATGTTCCATTTTTCCTTCGACATTCGGTAACCAGGTTCCCCTCCTTATGGCAAAAATTGAAGTATACTCGATTCCACCCCTGGTTGCCACCTCTGTTATTGTGGTTTGGGTGCTTATGTGCGTTGTTACCTCCTGTATTGCCATGGCGCTTGTGATTATAAGTATGTACAGTACTGGTAGCGACTGGAGGGTATTGAGGTTCAAAGCGGAGGGCATGATTGAGCGATTTGCCTATTGTTTGGAACTTTGGGACAGTCATACGAGCAAAAAAAGAAGGCCTTAGACCCACTTCGAATCTCCATGCTCGACTCGTCGCCATTGGTAGATAGACCCCAGCAAATCGGGCCAACCTGTTGAATTCCGTAGTGTACTAATGTACCATCATATTTCTCTTCTTCAGCTGTATGAACTTATTTACTTTCGTTTGACGAATCGCCGCTGACAGATACTCAATTTTGAAGGCCTTACGGAATATAGCCCAAGAGATCGACGTCGTAGAGTTATCGCGACGGATTGCTTGCTTTTGTACAGCTCACCAGTCGTGCGCGTTCAACTGAAGTTAAAGTTGAGCGCAAGCGACTCGCTTGGCTTCATCGATGCCGAGGAGCTCGAAATTATCTTCGATCTCTTTTAGCCAGTCGATTACGAGAGTCGGGTCTTCTGTGCCAGAGAAGGAAGTACGAAATGCCTTTTTGAAGTTGGTGATGTCAAAGGTGATATTATCTAACGGTGCAAGCTGAGACGAAGGCTCTCTAGGTGCGACTTCAGTGGTTTGTATCATAGGTTCGACAATACGGGTTATAGAATTCCCGTTGGTCATGACCGTTTGTACTAACTGTCGTAGCGTATCATGTTGCCCTTGCTGCATCATAAATTGTGCTTCGAATCGAGATTCTAATTGGGCATGTTGCCTCTCAGACTACAGGCGCAGCTTTTCGCTTTCTTATTGGAATATTGCGACCTGCCTCTGCTATATTTCGAGCATATGTAGCATCCTTTCCATAGGATTTTCGACAAGGCCGGCTTCGGAAGGCATACTTCATGTCGGGTTTATGGAAGGTCGGCTTCAGAACTACTCGAGCTGCCGAAAGTGCTTGCCTCGTCCTTTGCCGGAGGTTTCGCAACTTCTAGGATGAAATAAACTCTCTTTAGTTTCAGAAAATGTCCTAGGTTCACCGTATGGAATAACTTATTTCATCGACACGAGGTCAATTGTTCGAGACTAAAGACAAGAGACTGGGTGCCAAGGATGTAAAGTCGTGCTATGATACCATTATGTCACGTTCCGATTCCGAAGAATCGATAAACGTCTCCCGGACGTGATGCCGTGTGAACCTAGGTTGGGATCACACAAGGCATAGTCATAAGGTTATCCGAAACACAACATCTAAGAGAGTATGCAAAGAAATTGAACAACACACATTGAGACATAGAATTTTGCATTTTATTGATAATAGACATCATATTACTAGACACTATTACAATCATGCCATGTGGGCTTACAACATGACTCGATTATAAAATGAATGTTAATGAGATAGTCGTTCCATACATTACATCCCTTAATTTACAATAAAAGTATTCCAACCACCTGGGATGGAGGAAAGTCGAGACATCTTCTTGGACTGTTGTAGAGAGTCTTCAAAAAGTTTGTTCAGCGAAAGTCTCCGACGCGCGGTCGAAGCTTCAAAAAATTAATGTCGCCTTGGCTAGTTGGTGCGCTTCTCCTGGTTCGTACCACTTATAGAGAGCGAGAGTCAGTATGATCACATGTACTGGCAAGTGGCTAATTTAAAATCCAAGCATTCAATTTTTTTCAAGCAGTTTTATAAAATATGTTAGCTTTTTGGTGATCTTTCTAACCATCCCGATCAATTTGCATGTTAACATGTTAAAAGGCAAGCATATGAAAACTTTATACATTGAGTTGCCGTCCATATTTATCTAGTGTCATAAGTATTAGTTTAAGTAGTGAAAGGGTATGAAGGTCACTGGGAATGTCAAGCTATCATGGACTATAGCTGGGTTAGACGGCGACCCTTTCACGGCGGGTAGCGAGCCCTATACGAAAGTTCCTGAATCACCCGCATCAGTCCTGTTGGCACTTGCTATACTAGTTCCTTCTGGGCCAAATCGATTTCTTGGCCTAGGCAATCGTTCGAGAAAACTATACCTTGTGCACAAGTTGTCCAATGACCGTAATATTCTTCTTTGAAACTTAGCCATTTTATGCACTTACCTTATCGTTGTGATACTCATTAATTGATTCAATCTTTATTTTGCATAGGACTAAGTAAATATGGCATAAGAAAGCATGCATCAGTTTCATATATAGCATTTCTATAGCAAGTCTTTTGTAAAGAATCGTGCCACAATTTATTGATTCTACACTATGAATAAAAGCAAGCATTTTGTGTTTCATATTTGATTTGAAACCAGAGGGTCGAAGGGAAGGAAGTTAGCCACTCACCTTAGTCTTTACTTGAGGTGAGCATGTCACGACCCGCATCCGGATATTCGAGCACGAGTATGTAGGCCACACCCAGCCTGTGCCGCAGTATCGACGGTAGAATGCTATCAAGTACCCACTATATATCTACAACATATATGATCTACAAAAAGAACCTGTACTCAAATCACATACATCTAAAAAAGATATGAATAAGAAGAGATAACAGTATTACTAAATCAACTAGAATCTACAAATGATCATACATATCAAGAATGTGTCGAAGACAAATTCGACAACGAAACATGAATCTAAAAAGGAAATAATGGCCTAGAGCTCCCAGAAGACAACTCACGGTAAATGGAACATCGAGAACCTGTCTCAGCTAGCATCATTATGTGGTACAAGTATAAAGGGCATAACAACTTCTAAAAATATGGTTATCCAGTCAGAATTGGAGCGAATTACATAAACTAACAGCAGTTCCATTAAAGTGACAAAAACTACAAATAACATTAAGCAATAAAATACGTGATGGATAAGCAAAACTGAACAGTGAAAAAGAAGAGAAATCATGTGAGATGTCATGGTAATAATGTACTATAAGTAATCATGGGTACAGTATAACAGCACGGATCATCTAGAATAGAACATGTACTACTACTAAACAGTGCCATGAGATATTAGTTTATTATATGATCGGCTTGGGACTAGGATCAGGCTATCCATATGACCGGCTATGCACAATACAAGCACAGGTAAACCTGGAATCAGGCCGGCCATACATGGAAGCTATGCACAAGTACGAGTAAGGTCAGACTACACCCTACGTGTGGCGAGGGTGAGCTATGCACAAGTGAGTAAACAAGTAGGGTATGATCATATAATCTCCTAATATCTCTCCATTCTCCTACTAGTATAATGGATCCAACCATGGCACGTTATGACATAGAATTCTCTAAGATAGTAGAAAATTTCCTTAGGAATTGGTGTCCATATAAATACAAAAACAATAATCAAGAACGAGTCATATACCAGTATACCAGGATAGCCAGGAATAAAATCTCATGAAGGGATCCAATCTATACCAATCTGTGAACTCTCATGTCAGGAATCAAGCACAACACTACAAACTGATATCATAGATACTATCAAGGTAATGAAAACTATCAGAGATGTACTCGCCTGAATTTGGTTGGAGTCGATGCACACAACCCGAACGTATTGATACGGAATAGGTACGATGCTATGCTCCACAAGATAGTCCCAAACGACGGTACAGACAGTCCCATCAAGTCCAGAATAGTCCAAATAGCCTAGTTTGGTATATAGAAGCTTAAAATCAGAGTTGACATGATTAATGAATCAAGAAATAGGAAACGACTATTATAGTCGTGATTTGTCATTTTAAGGGAAAACGTCATTGAAAACATATAGCTATCTTGGAAAATCATTCATGACATTTGGAAAATATATTTTATTTATCAAAATAATTTTAGACCTTTGTTTTGAAAATATAGAAAATTATTCTAGTCCTAAATCTCTAATTTGTCAAATAGGATTTTAAGCTAGAACTTGATGATAGATTTTAGAAATATGATTATATATTTATATATCATTTCCAAAATAACTACTATTAAAATAATATCACAATTGCATATGCATATATATAATGATAGCATATAGAAAAATATGTACATATTTTATTCAATGTTTCTTCATTTGCTATATTTATATATATAACTAAAGTTAGATTTAAACTTTAGCCAAGTCAATAATACTAGGTCCAAATAATGTTTTAAATAATTAGAAATATATATATTTATACTCATACTCATATATATACAAAAACATATTATATACATATATATAATACGAATGGCTGTACATATACTTATACACACTATTTCATAAATTATACAAAAATACACACATTCCCAAAAACTAACCCTTACTATTAACCAAATAATTAACAACATTATTAATCACAAATCCAATTCCAGAACCTTAACTAATACCATTATAATCAAAGCACTATCACTAGTATCTATATATTATAAGAAGATGGGTCAAATCGATTACAAAAAATCTCTAAGTAAAAGAAAAAGGGGGAAAGAGCAAAGAAGAAGGGAATTCTCACAAAGAGGCGTGGGCTCGCCAAGGGGCGATGGTGGCAACGTCGGCGGAGGGGAGTAGCACATGGAGACGCGAGAGGTGGTGGCACAACAGCGCCCGATTTGGGGATGTCGTGCCCGAGGACAGCGGTGGGAGGATGACACGATAGAGCGGTGGACGACGAGCGACGGAGGCAATAGTGGCTCGACGACGGAGGTTGGGTCTCACACTCCCTCTCTCTTTCTCTCTTTGTCATTTGTGGCGCCGATGCTTGTTGATCTCATGATGGATGTGGTGGTGTTGGTTGGCCGGGCTCCGCCGGAGATGGCGGATATGGTGGAGGCAGTGAATGGTAGTGTTTGGTGGTGGTGGCATGTGGCTACTATGGTGCTGATGCGGCCGGTGATGATGGCAGGGCTTGGTCGGGCTAGCAGATCAGTGGTCGTTGGTGTGGGTGATGGCCGATGTGTAGAGGTCGGAGGTGGTGGCATGGTCGGGCTATGGTGGTGGTGGTGAATGTCGATAGTGGTTGTTGGGTACTAGTTGAGTTGTGGTCAACTCAACCACAGGTGGCCGAAAATGGTGGCGACAGCGCGTCGAAGGTATAAGTATGTGGGGATGGTCGGGGCGCTAGCCAAGTTGGCCGAAGATAGCCGATGGGCTATTGGCTCTGGTGTAATGGTGATCGGGATTTGGCATGGGTATTGGCGGTAGTGTTGGTCGGGGTAGCCGTGGCCGGGGTGTTGCTGGAGGATCAGAGGAGGAGCGGGGAGTCGGGATTACTGGTTAGGAGAGGAGTCATAATGTGGCAGCTATGTTGTAGGAATTTTGTAGGAAAATGAATATGTGTAATATTGGGGAGTCCCCAATATATATAGGGTAGGGTAGAAACCCTAACGGCAGAGATGTAATGTAATAGATGGTAGGAAAATTAGTGGAACACTAACTACTAACTGCTAACCACTAGTAGCTAACTACTAAATAATTAACTCTAGCTAATTACAATTTAGCTACCAACTACCCATTACTAACCATATTCGACGCCCTAGCCCACGATCCATATCCGAACTTGGTAGGCTAGCACTAGGACCAAAATGATCTAAACCAATACGAGAGAAAAAATAGAATAATTACAATCATTATAAACTTTGGAATAAAAATAATAATAAAATGGTAATAAGAGTATATTTATTTAAAAATAATATTTTTGACAATCCTCTCCTTATATAAAAGTAAATAGTTATACCTTATACAAACTTTTGAAAATCAATGACCCAATAAAATATTGATAGTAATTTACGTTTGAAAATACGCTTCAAATTAAAATTCTCGTTTTCAAGATTTTGAAAACTTTTGGAAAATAAAAAATTGCAAATTTTTTTAAAAAAATAAACTTTGGTTAACGGAGGTTACAAATCTACCCTCCTTAAAGAAATTTTGTCCTCGAAATTAAAGGTTGGCAGTGGAGCTGAAACACGATAGAGTTTAGTCAATACCTTAGGCATGATTTAGAGAACGATGACTTGTCGTGATTAAGATAATTAAATTCAAAATCACTTTGGCATGACTAATAATTTTGGCACGATTGAATCATAGTATGGGCCATACTACATGGGCACGATTTAGAAATAAACTTAAGTCGTTTAGGCATGATTTGAAATAAATGCAAACTACCGTAAGCACGATCTCGGTCACGGTTAGTAAACTGAAGAAATTGTAATTTAAGCACGGGCGATCAGTAGGGTTTAGGTTTGCTGAAATTCAAGTTCGGATACGATTTAGATCAAAACAGGTATGAATGAAGATAAAATTTTGGGCACGATCAAAATTTGAAGTCAAGATCTTATAGGCACGATTTAGAAATCTAATGATCAACTTACTCGAGTCATATATAACAGTCAAACTCAGACGTGACAAGGATTTGGGAATGATTTAAAATCACCTACACATGATTTATATATAGCTACGAGATATTTAAAACCTAGACACGAATAGGAATAAAATTCGAGCACGAGCGAATAAGGAATATAATTTTTTAGGTACGGCAAGAAAATTATTCATACACGATCAATTTAAGTTCTGACACGACTAAGTTCATAATCAAATCAGATAGTTGTGAATCAAGGATCAAAAATTTAAGGTACAATTCAGGGGTAAAAAATATGTATATTAACGATCATAAAAATTATGATCCTCGGGTCATCTAGGCACGACCAGGCATCAAGAATAGTGGTTAATTCAAACCATAATTAGAACGAAACTTAATCATTAGTAAAAATTAAATCAAAGGTTTAAGCATGAGTGATAATAGCATTTAAATCCATACATGATCATAATCAAAATTTCGACACGATCATGGGTTCAGTTTAACCTTGATCAAAACAGTATTTAGATATGATGGAGAATATAATCGAAGTCTAGGCACGAGTAATAAATTGATGGAAATCCATGTCACGATCAAATTTTGTATCACTTAGAGTATAGTCAGTAATCAAGAAGGTAGGTGCGATAAGGAGATGACCAAAATCGATTAGTCATGACCAAGAGGATCAAAATTTAATGACATTGAAACGTAAGAATCAATTCAAGGATAGGGAAATCAGATTTCTTCTATTAGAATAGGAAACCAAAAGATATGATTTGCGGAAGGAAGTCAAAGTAATCATCTCACTCGACCAAGATTATTCGATCATTATTTTCCAATTATACCTTTCTCTCACAAGTTCAGGTGTAATACTACAAAATCATGATCTTCAATCATGAAAATCAAACCCTTATGTGACCAATCAAAAATTTCAGCCACAAAGATTGAACCCTCCTATAAATACTATAGGCTTGGCCTTTATTCCAAAGACACTCCTCATGAACATATTTCTTATTATAACTCGATTTTTTTACCTCCATTAACAACTTAATCATCTTGGAAAGTCCCTGTACTTCACATTGTCTTTGATTGTATCCGAAATCCCTGAATCAGGGTCTATAAGATCCTTAATCATTGTTCAATTTTATACTCTTGTATTGCTCAAGTCTAATGCCACCTCTTCCATATAAAATTTTATTCCCTATTATCTAAAAATAATCTCCATATATTATTCAGCTTTATACCTTCCAATATTTTTTCCTTCTTAAATTTAGAAGTCCCACAAGGTCTCTAAATTTCTTTTCCTATAATAGAAAGATTCCTTGTTCTACCAATTCTTAGTCATCTTCCTACCAATCCTTGATTCAATTTGTATCAATACCACATGTAGTCATAGTCCCCTTTCCTGTATTTCGGATTCTAGATTCAATGTCTTTGCTTTAATTCAAAATGAAACATCCCAAGAATCGGTAACTTAAGAATATCTAAGTTCTCCAAATCAAGTCGACCTCAATATCCTCATTAGTTCTAAAATACAACTATAAAGTATTACAGTTCTCACCATTAATGTATATTCCATTTCTTGAAATTCTCCTACGTTCTTTCTAAAGTAATCCATACTCAAAATAATTCTTCAAGTGTAATCATTTCCAAGTTGTATTACTGGTCTCTTGATTTTATTTCCAATCTCAGTCATATCCTTCTCCACTAGTTCTACCTCAACGTTCAATATTTCGTATTCCTACCAGAATTACCACTTGATAACAAATTTCATCCTTTTTGAGCTAGATGATTACGATATTTCTTCGGCCATTCCCAGGTAAGGAGATACGAGATTTTAAAAGATTTCAAAGTGTAGCTGACAGTTTTAGATGTGAGATAGTTTGGTAGATGTAGGTAGGACAGAGATAACAAGACGAAGAGAAAAAGAAAATTGATTATAGGAATTTGGTCTTTCTCATCTGGTCATAACAAAATCGTTGTCCCTTCCTTTTCTTGCACTTGTCCATAATCAGCAAAAGCAAATTTTTCAGCCTCCAAGGTATTCCCTTCTGCCTAATAATCAAACTCTTCCTCACAAAATCTCCCTCGTGACTTCCAAGTCACTAACTACAAATTACTGATAATCTTGTGGCCTAACTTTCATACCTAAGGTCATTTATCCATATAAATTCTTCTAGAATTTCACGTCTAAATTTGTCGAGATCCTTCTAAATTTTTTTTTCTATCACTTTTATCATCCACAACATATCATCGGAGTTTTCTAATAACGAGGTCATAGTAATATAGTTCCAAATTTATCCTTTATCTTATTTAAGAAACCTCAATTATTATTCAGAATCAAAGTTAATTGTTGACAATCATGTAGAAATCATAATTCCTATACATGTAACCGTTTCTAAAATCTCATATGTCAGTAACTGATCCAAATTGTATGACTCACTGGCCTTGTCAAATCTTCTAAATAAGTCATAGACCTTAAATACCCTTATTCCAATTCTCAGTCACCACTCCCGCAAATTTATTCTAATCCATCTACTATATCGTATCGATAATTCCTTAAAATTTTGGAAATTCCATCCCTTGTACAATAGTCGCATCCCTTGCCACCTTCTTGACTACTCAAGTAAGAAAGATAATTCAACGTTCTCTTCTATAGCTCTTATGTAATACCCCTAAATTTTTGGAATTATTTTTTTATTATTTATTTGATTTAAATAATATTTTATGGAATTTATGAATATTTTTGATTAAATAGTTATTATTATAGATGACCTTAGCCATGGTTAAGATTTGGAGTACAAGACGACTAAGAATTGTGACACGGATAGTGTACACATATGCTTTGACTAGTATTTTAGCCACGGTTGGGAAGGCCGAGCCATAGGTGTGTTCTAACTAGGAAAACCAGGCCAATTTGCAACTTAACCCCCACCGATGATTTATTTATTTAATTATTAGATTATTGACTTTCTAGGAGATCCGGTTGTACCAATTTAGCCCCGACTTAACCCAAACCAAATCCAAATCTAAATAGACATGTAGTACTCTCAAATAGATTCATGTTGATATATATTTTGTATATATATTTTATTAATATTAATATGTTTTCAATTTTAGAAAGTTTTCATTTATAGAAAGTGTCTACATGTAATCCTAGTGTAATCCTAGTTGGCATTAGTTTATATTTGACCCAAAGTCTAACCCAAATCTATGTAGACATGTGGGGCATTAATATATATTAATAAATATATATTTTTTATATTAATTTAGATTTGGATTGTATTTATATAAGATAGATTTAATTAGTCTATATTAGGAAAGACCTTTTTAATCCTCAATCCAATCAAATAGCCAACTCACCAAACAACCAAACCATACCAAGTGGACCCCCACCATAGAGTGTTTGCCCAAGAAACCTCTACCCCTAGCCGAACATCTCATTAGGAATAGGATTCCTACTCCTTTTCATGCATGCAACCCAAAAAGTCCATATATATACCTACTTTTAGCCAAACCCAAACCCTAACTTAATTCTCCCTTCCTCTTCCTCTCCATAGCCGACCAACCCCCTCTCCCCCTCCAAATTTTGGTAGCACCTCCTCCATCCAAATCCATCATCCTCATCCCCTCCATCATACAACTCTTTTTCCTTCATAAAAACTCCTTCTTTCATCCTTCTTCCATCCAAACTCCACCAAACAAATCCTAAACTCCATTTTCTCCATCCAACCATCTAGAGCCATTGCCAACCCCTCCAAACTCATCAAAAGAGGATTAGTAAGCAAGGATAGCAATAAAGGTGGGAGCTTTGGCAAGGAGAAGCCTTCACAATCCAATTAGCAAGGACTTTTGGTAAGAAACCCTAATTTTTCTATCTCAAACCTATGCTATAATTTTGTAGAAATTCTATTATTAAATCTGTAAAAATAGTATTTTGGTACCTTTTTTAATGTATTTTTACGCATAAAAGTTTCATGATTTATAGTCGTAATATTCATGCTTCGGTAGGATCAAATTTAACTCCGTTGTGAAGGAACTATAAGTTATTGGTGGTTATTTTCGAAACTAAATTTTATGTGTGTTCATATATAGAAATTAGGATTTTTAAGTATTTTTCCATGAAGTTAGCAACTCAAATCTGGTCGAAAAAATTATAGGTCAAAACTAGTTTTTTCGGGTAATCTACCGACGTAGGATATTCCAAATTAGTAGCATAACCTAACTCTTGTATTCATGTCTTAATTCTGAGATATAATATACTTTAAATTCTGTATAAAATATATTTTTTGGTATTTTAGCTATTTTGAGTAATTGGCTATGTTCAGGACGAGTTTCGGGTAGACACTAGCTAACGTAGTAGTCAACTAGTCACATAATTCTTTATAAATCGTAATTCTAGAATTTCAGAGTTAATACTGTAGAAAATAGTTTTAAATATTATTTTTAGGAATGTTTTATGATTTTTAAGTGTATTATTGACGTGGGGTCATAACCGATTAATTGGAAGGTCGAAAATCCTAAAACTGTGTTCCGAGGTCTCGTTGGACACGTATGTATGTTATACAATTTAAGTAGTCCTACGAGATATTTGAATATAGTTAAAGTAGTTTAAAACACTAATTTAGTTAATTAATTTCTGTTATAAGATTTATAAGTAGTTAAATAAATTATTTAGGAGCATTGGATTTCGGAGGCGTGGACACGGGAGCGAGACTTCGTCTTCACATCACGGAACCAGACAAGTACACCTTGCCAAACTTTACAGTACTTACATGCTTTTTTATATCGCTATTTTTCATATCTTACTTAGTTCCATATTTCTCCTGTTCCATGTCATGGTTATTCTAATTTTACGTGCACGTAGTTTTTACTCATTTTCCATATTACTTTTCTGTCTTTATTATCTTGTTCATGTCTAGTGATAGTACTTCTATGCTTGTGCCATATTTTCCTGACCTGTTTCACCTGTACTTGACTTGGACATGAATAAATAGACTTGGTTTCCTAGTACCTTAGGAGAGAATATTTTATTAGCCGTGGCTATACCTCTATTGTTAGTGCCTGTAATGCCCCAGTCCCAAAATACGTAGGACCAAGTACGTAAACATGCCAGCTGTATACATACGAAGTACATGGGCCTTGTATGTATACATAAGCTGTAAAATACAGTAATCCAAGATAAACTAAATCTCATCCACAATGAAAAGAATAATAATATAAAAATCAACTTAAATATTTATGGTACAATCGTTGGACGGAGACAAAGTCCACTACCAACTATCTCAATAAAAGAAATGAACAAGAGTCGATCCATAAAATGGCAAGACAAACCAAGCACAATCGTCTTCGAAGGAATGGAGAAGACCACGACCTTGGCTAGGATACCTGCGGAAGACATGAACACACACCTGGGGAAAAACCAGGTCCTCAGATGGACGTAGCAAGATACAGGAAGAACAAGCTAATATGAACTGTCATAATAATAAAATAATATATAAAAAACTATCCTAGACACAAATATGCAAAGAAGATTCTAACCGCCTAATGTGCAATTTAGAGGACAACTTTCATGCGCATGGGTGGGATTTTAGGCTATGTGTACGTAACTGGCATCCAGTCATCTGTATCCGGCCGTAACGTCCAAAACGTCAGAGGGTATCTGCAAATAAATCGCCACAATTCCATCCGGAGACTGTGGTTTACCTGTTTGGATTCCCATACGCACTAGCGACTGTCCTCCTCCAATATTTCCCACACTGTTCAAGTCATGTCCATGGCTCGTTCAGTTTTGTAACTGCTTGAGTCTCTAAAACCCTAGTCATAGCAGTTACGATCATCTATCCGTCACACGACTTTAGAGAGGGCCAGTCCATAAGTCGTGCCCCTAGCAACATGTCTCCAACCGTATATTATGTGTGTCATGGCCAAGGGTGATATAAAGATATCCCCCAACAATAAGGTAGTCCGCTAACACTAAGTTAACATGCATATAGTAAAGTAAAACGACTAATAGAGTCGCTTGCACCCAAGTGTGGCTTGGACGCACAATTTTTAACAAAGAAAACTAACAATATGAAATAAAATGAATAATGCAGAAAATAAATAATTGACAGTTAAATAGCAAGGTATACTTGCCTGTTGCGACGCCTGGTGAGCTACCTGGTGTGGTACCATAAAGGTGGTACAAGATCGACTTCGATGTTACAACTACGCAAAGGAGCCTCTGTTGACGACACGGAGTATTCCATCGGGTCCAGAACGGTCAACTTAGTTAGGTTTGACATGATAAAGTACAGAATTGGAGGGAAAATAGGAATAATGGGATTGGTAGGGTCAAGAATCGATAGTCGAAGGGTTTATGAAAGTAATATATACTATTTTTAAAATAAAATAGTTATAATTCTTGAAGCTATATTTTATAGTGAAAAATAATTTTTAGATAAATGCATACTTGAAAAAAATAGAAATCGTTTTTAGGCTAAACCATAAATTTGTCAAAAATGAAATTATAGGTATAAAACTATATATATAACAAAATTTGAAATTGATTTAGACCAAATTTCATGATATAACTTTTTAGAAAATATTTATAATATTTATAACAAATATATTTCTAATCCACTACTAGTAGGTACAAAAATGATAATAACCAAAAAAGAAAACACGATAATAATAATAATAATAATAATAATAATAATAATAATAATAACAATAATAATAATAATAATAATAATAATAATAATAATAATAATAATAAGGCTTCTAGCAATTTATACCTAGTATATTAAGATACCAATAACTTAATCTCCACAAATATAAATATAAATATATTATTATTATTATTATTTTATATATGTACTGTTTGCAACAGTACTTACAATCGGAAAAATAACAATGATTAGAATAGTAATAATAATAATAATAACAACAGAATAAAATAATAATAATAATAATAATTAACAATAATAATAAAATTAGTCAACTAAGAAAACGAAACAAAATTGACAACAACAAAAAAACAACAACCAAGTAGCAACAATGGTTGCTATTCCTTATAGAAGGGAGGAGAGGGAGAAGAAAAGAAAAGGGGAAGGGGTGTGGAGAAAAATCGAGGGAGAGAGAGGAGGAGGGAGCGGGAGACGGCGGGCGGAGGAGACGCGGCGCCGGCGTGAGGCCTACGGCGGCGGGCGGCACAAGGAGGCGGAGCGGGGAAAGGACGCGCGGTCAGGCGGGCGTAGCAGGGTTTGACAAAGTCGGCGGGGGATGTGCGGTGGAGCTGGCCGGCGGAGAGCGGTGGGTTGCGTGCGGTGTGCGGCGCACGGAGGGCGGAGGAAGTGGGGGCGGCGATCGTCAGGGTCGGAGAAGTGAGGGCGGAGGACGGCGCAGTCCTATGAGATGCGCGTGCGCACGACTCGAGGCTCGACGGTTGCGTACGCGACGCTGACCGCGGTGGAGGCGATCTCGCCGGCCCCGAGTGGAGGAGAAAGGCGGATCGCGGAGGAAACGGCAGGCGGGGAGCGGAAGTCGGTGGCTCGGGGTTTCGGTGGCCACCGGGAGAGGAAGCGAGCGGCTGTGCGGCGGAGAGGTGTGCGTGCGCTGGGAGAGGCGGCGGCGGACGCTGATGGCCGGGCGCGCACAGCACAGGGAGGAGGAGAGGATGAGGTGGCGGAGGCTGCAGTGCTCCGACGCTGCGGGGGAGGACCCGATCGGCTAAGGTTTTGCGGAGGCACGGCGGGATGGCCGGAGCATACCGCGGTGGATCAGACAGGAGGGTGGAGATGGTGGACGTGGGCTGTCAAGGCTACGGGGGCGGAGCTCACCGGCCATGGAGGAGGTGGAGGTGAGTCCAGTGGTGATGGTTTGGTTTATTTGTTTATTTTCTTTTGGTACTGTTGGGGGCGATTAGCTGCGACGGCGCTGGGGAAAGGTTGATGGCGGTGGGGGTTTGTGGAGATGGAGACGGTGTTGGGGCCAGTGGGTGTTTCGACGGGGCGACCACTAGCCGGGGTTGGCCGGGTGTGGGGTTGAAACAGTGGATGAAGGAGAAGTCAGGGAGAAGGGGGCGGACAGGACTGGCGTTGATGGGGGCCGGGTTGTCCGAGGGGTGGTGACAGTGGTGATGCCGCGGTGGTCAGGGAGGCATCAATAATGGTTTCTCATCGGCGACGGTGGCAGCGGACAGAGAACGGAATGCTGGCCATGGGTTTGGGGTTAGGTTAGGAATAGGATTTGATGGTGTGTCGGGGGTGTCCGACACGGAGAAGATGAAATTATATTTGTAAAAAAAACATGGAATAAGAATTTGGACGGAAAACACGGACACGATGCACGCACGTATACTTGTGGAAAAATTTTGTGGAATAATTATATGGAGGAGTACTTGCCTATTTATAGGATGTGGGAATTTCCATTTGGATAGGATTAGGAAAATATTTAAATTCCTAATATATAATTCAATCTATTAATTAAATTAATTCAATAAATCCAAATCCAAATCCAAATCCAAGTTAAATCTAATTAATTTACATCCTTTAGTTTAAAAATAAGATAATTCAAATCCCAAATATAGATATTAATTTAAATAAATCTAAAATTCAAATCAAGATTTAAATTGTCACAATAATTTCAAAATATGTTTTCCAAAAATACTATTAATAATAATTTCGAAAATTACTTTATTATTTAAAAATAAACTAATAATTAATTACGAAATATATATGTAAGTACAAATAATATTTACAAATATACACTTTTCTAGTATCCCTTTTTATAAGAATATTATTTATTATTATAACTGTCTAAAAAGGCTTTTAACAAATAAACTCAAAAATTTAGAAACTTTGATAGCTAAAAATAATTAATATATATTACCTTGAAACTATAAAAATAGAAAAAAATATTTTTCTAAAAATATGTACGCTCGCACATATTCGCACTCGTCGAGCAATTTCGAAAAATAAAATTTCGTGCGCGACGTACAATACGACTACGCGATGTGCAACACAAAATTTTAAATCAGTACCAAATTTTAAAAAAAAGTAGAATTTAGGGGTTTTACAGTGCCTCCCCGGGCTACGATAAAGAACCTATTATAGGACTGTTAGTGCCTCCCCGGGCTACGATAGAGAACCTATTATAGGACTGTTAGTGCCTCCCCGGGCTACAGTTTTTAGCCATGATTAATATTATATTCTTATGACATGTCACCATCTATAGAGTTTTTTTTCGTGTTATTCTTTCCTCGATTGGTTATTCCTATATCTCTTGTATGAGGTTTACTGTATAGTAGGCATGTATATTATATATCTTGCTAGTCCTTTGAGGACCTGGTGATCTCTCCAGGCTTAGTTAGAGACGAGGACTACCCGGAGGTATACGGTTCTGGAGTCGAGGCAGGTGACGTACCTTCGCAGGAGGATGAGATAGTGGCTGAAGACTTTTTTGAGACATGTCTCTTTTAGACTTGATACTTTATTTTCTTTCTTTTCAGTGGACATGTAGTGGATTATTTATTTCTTTATACTGTAGTTTCGGGATGTTTTACCCACACAGTTATTATTTCTATTTTATGTTGGACTGATCTTTCTTGTTAGTATTATTTTATTGGACTTGATACCTTGTGTCTTATTTTCTGTATGGATGAGATTAGTTGTGTACCTGTGACTTGTATTATATTCCTGGGTTGTTATCATGATTTACAGCTTAAGCATTTCGCTAATGGGCTTACTTTAAGATTTGGCCCATTGGTAAAGTATTGCTGGCATGTACCGTATCCTGGTCCTATACGTATTTTAGGACTGGGGCGTTACATCTTACCACTATAAAATTATATAAAATGCCTCTTTAACATTTTCCTTGTCGTAAGTCCATTCTACACTATTCTCTAGTCCTTTAAAATTATAATCCACATATACTAGAAATTTTCAACCATATTATGTAATCCTTCCTTTGTTTCTCCGAATTCCTTTGTTATATTCTGTTTATTTCTTAACCCATTCGACAAACTATCAAGCCCCAAATGTAATATCTAGGTCAAAATTTAAGTTTTTCTGAATAATTCTCGACCTTCTTGTATAAGATTTGACTAATCATTTTTTCTTTGAACCCAAATGGTTATAAGTCCAATTTCTACTCTTTTGTTCATCCTAGAGTCCAGGAAACTTATCTTAATGCAAGTATTGGGTTCGACAACGGACACGTATTCAAAAATAAGGATGAGCAAAAGCAAGTGGAAATAGACTTAACAAAGTTTCGAAGTAAGATTCTTAGGGGTCATCCCTGGAATCTATCAAGAGATCCTAATATGTGATTGAGTACCAAAAATCCTAGAATATTCTATGATTCAAATCCTAATCCTAGGGCAGGCTTGCAGTAGTATGGCTAAGCCAAAGTACTACCACGACTTCGTATTTAGTTGCAAAGATAGACCTGTATTGGCCACCATAAAAATATGTCATGACCTGCACCCGGATATTCGGGCACGAGTACATGGGCCACGCCCAACTTATGTTGCAGTATCGGCAGTAGAAAGCTGTCAATTACCTAGTATATATGTACAACATATATGATCTACAACAACAATCTATACTCAAATCACTTACATCTAAAAAAAGATATGAATAAGAAGAGATAATAGTATCATAAATCAACTAGAATCTACAAATGATCATACATATCAAGAATGTGTCGGAGACAAATCCGACAACGAAACATGAATCTAAATAGGGAATAATGGCCTAGAGCTCCCAGAAGACAACTCATAGAAAATGGAACATCGAGAACCTGTCACAGCTAGCATCGTTATGTGGTCCAAGTATGTGGGGTATAACAACTCCTAAAAATATGGTTATCCAATCAAGATTGGAGTGAAGTACATAAACTAATAACAGTTCCATTAAATTGACAAAAACTATAAATAACAGTAAGTAATGAAATACATGATGGATAAGCAAAACTAAACAGTAAAAAAGTAGAGAAATCATGTGAGCATGTCATGGTAACTATGAACTGTAAGTAATCATGGGTACAGTGTAACAGCAGGTGATCATCTGGAATAGAACATATACTACTACTAAACAGTGCCTTTCGATATTAGTTTTATGTGATTGGCTTGGGACTAGGATCAGGCTATCCATATGACCGGCTATGCACAAGTACAAGCATAGGTAAACCTGGAATCAGGCCGGCCATACATGGAAGCTATGCATAAGTATGAGTAAGGTCAGGCTACATCCTACGTGTGACGAGGGTGAGCTATACACTAGTGAGTAAACAAGTAGGGTATAATCACATAATCTCTTAATATCTCTCCATCCTCCAACTAGTATAATGGATCCAACCATAGCACGATACGATAAGAGATTCTCTAAGAGGGTAGCAAACCCTCTTAGGAATTAGCGTCCATACAAGTACAAGAACAATAATCAAGAATGAGTAATGTACCAGTATACCAGGATAACCAGAAATAACATCTCATAACTGGATCCAAGTTATACTAATCTCTGAACTCTAGTATCAGGAATCAAGCATAATACTACAAACTGATATCATAGAGGCTATCAAGGGAATAAAAACTATCAGACTCGCCTGAATTTGGTTGGAGTCGATGTGCGCGACACAAACATGTCGACACAGAATATGTACGATGCTATGCTCCATAAGATGGTCCCAAACGATGGCACAAACGGTCCCATCAAGTCCAGAATAGTCCAAATAGCCTAATTTGCTATATGGAAGCTTAAAATCAGAGTTGGCACACGATTATTGAATCAAGAAATAGGAAACGACTATTATAGTCACGATTTATGATTTTAAGGGAAAATGGCATTGCAAACATATAGCTATCTTTAAAAATCATTCATGACATTTGGAAAATATATTTGATTTATCAAAATAATTTTAGACCTTTGTTTTGAAAATATAGAAAACCATTCTAGTCTAAATCTTTAATTTGTCAAATAGGATTTTAGGCTAGAATTTGATGACAGTTTGTAGAAATATGATTATATATTAATATATAATTTCCAAAATAACTACTATTAAAATAATATCACAATTGTATATACATATATATAATGATAGCATATAGCAAAATATATACATATTTTATTCAACGTTTCTTCATTTGCTATATTTATATATATAACTAAAGTTAGATTTAAACTTTAGCCAAGTCAATAATACTAGGTCCAAATATTATTTTAAATAATTAGAAATATATATTTATACTCAATCTCATACATATACAAAAACATATTATTATACATATATATTATATGCACGACTATACATATACTTATATACATTATTTTATATATTAAACAAAAATACACACATTCCCAAAAACCAACCCTTACTATTAATAATAAAATTAACAACATTAATAATCAAAAACCCAATTCCATAACCTTAATTAATACCATTATAATCAAAGCACTATCACTAATATCTATATATTATAAGAAGAGGGGTCAAATGCTGACCCAATCGACTCAAAAATCACTGAGTAAAAGAAAAAGGGGGGAAGAGCAAAGAAGAAGGGGATTCTCACAGAGAGGCGTGGGATCGCTAAGGGGCGCTAGTGGCTGTGCTATCGAAGAGGAGTAGCGTACAGAGGCACGAGAGGTGGTGGCGCCCGACGCCCGATTTGGGGTTGTCGTATCCGAGCATAGCGGTAGCAGGATGACGTGATGGAGTGGTGGACGACAAGCGACAGAGGCGACATGGCTCGGCGGTAGAGGTTGTGTCTCACTCTCCCTCTTTCTCTCTTTGTGATTTGTGGTGCCGATATTTGTTGATCTCGTGACGGATGTTGTAGCGTTGGTTGGCCGAGCTCCAGCCGGAGATGGCGGATATGATAGAGGCGGTGAACGGTGGTGTTTGGTGGTGGTGGCGTGTGGCTACTATGGTGGTGATACGGGCAATGATGATGGCAGGGCTTGGTCGGGCTAGCATATCGGTGGTCGTTGGTGTGGGTAATAGCCGATGGGGAGAGGTCAATGATGGTGGCATTATTGGGTTATGGTAGTGGTGGTGAATGTTGGTAGTAGTGGTTGGGCACTGGTTGAGCTGTGGTTGACTCGGCCACAGGTGGCCGAAAATGGTGGCGGCAACGCGTAGGTGGTGAAAATATATAGGGATGGTCGGGGCGCTGGCCAAGTTGGCCGAAGATGGCCGATGGGCTGTTGGCTCTGGTGTAATGGTGATCGGGATTTGGCATGGGTATTGGCGGTAGTGCTGGTCGGGGTGGCCGTGGCAGGGGTGTTGCTAGAGGATCAGGGAAGAAGCGGGGAGTCGGGAACACTGGTTAGGAGAGGAGTCAGAATGTGGCGGCTATGTTATAGGAATTTTGTAGAAAAATGGCTATGTATAATATTGGGGAGTCCCCAATATATATATAGGATAGGGTAGAAACCCTAATGGCAGAGATGTAATATTGTAATAGATGATAGAAAAATTAGTGGAATACTAACTACTAACCACAATACTAACTGCTAACCAGTAGTTGTTAACTACTAAATAATTAACTCTAGCTAATTACAATTTAGCTACCAACTACCCGTTACTAACCAAATTCAAAGCCGTAGCCTACGATCCAAGTCCGAACTTGGTAGGCTAGCACTAGGACCGAAATGATCTAAACCCAATACGAGGGGGAAAAATAGAATAATTTCAATCATTATAAACTTAGGATTAAAAATAATAATAATAAAATGGTAATACGAGTATATTTATTTAAAAATAATATTTTTGACAATCATTTCCTTATATAAAAGTAAATAGTTATACAAATTTAAGAAAATGGACATGAAATCATTTTGGGATAATATCTTATATAATATAGTTTTTTTTCAAAATCAATGACCCAACAAAATATCGATAGTATTTTACGTTTAAAAATAGGCTTCGAATTAAAATTCTCGTTTTCAAGATTTGGAAAATAGAAAATTGCAAAATTTTGAAAAATTTCAAAATTCGGTTAACGGAGGTTACAGAGGGACTGGTTGGCCGCAGTTAGACGTCGCCTACGCGATCACCTAAAATCATACAAGCAACTGATTAGAACACCGTGCCATTCAAAGAGTTTTGATATGAATGCGAAGTTCGAAAACACAAGCCATAAAAACCATCGAAAACATTCAAGAAAATGTATTCACGAAAACCAAAGCCAAAGAGCAAGTGCGGCATAAAAAATAGAGCAACAGAAGGTATCTCCCGACTCAGCCACAGAGTCTATCCTCGAGGCACAATCCACTGAATATAGGACTTGATTCCGAAGAAGCCTTTCCATAACGAAAAAATTATCTTAATTCAATCGTTTTCGTTCGACCGATTTAATTGATCCCGATCTATCGGTTCCAACTGAATCGGTAGCGACAGTGTTCCTTTCTCGTACCCCCGTGGATAGAAACTAGGCACGATGTAGGGACGGGGCACTACAGTTACTGGTGGTAGAGGTGATGTGGCTTGCTGGGACGAGCAAGGATCGGAGCGGCGCATGCGACGTGCACCGAAGTCGACAGGGCTACGGGTACGGACGACTGGGTTAGGGTTAGGTTAGGGTTGGTTATGTCGGGGTATCCTAAACAGAAAATTATGGGTTGTACTGCACACGTGCCTGGTGTGTCGAAGACGGAGGAGAAGTATAAATGTATATGTAATAGAAAGCGGAAGAAATAGACGGATATGATGCACGACACAATGCTGCGATAATGGTGATGATTGCTTGGTGTTTGTGGTAGCTAGATGGAGATGGGAAGGAAAATGAAATAATATTGTTGAGGAAAAGCTATAATATGCTATCCTTAAATAGGTAGAAACTCCTAAATAGATAAGGAGTAGGATTTCTAATAGATAATCTCTCCCATAATTTAAACCAAATTAAATTATTTAAAAACTAGTATAATTTAATCTCAATCAAATAATTGATCATACCAATAATTTAAATCAATATTTAATATTATCAAATAATTTAATCATACAAATTCAAATCTTAAATAATCGATTATCATAATAATTTAAAATAATATTCGATGTCATCAGAATAATTTAAAACATTTTCATTAATCCAAATTCAATTTAAAAATATTTTAACAAATCTTTTTATTGATAAAAATTATTTATGATTTTCAAAACCACTTCCGAAGTCAATATTTTGAAAGTCCAAAAATTAAGAACCAAACATCTTTTGAAATTCATAACAAAATTCAAGAATAAATAATTTTATTAAAACTAACTAGTATTTTCAAACAATAATTTTCAACTAGTTTTCGAAATACAAAAAATAATAACATAATATTTTATACAAGGTTTCAAGAAAAAATTTACTTTTTAAACACAATATATAAAATTGAATAAAAAATAAAAAATGAAAATCTGGGAATAGGGGTTACACCCTACGACCATCTTATTAAGCCTGCAAGCAGATGACGTTAGTATGTAGCCTAACTATATGAAGGTCACCGATGACCATGCCATCTTGGACTATTTCATGGTAAGATGGTAATTTTCATGTGCAAGTAGAAAGCCCTACTGAAAGTTCTGAATTACCCTATTGTGACACACTATTCCAGTCCGGATAGCTAGCCTACTGTAGGTCCTATAATATCGCATGCGTGAAGCACGTTCCACGTAATTTTCTCCCAGGTTGAATCGGTTCCGGTACTGCGGACCTCGTTTGAGGAAAACCAAACCTTGTGCACAAGTTGTTTATGATCATGCAATATGGGTTAACATTAACTGTAAAAATATATGCATGGTACAAAAATTAAAATAAAATAAAATTATATATATATATATATATATATATATATATATATATATATATATATATATTTGAAGGAAGGTAATTGTGGCGGACGCTTCCACCGGGAATGGATCTCCTGACCACTCGAGCCACATGCCTCACCACTACCACTAGGCTAGGGTCATTGGCTATATATTATACACACACACACACACACACACACACACACACACACACACACACACACACACACACACACACTCACACTCACTCTCACGTTATTCTGATTGGTGATCCATCGGTTCCAAAACATTGAAATTCATATTTTCCATTTTGTGGCACCAAGCCACATCCACAACGTTCTATGGCACTTAAACCACATCCTTACCATTAGTGGTACCAAACCACATTTGACTATTCCATTTCTCTGTAACAACAACAACAAATATTCAACAAGATAACATAACAAAAACACTATATTCCACATGATAACATAACAACAATACTATATTTCATGTCTATAACAGCAGTACAAAAATCGATGTTTCTATAAAGTAAGTTAACAATAAATCATATTACTCTCTTTTATCTTGGTTTTTTTACTTAGCATTTAACAAAATCATGAAATATAGCAACAAAGACAAGCGAACTTAAATTTTATTAAGTGTGAAGGTAAATGAGAGAAGGATCAAAATCAACCACCATTGATGAATCGACTTTGTCCCGATCGAGCAGATCTCTAAATGATTCTTTTGCATGAATCCAAGTCCAACCAGACCCTTCGAGCTAGAACCATCCCAATACACTGAGTTGGATGGGACATTAGAAAATAAACCCCAATCACAGGACAACTTTAACCATATCACAGTGGACTAGTGTCCGTGTGATATGTAGCTGGTCATTGCCACGTGTCTGATCTCACATATTCTAGGAACACAGTGGGACATAAGCCTTATTGACAAGTTCTAAAATTTGACTGCAAAGCAACTTTTGGGATGCATTTTGTGACATATATGGAAGTGCCTACTCGACTGGAGTATGGACCATGTCACTCAGTTTGACTCATACAAAAAAAGTTAAATCTTACGCGAAGATGTACTCGAGGGCTATGTTTTCGTGAGGCATCCCATCCTTAGTGCGCGACTTCTGTAATACCTATATTTCGTATTATGTATTTTGAAATACGTGTACATATTTCAACTTGTATTGCATGATTCCTTGCTTGTCTTATCTTGGCAATACATGGCTTGGTCTATTTTGGGTTGGTTCGGCTAGGCTTGGGTTGCCTTGGTTCATCATGAACCAAAGGGGAGAACCCCACCTACCACCACCACCCTCATTTATATTTCCACCCCACTCTCTCTCTCTTCATTAATTCTCTTCATTTACTTTTTCTTCTCCACCATTACTTCTTCAACCACCAGGAGAGGGAGAGAGAGAGCTTAGGCAAGTGTAGCTTGCTTCATGGAGAAACTTCATTTTTATTGTTCCATTCTCTTCCTCTCGACATTCTAACACACTTTAATATTTGGCATTTCTAAATTCTATGGTTCAATTTATGTAGATCTAAGTTATTATATTTTTAGATTTCTTGGGTTTTGATCTACTTAACATTATTATTTCCAAGTTTTGATGGTTTCATATAGTAGAGAATTTCGTTCTGCCCCATTTTGACCTATAGAAGTCTGAATTTCGATTTCGGATGAAGGATTTATGAGATTTGAAGCCATGGACTTCATGGCTATTCTTCTCGGATCAGTGGAGAAGAAGAACAGTTTCTGAGCCGCATGGTAGCCTTAGCCGCATGACTTTCATATGGCAAGTCTCCACAGCCGTATGGCCTTGTTGGGATTCCAGCCGCATAAGCTAATCACCCCCGCAGTCACATGAAGTCAACTTCATAGTTCAGCCGTATGAACTCAATCATTTGCAGCCGCATAAGACCCACCCTTGGCGCAGTCGTATATGACTCCACTTGATCATAGCCGTATATGCTTGATTCATTCTGAGCCGCATGAGACCCTTCATTCTCAGCCGCATAGGCTGCCCGTGACTTCTAGCCGCATGAACACCAGTCCCCCTTTTTTTAGCCGCATAAAGTCGTGGCACTTCCAGCCGCATACAACCCGATCATCCGCAGCCGCATAAGGCCTTGGTCCTTAGCCGCATGTGCTACCCTTGACCCCGCTGCCGCATAAGCCTGAGTCCTTCCTGAGCCGCATGACATTGCTTCCCCCAGCCGCATAGGCTCGTCCTTCCTAAGCCACATGCGCCTGCCCACTTCCAGCCGCGTGAGCGCGCAGTCTACAGCCGCATAAGCGTGCGTGCCCCTGCCGCATGAATCCAATTAGCTGCCTGGCTCCTTCCATAGTCTTGTCCTTTTATTATTATTTTATTATTATTATTATTATTCTTGTTCTTAAGTTAGAATGTTACATAATGCTTATATAACTTGGGTCTCTAGATAGAAGGCTCGTACTATGAAGAATTGCACATATTCCTGAACACGATAGTGGCCCACCGTGGCGCACTCTTGACTAGGTAAACTGACATGATATATCATGACATGCTGTTACGACAGCTAGCCTGACATGACAAGTATGAATGACCTGGACACCGTGGGTGATTACGTTTATACAAATAAACCAGTACTGTCTTGCATCATATCTAGGATAGGGATCCCTGAGTACCACGGTCAGGAATACCTACAGTAATTGACTAAGGCTAATAAACTAGAATAATTCAGTAGACATAAAGAGATTCCCAGCTATAGGCAATCCCGTTATCTGGGCGTATTAAGTAGACTTGTAGCCTACCGACGAGTAGGGCACATTTCCAGCACACAGTCACGTATTGTATTCTTCATAAACGGACATTCAACCTGGATAACCGGATGGTCTGTAGGGCTTATGGCTGTTGGGGTAATCTCATTACATCCTACTAGTAACTAGGCCTGTGATAACCCTAGTTAGCTAAAATATCCAGCCGTACTCTTTGCTTGGCCGTGATCGATTGGATGGAGTTTATTCCAGCTTAGTCTTATCCTGATCCTGTACAAGACTGTGGCATGACATGATTACTTGTGCTTGTCTCAACAATAACGATCAGGGGTCCAGTTCTGTTCAGGCGAAGGTTTACAACCCCAGTCCTTGTTTGGTTTAAGGATTGTAACCTGGCTCCCGGAGCAGTTCTGTGTCCTCTCTTCGTTTATTGTCTTATTATACCCTATTTTATGCTCATCATGTTTTACCTTATTTTAACAACATGATTACTTATGCTTGCCTCAACAATAAAGATCAGGGGTCTAGTTCTATTCAGGCGAAGGGTTACGACCCCGGGCCTTGTTTGGTTTAAGGATTGTAATCTGGCTCCCGGAGCAGTTCTGTGTCCTTTCTTCGTTTATTGACTTATTTTACCCTATGTTCTTTGCTTGCCATTAGTATTTGATATGGGTTTCTATTCAGGTGAAGGGCTGCAACCCCGGTCCTTGTTTGGTTTAAGGGTAGTGACCTGGCTACTTGAATGGTTTTCTCGTACTCAGTTTACTGTTATTATCTCTATTATTATTAGTTCTTTATTTATTATCTTTTATATTCTATTATGAATTGCTGGTTTTAGTTCCTAAGTGAAGCCTCCTTTGTGGCACTTGCTCTTTCTGGGGTCTGACCCATCTGGTTTTGTGTGGCCAGATATCGGAGCAGCACCAGAGGATCTGCCGACCTTCCAGCTAGATGGTAACCACCAGACGTAACCCTGGCAACGAGTGGGTTTCTTTTTGTTCTTCCACTTTATTGTAAAATTATTCTTTTGAGGCGTTTAGCCGACGAGCACTTGTTAGCTCGGTTGTACCTTATTTACTGTCTGCCTACGGGCTGTAACATGATTGACAAATCCTAGGGTTAATTATGTATGACTAAACTCTTGCTAGTCCTGACATTTTGTAACGACTAGCTTCATGATCAGCTAAATATATAATGTTTGGGATGCCTTACTATTGTATATTTGGTGATCTTACATCTTGTAACATTTACTTACTTGCTTGGGATTGAGACACTAGGCGTGCTCATGACCCTAAGAGACTGTTGGCTTGTAGTTAAACCCTCATGTATCTAGACAGTCGTGACCGTATAGCGAGGTGGGATGCACTTCTATATACGTAGCTGGCTATGTCTGCCCCCGCTCTCTAGTATTCTGGTTCTGGGGCGTGACATGGTTTGAGTGGTGGCCCATGCAGGTCTTGTAAATCAAGATATGTGAGGGTTTACCGAATAGATGTCTCAATCGGTACTCTCCTTTGATCTCTATTCGTATCCTCTAGATCTCTGACATCTTGACATGATCACATGCTTGTATCGTTGATCTGTCCTGGTCCTTTCTTATTGTTTCCTATGTCGTCTTCTTCAGCGGCATTATTCCTGGACCTACCGATCAGCAAGGCAGAGCACCTCCCGTGGACCAGCATTAACCTGGAGATCAAGCCCAGCATTCAGGAGTAGCCTCCAGAGTCATACCTACTGGAGGAGAGCCACCAGTTCAGCCCGTCCAGCCTGTTGAGCTTGATGATGGCACTTTGGTGGGTCTCATCAGGTCACTATTAGCCTTCCAGGATTGTCGAGGAGATGCCTTGCACCAGGCGGTGGTAGATGCTTTGACCAGAGGAGGTCATCAGGGTAACAGCGCGGCCAACAGCTTCAAGCACTTGAACCCTCCATTCTTTGATGGTAGCAAAGATGCGATCGCTGCAGATGCTTGGCTTCAGGACACAGAGGTGATTCTAGAAGCAGCCAGGACTCCAGAGAACGTGAAGGTGGCGGTGGTGTGCCTGCAGTTATTGGATATTGCCCGCAGTTGGTGGACAGCGCAGGTCGTTGGGTTAGTGGTACCCATTGCTTGGATAGTATTCAGGGAGAGATTCCAGACCAAATATTTTGATGCTGTAGCTCGGTACGATCTACAGACGAGGTTCACCAATATGAAGCAGATGGGCAGGACGGTCGATGGATATATGATCGAGTTTTCCAGGCTTAGTTGGTTTGCTCCCACCCTGGTAGCAACCGAGTTTGATAGAGCCCAGCGATTCCAGCAGGGGCTCCACCTAGAGATTTTTTTAGCAGTAGAGCAGTTTGAGCATCAAACTTTTGATGCGGTATTGAGAGCAGCTCGGAGGCACGAGTATACCTCCCAGAGGATCATGGATAGGACCGAAGATCGGAAGCGATCCCATAGCCAGATGAATCAGTCATCAGCACCAGCCCCGACAGCCAGGGCTTTGACTATTGGAGCTCCGAGGCGGGCGGTCTCAGTGACGTCGGTTCAGCATTCTATCCCGATGCACCCTCAACAGCAGAAGCAGAAGCAGTCTTCCGCAGTAGGATGTTCACACTATGGGAAGCCGGGGCATGTGGTATCGGAGTGTCGCAGAGCACAGGGTTTGTGCTTGGTTTATGGTGCCCCAGACCACAGGGTTGGGAATTTTCCGAACAGGGAGAGTTCATCGGCCTTCTCTAGTCCTTCAGTTAGAGGACCAGCACCAGTCTAGCAGCAGCAGTTGTAGTATCCGTTCTCGAGGCCATTGCCGACGCAGGCCCAGGCATTCCAGCAGCAGAGACCGTAACAGTATGCTCAGGCCCAAGCCCTGATCCAGAACAGGCAGAGGAATTTTCAGCAAAAGGGACCCGCCCCCAGAGGACATGGTCAAGTGCTGGCTTTGACCATAGGAGAAGAAGGAATAGCACCAGGTGAGGTAGTGGCTGGTACTATTCTCGTCAACACCTTTCCAGCTTCAGTATTATTTGATTCTGGTGCCTCGTATTCAATTATGTATGCACGATTCGTGACACGGATAGGATTGGAGCCCGAGTCATTATCAGTAAGGTCAATATACTTACTGGTAACGGACTCGTAGGAGTAGATAGAGTGTTTTCCTCGTGTCAGATTGGAATTAGCGGTAGAGAGTTCCCCGCTAGATTAATAGAATTCTCGATGGCCGAATATGACGTGGTCTTAGGGATGGATTGGTTGAGGGACCAGTATGCTAGGATAGACTGCGACATTGGCAGGGTTGTTTTTAGCATTCCAGGCAAGCCGGAGTTTTCCTTCTCCCGAGGCGAAGTTGAACCTTCTCCTCCAGTGTTGCGGATGGCAGTAGCAGCAGTACAGTTACCTCGGATAGTCGAGGAGTTTCCCGATGTTTTTTCAGAAGAGCTTCCAGGGATGCTGCCAGAGCGGGAGATCGAGTTCACCATCGACTTGATTCCCAGGACAGCCCCAGTGTCAGAGAGAGTCTACATGATGGCGTCGTCAGAGCTAGAGATATTGTACAAGATGATTGAAGAACTGAGAACCAAAGGATTCATTCGTGCTAGTGGATCGCCTTGGGAAGCCCCGATGCTTCTTGTGAAAAAGAAGGATGGTACGTCCAGATTATGTGTAGATTATCGTACCTTGAACTCAGTGACAATCAAGAACAGATATCCTCTCCCGAGGATAGATGACTTGTTTGATCAACTCAAGGGGGCAGCAGTATTCTCGAAGATAGATTTGCGGTCGGGGTACCATCAGATCAGAGTCAGAGAGCAGGACATCCCGAAGACAGCTTTCAGATCTAAGTATGGGCATTGGGAGTTCCTTGTGATGCCATTTGGAGCAACCAACGCACCGGCTGTATTCATGGACCTCATGAATCGCATCTTCATGCCTTGTTTGGATCAGTTCGTAATTGTGTTCCTAGATGACATCCTGGTATACAGCAAGAGTAAAATGGAGCATGAGCAGCATCTCCGAGTTGTCCTCCAGATTCTCAGAGAGCACCAGTTGTATGCCAAGTTTAGTAAATGCGAGTTCTGGCTCGATCGTATTTCATACTTGGGCCATATCATCACCAGAGGAGGAGTGGAAGTGGATCCTCAGAAGATCGTGGCTATTGAAACATGGCCAGTACCCAGCACTGTTACAGAAGTTTGCAGTTTTCTTGGCTTGGCCGGCTACTACCGGTGATTTGTTTCTGACTTTGCTCGGATTTCAGCGCCATTAACCCAGTTGACCCACAAGGATGTGTAGTTTGCTTGGACAGCAGAATGTCAGAATTTTTTTGAGAAGTTAAAGCGAGGCTTGATGACGGCTCCTATTCTCACACTTCCAGATGGAACCAGGGGATTCTCAGTGTATTGTGATGCTTCAGGCAGAGGTTTTGGATGTGTTCTGATGCAGCATGGGAAGGTAATAGCTTATGTGTCATGACAACTTCGTAATCATGAGAGGAATTACCCAACCCATGACTTGGAGCTGGCAGCAGTAGTATTTGCACTTAAGTTGTGGAGGCACTACCTATATGGAGATAGGGTAGTGATTTTCACCGACCACAAGAGCCTGAAGTATGTTTTCACCCAGAAGGATATTAACATGCGTCAGAGGAGGTGGCTGGAGCTACTTGTGGATTTTTTTATGATGTCAACCTGCAGTATCATCCTGGGAAGGTCAACGTTGTTGCGGATGCATTGAGCAGGAGAGCCTGAGTTTATTTCCTAACAGCGCAACCAGAGCTGTTAGCCGATCTTCAGAAGATGGGTATAGAAGTTGTCCTCCCTTCTAGTGTGGTATTGATGGCCAGCATGCAAGTTCGGTCCACTATAGTCGAGAGAATCCGGATGGCTCAGTCAGCAGATTCCAAGCTTCAGCGACTCAGAACAGAGTGTGTGGCAGGACGAAGACCAGAGTTATGTATCCATAAAGATGGTACACTTCGACATGGGAAGCGTCTTTGTGTACCCAATAGAGATATCAGACAGGAGATCATGGCAGAGGCTCACAGTTCTCAGTATTCCATTCATCTCGGCGATACGAAGATGTACCATGATATTCGTCAGCACTTCTGGTGGAATGGCATGAAGAGGGAGGTAGTCCGGTTTGTCTCTCGGTGTTTAGTTTGCCAACAGGTTAAAGTTGAACATCAGAGGCCAGCTGGACTTCTTCAGCCCTTGCCGATTCCAGAATAGAAGTGGAAGCATGTGACCATAGATTTCGTGACTGGATTGCCTAGATCCCCAGCTGGTCGAGATGCTATTTGGGTTATAGTTGACCAGCTCACGAAGGTGGCCCACTTTTTCCTGTTCAGAGTTGGTCAGTCGACGGCTCAGCTAGCAGAGATGTATCTCCGACAGATTGTCAGAATGTACGGTGTGCCAGTCAGTATCATCTCGGACCGAGATTCAAGGTTTACGTCACACTTTTGGCGTAGCCTACAGAAGAGTTTGGGAACTCACCTCCAGTTCAGCTCAGCATATCACCCGCAGACAGATGGCCAGTCAGAGCACACAATCCAGACCCTTGAAGACATGTTGCGATCTTGCACACTCAACTTCGGTGGTTCGTAGGAAGATCACCTGCACCTGGTGGAATTCTCATACAACAACAGTTTCCAGGCCAGCATCCAGATGGCACCGTTCGAGGCACTGTATGGTAGGAAGTGCAGATCCCCTCTAGCCTGGGATGATGTTGGAGAGAGGCAGATGCTCGGTCCAGAAATGATTGCCCAGACAGTTGAAGTGGTCAGGAGAGTCAGAGGTCATCTTCGAGTTGCCCAAGATCGTCAGCACCATTGGGCCGATTCTCATCGGCGTCCCCTTGAGTTTTCTGTCGGCGACCATATATTCCTGAGGATTTTGCCTAACCGTGGTGTCATTCGTTTCGGCGTACGAGGAAAGCTTAGTCCTAGGTATATAGGACCGTTCGATATTCTGGAGCGAATAGGAGATGTGTCCTATCGTCTCGCTCTTCCACCGTCGCTAAGTAAGGTGTATGACGTATTCCATGTATCCCAACAACGACGGTATATTCTAGACCCGAGCCACATCCTGGACCATTCGGAATTGGTTGTTGGTACCAACCTTTCGTATGAGGAGAGACCCGTGTCTATATTGGACCGGAGAGAGAAGACACTCAAGAACAAGACTATCAAGTTAGTTCGAGTTGCTTGGGGTCATCACTCTTTGGGTGAGTCAACGTGGGAGCGTGAGGATGATATCCGATCGCGATATTCCGACCTGTTTGACTCGTAAGGTATAATGCCCTTCTTATGCCTTACACCCTTAGTTTCTTGCTTGAATGAATGATTGACTGCCCAATTATAACTTGCTTGTGATTAGTATGGCTTGCTCTTGTCCCACTAGCCTCTTAATTAA
The DNA here is from genome assembly GCA_029216955.1 of Iris pallida. Taxonomy (NCBI): domain Eukaryota; kingdom Viridiplantae; phylum Streptophyta; class Magnoliopsida; order Asparagales; family Iridaceae; genus Iris; species Iris pallida. Next base: position 5,333,241 of record JANAVB010011397.1, on the reverse strand, counting down.
ATTTTGAGGACAGAATTCTTTTAAGGTGGGTAGAGTTGTAATACCTATAGTTCGTATTATGTATTTTGAAATACGTGTACGTATTTCAACTTGTATTGCATGATTCCTTGCTTGGCTTATCTTGGCAATACATGGCTTGGTCTATTTTGGGTTGGTTCGGCTAGGCTTGGGTTGCCTTGGTTCATCATGAACCAAAGGGAAGAACCCCACCTACCACCACCACCCTTATTTATATTTCCACCCCACTCTCTCTCTCTCTCTCTTCATTAATTCTCTTCATTTACTTCTTCTTCTCCACCATTACTTCTTCAACCACCAGGAGAGATGGAGAGAGAGCTTAGGCAAGTATAGCTTGCTTTATGGAGGAACTTTGTTTTTATTGTTCCATTCTCTTCCTCTCGAGATTCTAACACACTTTAATATTTGGCATTTCTAAATTCTATGGTTCAATTTGTGTAGATCTAAGTTATTGTATTTTTGGATTTCTTGGGTTTTGATCTACTTAACATTGTTATTTCCAAGTTTTGATAGTTCCATGTTGTAGAGAATTTCGTTCTGCCCTATTTTGACTTATAGAAGTCTGAATTTTGACTTCGGATGAAGGATTTATGAGTTTGAAGCCATGGACTTCATGGCCATTCTTCTCGGATCAGTGGAGAAGAAGAATAGTTTCTGAGCCGTATGGTAGCCGTAGCTGTATGACTTTCATGCGACAAGTCTCCACAGCCGCATGGCCTTGTTGGGATTCCAGCCGCATAAGCTAATCACTCCCGCAGTCGCATGAAGTCAACTTCATAGTTTAGCCGCATGAACTCAATCATTTCCAGCCGCATAAGACCCGCCCTTGGCGCAGCCGCATAAGACTCCACTTGATCATAGCCGCATATGCTTGATTCATCCTGAGCCGCATGAGACCCTTCATTCTCAGCCGTATAGGCTGCCCGTGACTTCTAGCCGCATGAACACCAGTCTCCCCTTTTTTAGCCGTATAAAGTCGTGGCACTTCCAGCCGCATACAACCCGATCATCCGCAGCCGCATAAGGCCTTGGTCCTTAGCCGCATGTGCTGTCCTTGATCCCGCTGCCGCATAAGCCTGAGTCCTTCCTGATCCGCATGACATTGCTCCGTCCAACCGTATAGGCTCGTTCTTCCTAAGCCGCATGCGCCTGCCCACTTCCAGCCGCATGAGCGCACAGTCTGCAGCCGCATAAGCGTGCGTGCCCCTGCCGTATGAATCCAATTAGCTGCCTGGCTCCTTCCATAGTCCTGTCCTTTTATTATTATTTTTTTATTATTATTATTATTCTTGTTCTTAAGTTAGAATGTTACATAATGCTTATATAACTTTAGTCTCTGGATAGAAGGCTCGTACTATGAAGAATTGCACATATTCCTGAACACGATAGTGGCCCGCCGTGGCGTACTCTTGACTAAGTAAACTGATATGATATATCATGACATGCTGTAACGACAGCTAGCCTGACATGACAAGTATGAGTGACCTGGACACCGTGGGTGATTGCGTTTGTACAAATAAACCAGTACTGTCATGCATCATGTCTAGGATAGGAATCCCTGAGTACTACGGTCAGGGATACCTACAGTAATTGACTAAGGCTAATAAACTAGAATAATTCAATAGACATAAAGAGATTCCCAGCTACAGGCAATCCCGTTATCTGGGCGCATTAAGTGGACTTGTAGCCTACCGACGAGTAGGGCACATTTCCAGCACACAGTTACGTGTTGCATTCTTCATAAACGGACATTTGACCTGGATAACCGGATGGTCTGCAGGGCTTGTGGCTGTTGGGGTAATCTCATTGCATCCTACTAGTAACTAGGCCTGTGATAACCCTAGTTAGCTAAAATATCAAGCCGTACTCTTTGCTTGGCCGTGATCGATTGGATAGAGTTTATTCCAGCTTAGTCTTATCCTGATCCTGTACAAGACTGTGGCATGACATGATTACTTGTGCTTGTCTCAACAATAACGATCAGGGGTCCAGTTCTGTTCAGGCGAAGGGTTACAACTAGGGGTGAGCAAATACCGACCGATATCGAAAAATCGACCAAATACCGATTAAAAATATTCCGAAAAATCGAACCGAAATTCTGTACCGATACCGAATTGCCAAACCGACTAAATTACGGTATAATGGTAATGGTAACGGTTTGAGTGTAATACCATACCGAAAATACCGAACCGAACCGATTCACACACACACATATATATACACACACACACACACACATATACACACACACACACACACTTTTTAATGTTGTTCATGATTAATTTTATACTACTCATTTTTATTTTTATCTTTGTTTTGGTTGGTTTCCTAGAACTTGGAATGGATTTTAGTGGACTTGAATTTATGTTAAGAATGCTAAGAATTGAGTTCTTGATCTTTTGAGCTTATGTTTTTGTGTTCTCATAGAATTTTGAAGTTAATTTTGGTTACTTAAACTTATGCTAAAGATTAAACTTAGTGACCGCGTTTGATATTTTAAGCCCATTTTTAGGTGTTGGCGACTTGTTACATATTGTTCTAATAATTTTGATTAATTGTTTGGTTGGTAGAGGCTTAGCTTTAAAATTAATGCTTCCAAAAAAGTAAAAAAAATATATTATATGTTAAGAGGTTCTACAATATTAAGTGTGTTAAGTGATCAAATATTAATTGGTAAAATACCGATACCGAACAAAAACCGACCGAATACCGATTTAACCGAAACCAAAAAAATCGATTCTAAATGGTACGATATTGGTATTGATTTTTTAAATACCGATTTAAAAAAATACCAAAAAAATCGACAAAATACCGACCGATTATACCGACGCTCACCCCTAGTTACAACCCCGGTCCTTGTTTGGTTTAAGGGTTGTAACCTGGCTCCCGGAGCAGTTCTGTGTCCTCTCTTCGTTTATTGCCTTATTGTACCCCATGTCATGCTCATCATGTTTTACCTTATTTTAACAACATGATTACTTATGCTTGCCTCAACAATAAAGAACAGGTATCCAGTTCTGTTCAGGCGAAGGGTTACAACCCCGGTCCTTGTTTGGTTTAAGGGTTGTAACCTGGCTCCCGGAGCAGTTCTGTGTCCTCTCTTCGTTTATTGACTTATTTTATCCTATGTTCTTTGCTTGCCAATAGTATTTGAGACAGGTTTCTATTCAGGTGAAGGGCTGCAATTCCGGTCCTTGTTTGGTTTAAGGGTTGTGACATTGCTACTTGAATGGTTTCCTCGTACTCAGTTTACTATTGTTATCTCTATTATTATCAGTTCTTTATTTATTATCTTTTATATTCTATTATGAATTGCTGGTTTTAGTTCATAAGTGAAGCCTCCTTTGTGGCACTTGCTCTTTCTGGGGTCTGACCCAGCTGGTTTTGTGTGGCCAGATATCGGAGCAGCACCAGAGGATCTACCGACCTTCCAGCCAGATGGTGACCACCAGGCGTAACCCTGGCAACGAGTGGGTTTCTTTTTGTTCTCCCACTTTATTGTAAAATTATTCTTTTGAGGCGTTTAGCCGACGAGCACTTGTTAGCTCGGTTGTACCTTATTTACTGTCTGTCTACGGGCTGTAACATGATTGACAATTCCTAGGGTTGATCATGTATGACTAAACTCTTGCTAGTCCTGACATTTTATAACGACTAGCTTCATGATCAGCTAAATATGTAATGTTGGGACGCCTTACTATTATATATTTGGTGATCTTACATCTTGTAACATTTACTTACTTGCTTGGGATTGAGACACTAGGCTTTTTCATGACCCTAAGAGGCTGTTGGCTTGTAGTTAAACCCTCATGTATCTAGACAGCCGTGACCGTATAGCGAGGTGGGATACACTTTTATATACGTAGCTGGCTATGTCCGCCCCTGCTCTTCAGTATTCTGGTTCTGGGGCATGACAACTTCTATGGTATGTTTTAGAGGGACTTGTTCGAGTTTCAATTTAGTAAATTTTGGCTTAGGGTTGAATCGAGTTGTACATGGTTCGAATCAGGTTTGGGTCCAGGTTTATATTAGATAGGCTTGGGACCGTTTGTGTTCGGGTTGGTTGGATCCAAGTGGCCGTATTTGGACTCAAGTTCGAGTTAGGTTGCATTCATATTTGGGTAGGGTTCGGCTCAGGTTTAGGTACATCGAGCCGAGAGTTCATGAAAGATCATACCCAGCTCAGTCAGGTTGGATTCGAGTTTGAGTCTAAATTGTGCTAGCTTTGGACGTGTCTGGTCGGATCTTGATCGAGATAGTTTTGACAATCCCAAAAAATATCAAACATTTATGAGAGAAAGGAATACAAGATTTCCATAACTCACCATGGTGGAATAGTATTGGTCTCATATGCTATGTTAGGAGTGGAATTATGATGCCCAAAGAAATTCATTATTCCCATAAATACAAAGTGCCTAGAAAATGAATTATAAAATAGTATATCCTTGCAAATAAACAAATGAAGAAAAGTATCTTAATTGAAAGGAAAATTTTGAGGAGTGAGAAACCAATCCTCAAATTTGGTGGAAAAGAGAGAGAGAGAGTCCTTAATTTGAGAAAGTTTTTCATTTTTAATTTTTCTCTTTTAATTTATAAATATAATTAATATAATAATTATAATGTTACAAAATTGTTGAGATCTTTCAATAGAGTCTAGTATTGAATATATTTGTACTTAATTTTTTATTATTAAATACTAATCAATATAGACGCAAAATATTAATTAAATTCTAACTATATAGAGGTCTAGATAATGTAGAATAATACACATAAGTATATTAAAATAAGGCTATTTATAAGGGCACATCATTTTTTGATCAGGGCTAGCCCAGGTTTGGAGGAAAATTACTCAGGACAGCCCTTTTTTTGCTCATAGGGCTGTCCCAACCCCACCCCTTCCTCTCCCCCCCCCTCCCCCAAACCCAAAATTTTAGTTTTATTTGTACATTTTATTCTCTCTTTCAAAACCCTAATTCCTCTCATCTTCTTCCTCTTCTGCTCCACCATTTCCTCTCTCCCTAAGCAACAACTTCTCATCTTCTTGTCCAATATCTTCCTCTTCTCCTCCACCATCTTTCTCTTCTACTCAAGATCGATGGCACACAAACCGTCCTCACAAACAAGGTAGAACTTCTAATACTTCCTCTATTTGCTTCCAAAACCCTAACAATTTATTTTGAAAATCCAAGTATACATTACAATGTTTATTTTAATTATTTGTAGCCCATTTGAATTAAACTATATTCGGAGTGGGGGATTACCCATTTGAATTTAATCCAAGTACACATGAACGAAAAAACCTTACGTCAACTAGGACTGCCCAATTTTTTAGCAGTCCTACAAACTGATAGGTAGTTAGGACTGCCAGAAAACTAGACAGTCTTTTGTTTCACTTGCCGTGAAGTAGAACTGCCACTATTTCTGACAGTCCTATCAGTTTATAGGACTGCCAAAAAATTAGACAGTCCTTGTTTGCACTTGTTGAACAGCTAGTCCATTATATGGTTGAATAAATTTATGCCATAATTTTAATCTTCTCTAATTAAGATTCAATATTTGTAGTCATGAATCGAATCCGAAGGAGAAAGACGTTGAGACCGGGCCTAAAAGAAAACATCATACTGCATTGGAGCGCAAGGCACGTCAAGCTGGGAGAAATCAGAGAACCAGAGGCACCCTCTCAGATAAGAACACGTGGAACCAAACAAGTTGTAACTCGTTCGAAGCAACCAATAACTCGTCCTGATGCTTCCTCCTCTGATGATGATGTACCCATTGGTCCAAGAAGAGGTGACGTTGGATCCGAACCTTCTCATATAGCCGAGGAATATGTGAGCCCAATCGGTTGCTCTCGACTGAAGTCAATCGAGAACCACATTGCTTATGAAATATGGAAGGATCCGGTAAGTTGATTACCTTAAATATAAATTTACTATTCAAAATAATAGTTATATTTAATATTTAAACTTTCTTTATCTTGTTTTATTTTCAAAAAAGCTTGCGCCTTTTGAGGGTAATAAACCATGCGAAGATATGCAGTACGTGGGAATTTGATGAGTTGAAAGAGAGTGTGAAGGCCAAAACCACCTCCACCGAATTATAAAATTTGGCAAAATACTCGTATAAGATCTTGGACCACGCAATGATTTTTACTTTTTTGGAGCGATGGTATCCAGAAACCATAAGTTTCCATCTCGCAGACGAGGAGATGACGATCACCTTTGATGACGTCCACCATATTTTGGGACTTAGAGTTGATGGTCGTCAAATGACGATGAATTATTCTGAGGGCGACTTTGAGATGTATGATGAGATGGTGGAATTAGTCGCCAAATTTCTCGGGGTTGAGGCGGAGACTTTTGCTACCATCCCCGAATTTAAGAAGTCGTACGGAGTTCCTTTAAGTTTTTTGAGGAATACATTCATTAACGGTGATGATGATGACGATGATGACGACGACGACGATGACGATGCTGATGACGATATAGTGGCCCGGGGATACATGCAATTCATCCTAGGGACCGTCGACATTTTCGACAAGTCCAGAACCTCGATACATGCAAAATATCTAAACAATTTTGTGAACTTTGACACTATGGATCAAATATCCTTTGGAAACGGTATAGTAGCACATCTCTACCGCGAACTTGGTGCTGCATCTCGATTCGGGTCGAAGGCAATAGCTGGTTGTCAAACTCTGCTCCATGTAAGCAAATAAAACCGTACTTTGTTTATAGGTAATATAAAATTAGGCTGATAACGATAATATTATTCTATTTTACATTTACAGGCATAGATATACGAGCATTTTTGACGCTAAAAGGGCTACTCTTAATATAGATTATGATGAGCAGATGCCTAGAATGTGTAAGTAAAAGTCGGCTAAGATGGATACCAAAGATCCACATACGTTGGCTACCTTACATGTCGCACTTGAAGATATGAAGGCAAAGGAGGTGAAACAATACTAACTTAAACTAGCATTTACTTATGTTTCACTCTAGTATTCCATATTAATTAGTAACTTCTTAAGTAATGATTACTTATTCTATGCTGTAAATTATTTGGCATCTATATCGGGATCTGCAAAATACTACTCATCCAGTACAAGCAGTTGTATTATTTCAAGGTCTGATAGCTTGTAATGAAATTGAGGAGCCTCACATGCCAGACAGAGTGATTCGTCAGTTTGGCTACATACAAACTATACTGAGCACATTGAATTTGAGGACTACTTCAAAAGGGAGGAAACTATTGAACTATGTCCTGTCGAACTACCGTTCGGGCTCATATTTCTTCACTGAGTGGCAACGTCATGTTGTCGATAAAATCAAATGAAATTCGGTAGTGGAGATGTGGGATTGTAGTGATGACTATATAGAGTATTATGTGGATGTCGGACATGTATGATGTTGAACCCTGAACAACGAAGTGCTAAAGTACCGGTAGCAGCCCCTCTACCATCCAAGTCAGCACTGTATGATACACTGTAGAAGATGGTAAGTATAATTTGCTGATTTAATGTCTCGAAGTTTATTATTAACGTGGCTAAATTTATAATTTTTTATCTTGCAGCCATCCAAAGTCAAGAAATTAGAGAAAAGTCTCATCATGTGCAAGGACGAGAACTACATTGACGTTGGTACCCAGATGCAAAATATCGCAGCTAATTACCCATTTCTCGAGGACGAGAGACGCATGAAGATGCATCATGAAAAAAAATGACTCTGTAGTTTGTATTTGAAGACTTTGTGTGTCGTGAATGTTAAACTTCTGTAGTTTGTTATACTAGGTTTTGAATAGTTTGTGTTGAACACTTTCTATGTTGACCTCCACTTATTGCGTATCACATTTGCTTATCATTTGCATATCATATTTGCTTATCATTTGCGTATCATATTTGCTTATCATTTGAGTATCATATTTGTATACTTAGAAATTTGTGGGAATGTTAGTGGAAATGTGTACTCTCCTCATCAGGCTTATAATGGGAACTTATAAGGATTCATGATACTGATTCATGAATATGTTTTGATAGTAAATATGCAGATTCCTTACTCACAGCAAGTTTTGAGTAGGACTGTCCAGTTTTCTGGCAGTTCTCTGTATATATAGGACTACCAAGAAACTGGGCAGTCCTACTCAAAACTTGTTGTGAGTAAGGACTGCCTAGTTTTCTGCAGTCCTCTTTGAACAGAGGACTGCCAGAAAACTGTGCAGTCCTACCTTACAGCAAGTTTAGAGTAGGACTGCCAGAAAACTGGGCAGTCCTATTCTAAACTTGCTGTGAGGTAGGCCTACTCAATTTTTTGGCAGTCCTACTTCACAGTCTATGTTTACATATATAATACTCAAAATTTATATAGGATACACATAGGATACGCATAGGATACATATAGTATGCAAATAGGATACACATAGGATAAGCATAAGATACATATAGGATACGCGAAATTAACATAGGATACGCAAAATGTAATATATTTCTTCCATTCTTCTATGCAAAATGTTACAAAAGTAGCATCTTTTTCTTCCATTCCTCTATACAAAATGTTATAAAATTAATATATTTCTAACATTCTTCTGTGCAAAATGTTACAAAAGTAGCATATTTTCCTTCCATTCTTCTATGCAAAATATTACAAAAGTAGACCGACACATCAGTCAATTAATACATCATAGTGGTTCTTCGGCCTCGGTATAGGATCCACAATCTTTATTATCTTCTTATAGACATTTACAACATCGATGTAGGGTGTCGTCCAAGTGATCGATTCTTCCAGAGTATGTTTATACCAAACTGGCACGAGGAGGGAATAGGAGAGTGACCGATCAACCACAGGATAACAAAGTGATTTCTGTCAAATCCAATTCTATATAGATTGGATATACTGCAGTCGGCCGAAGGTGCACACATTGGGAAGAATATATTGTTAATTGCCTGTGAAAGAATGATAATTAGTATCTTGTACCTGTTAGCGAATAGATATGCAACAGAAGGTACATCCATGTAATATTTTGGTCCAGTAGTATGATCAGCGCACGAAATGCTTGTCAACAATTCTCCAATAGTATCTTGGCTAAGTAATTTACTCTAAAAGGGAAGACGGGACTCCAACTCCTCGTATAGCTCTGCTCTAACCTGTCTCCATCCATATTTATTAGAATAGCCTAAATGTCTTACAAGCATATGAAGTCTACAATGTCCACCTTTAGGCACATCATCAATAGACCAAATGTATTCCCGTATGCCAGGCAAAAATGCACCAATGTACACATCGAGCGTGTTTGCAACACTCGTTTTCTATTTCTTTCTATGAATAGGGAGCTTGCTCTTCCTCTTCGAAATGATGACCCTTTCTATGCTTCTTTTAATATACTCAAATAGTGAGAGTTATCTCTTAATAGACTCGAACTTCTTCTTCTGTGTTCTTGTAAGTCTTGTCTGCGGTTTACCCTTCGGAGTAATGATAACAGATGGCTCCTGCAAATGACTACTTGCCGGATAGGCAAGTTCTTGGATTTTAAGCTCAATGGACTTCCTCTCAGGTTCTAGTACGGCACACCATCTTGTACGAAGAAGTTTCATTTTTGGCATGGAAAAGAAATCATCGTGACTGTCCACCATATGCATGATCGACAGCTATCTCCAACGCTGATCAACGACCACTATTGGAATAGGTGTACATTGACGTTGATATTCATTGATCTCGTGAGCTCAAAGGAGGCCGAGAGAATGTCAATGTGTACAATCACATACTTCGGTATCAAAACCGACTGAATTGGCCTGAACAATCTCATCAAATAGTAATACCAATGCGTAGTGGGACACTACATAGATTAAATCAGATAAGAGTTGTTCTTTCTTATGTTGGTGCTTTACGATATTGAGGCTCATCTCAAATGAAGCCTTTATCTCGTTCACCGTCAAATTGGTCATTAGATTGATTGCTTGCCAAATTGACACAAAACCACCGACCGATGAACGTAGATATTTTTTTAGTCTTGTGTGTGATCCTTTGGCACGGTTGGAAGTGGTCATGCCGTAATGCTTCAACATATTCGTCCATGCTAAGATAAAATATTCTTTGTGTTGATCAAGTCATGTGTCTTTGATATAAGATATACATGCCGGATTTCTCTTTTCCTACTTCTCTTTGAACATGTACCATGCTACGTCAAAAGTTTTCTTAGTACTTGCTCGCCATACAAGGGTCCAATCGCTGTAGAATTCTGCGAAGCGGTCCATGTCAACTTTGCCGTCTACTTTCTCGAACTTGCTCTTGGATTGTGCTTGAATATTATAACTTATATGCCAAGTGCATAATAGTCTACGAGCATGAGGAAATACGATATCAATAACATTTGTCAATGCATATTTTCGGTCGGTGACAAAAACAGACGACTCTTTGTGTCCAGTGTAAAGTGACTTCAATTTGCTCAAAGCCCATGTATAGTCCTCTATTGTTTCATTCTTCAAGAAAGAAAATGCAACTGAAAATGTTTTACCCGTAGAAGTGAAGCCAACTATGTGAAAAAGAGGTATCTTGAATTTATTAGTCATGTACGTGCAATCAACAACCAACACATTGGCGAAGGATCGTGCCAAATGTGTGCAATCCGAATGGGCCCAAAACGTAGAAGTGACTTCATTGCTCTACGGATGTCTTATATGGTACTCCACATAGTGATTTTCAACAAGTAACTTCACTTGCTGCAACATCATTCTTGTAACTTCACCTTCCTGATAATTAAAATCTTCTTTTAGTTTTATATCATATTGATTAAATAATTTAGAATTTATTACTTACTTTAATTATGCAAAGCTATTAAATGTATTAATTCTTGTTTACATTGCTTGGCCCCGGGCCATTCCTTCTTGGGCTTATGTATTGGGCTTTCTTTTTTATTATTTATTGAATAGATATGTAACACACAGCCTTCTGTTTGTTTTCCTTCAACTCAGTTAAATTCAACCTAACGGAATTTCTTTCTCTCTAACCGAATTTGCTGGGAAGGGAAATTAGAATTTCCCGCTTTCCCTGCATGCTTAATCCCCACGCTACCTATTGCTATTTAAGACCCTTCTTTTCTCATCCTTCTCTTCCCATCCATTCTCCTCAAATTGTTCTTCCCTCTTTCTCCTCAAATCAAGAGTTCCTGAACCCTAATTTGGAGTGAAGATCGAGAGAAATCGATGTCGAGACCTGGGTTGTAGTAGATCTCCTTCAATCATCTACCATTTTGGTTCGTGTCTACAATTCTGGTAATTTTCGAGCAAATTCTTTAAATTGATCGATTCTATTGATAATCTCTTTTCTGAATTCAAATTCATTTGATCTTTTAGGAATGAATTCCTTCCCTGATGATTTTTTAGGATTGATCAGTTGAGTATTTTTAGATCGATAAGAGTTGGTAAGTCATAACTTGTCAAACTCAGATCTGAACCTGGAATGTTCTTAAGCCCATTTTGATTTCTAATTCCTGTTGACAGTCAAGGAACTGTGTGAAATTCTTGAGAAGGGAAGCAGATCTTCACTTCTCAGATTTGCAACAGGTATTTCTCGATCATTACTTTGTTAGAATCATTTAGTCAGTTCAATAAATGATCTAGGGAATTTATCATTTTGTGGGACGAATTGTGTATCAGATGGGGCATTTTTGAACTGAATAAATTCACTAATTGATATATGGAAGGGAATTGGGTTGAGTTCAATAATTCAACCATGGGAGTTCGGTTTGGTGTCTTGAAATTATATGAGAACCCATTCTCAAGAATAGGTTAGTTTGATATGTTAGGAAGGCTGAGTGGTAGGTTGGAATATGGGAGGGACTATCATGTAGCTGTATCAGTGTTAGGATTGGTTGTTGATGTGTCCTGTGGAAGGCTGACACATGTAAATTATATGAACTGACATTCATCAGCTTCAATGGATTAACTGTACCAATTTTATTAAGACTGATTTCTCACATGACAGTCCTGATTCAGGAAGTCAATGCTCTGAACCTGGGATTGGAAGGGAGGTCCCAATTTGACAGTTAGTTGTCTGTGTTAGATTTTAAATAACTTGCAACCTATGAATGATTGATCATCTACTTACTCTGTAAACCCAAATTTTCCTTTTGAGTGAAGGTGGATGCATTACCCTCAAGTTTGAGACTGATGTATCATGTCTGAATTTAGTCTAGTATTAAAACTCATTGATTAGTAGCCTGATGAGATCGAGTACCAATGAAGTGAAATTAGGCTTGGGATGTTAACTGACAGGTTTTGACCTACAGGATGGGTGAGTTGTTTGTTGTTGGCTTAGCATTATTTCTTGGTACACCGAACAGGGGATTTTCAGTACATTGTGTTGGGCAGTATAACAGTGATTGGGACCCTATAGTAATGTCCTGGTTCAATTAATTGAACTCAAGATTGCATATATCATCTTGGTTCAATATAATGAACCTAGATTTTATATTCAGCCTTGGTCCATTTGGTTGAACCTGAACACTACTATGGTGAGAGAAATCTGAGAACTAGATAACTGATTCCTTGTTAGAACTGTACAAGTCATCTTGCTCTTTGAGTTTTGCATATTGTTTTCCAATTGTATAGGGTGGGTTGATATGGTTGTCCTAATAGTTAACTGAATATGAGTTATATTTGATGAATTGCTCGATTCAATGGAGAATCTGAGAACTAAGCCATGTCTGAAGTATAGTAGAGTAGACTGCAAATCAGTCTTGTAATGTTCAGGACTTAAGTTCAATCTGGGGATACCTGATGAATATCAATCCTGATACTAGACTGATACCTGAGACGATTAGCTCAGCTGATTAGGACTGAATATCCCAGCCTTGCCTAGGACTAAAAGGTTCCAAAATCTACAGGACTGAATAGGTTTTCACTAGATATTAAGTAGACTGAGGTAGGGAGTATATTAAGACTGATAGAAGGCTGATACCTGATTGTATGTAGATGGTTATTAGGGACTGAAGTTTAGAATGTGAATGAATTGGAAAATTTTGAGATTGAGTGTCCCTTTAAATATCTAAGAAGGAATGATGTCTAGGTTAACTGAAAGCAAAGTTGGTTCTAAACAGGACTTTTATATCAGTGACTGAGAAGTTGAGAATGATATTGACTAAGATAGGGATGACCATGGTTAAACCACAGGTTGGGAACTCTGTAGCTAGGTTGGATATTAATTGTTTCAGAAATTGTTAAATGTCCTAATAACAGGATTGAACCTGGGATTTTGTAAGGACTAATATGGTTCAAGTTCACTTTTGGATTGAATCATATCTAAGTATCTATGGAGGATGGATAGACAGTATCCATGGTGGATTATCAAATACTTAGGAAGCTGTGCTAGATATAGATTAAGCATAGATTTGAGTTAAATACTAATAGGGTGGTCTCTATAGAATATATATATATATATATATTCTCCTTTTAACTACATATATTTAGTCATAGGCATCCTTGTTCTACTCTAGTAGACTAGTAGTAATACTTTAGTTTTGGAGAGGGGTATTCATAGAAATAGGACTGTTTAAGTATAGTTAATTGATAAATTGCTTTAGTCTAATCAATTATAACCAAGTTTTATCCAGTTTATTAATCGACTTGTATCGAATCTTATTACATACAGGAGGATATCCAGTTTCCTCGATTTTCTGTACTTTCCCGTAGCCAGGCAAGTACACTCTACGGTCTTGTACATTTTATTATATTATGTGCTTCCTTGATTGACACACTGCAACACGACATGTATTTCTGGTGCTTATGTTCCTTGTTCTTATTACTTGTACCTGGGGTGGGAAAATATACTATTTATGTGACCAAACCCAAGAAACAATTCAGGTGTGTTTAGCTTAGACCCCGCATCGTGTACGCAGGTCCTAAGCCGTACCATTCATGTGCTTCATATGATTTTATGTGTTTACCCCTAGCCGGTCACATACTTAGTTATATTTTAAATATTGTACACACATATTCAGGAGATATATCAAGTGCTTAGTTCATATGATTCCTGAGATACCATGTTCTTTCATGTTCTTACATACCATGTTCTTTCATGTTCTTAGATACCATGTTCTTTCATGTGCTTATACACCATGTTCTTCCTGTACTTTACATACCATGTTCCTTTGTACTTTTATATCATGATGTCTTGTTCATTACCTAGAACTGTACTTGCTCTGCTTCTGAATAGGATATGTTGCAGGTGAGTTGGAGACCCTGTGCGACACTTATTATGGCTGAGAGCCAATTGATGCTGGAGAGCTAGCTGGAGCTGCTTGTGACTTGGAGGCTGCAGAAGCCTAGAGCTTTACCTTTAGCACTTTATATTTTCCTGTATTGAGACTAGTAGACTCACTTTCATTTGCTGGAATGTAATAAATTCTGAGATTTATACTTTACTCTGGGTTTGGGACACATTTATAGATGCTGTGATTTCATACTTGTTCATGTTTATCTGGTTAGTTTCCCTAGATTGGTACAGCTTACTTTGTTGTGTCTAACGACAAAGGTTGGGCGTGTCCGACTCGTATCCGATTATTCGGGAGCGGGTCATGACATATTTTTAGTGGTGGCCCGTGCAGGTCTTTCCTAACGGTACCTAGGTCTTAGCGTACTATTGGGGGACTTGATTACACTAGGGAAACTTGATCATAGCATAGAAAAATTGGAAAATAAGGGTATATCAGGTTTATCAGGTGCTTTGATATTATAAAAATATTGTTTATTAGGTTTTAGGGTTTGTCAATCAATGAAGTTTTCTTTCTATTACAGGATGGTCACTACGAGGAAGACCGCGGATCAGCCCGGAGTTGCAGGCAGTTCCGGAGTTGCAGGCAATTTCGGAGTTGCAGGTATTTTGGATCAGGCTGCACCAGACGTTCCAGCAGATCAGCTTCCACCACCACCTCCGATCTTTTCGCCGCTACCCTCGACGATGATGTTTGACGGCGCTCAGGTGATGGCGATGTTTCAGCAGTTTATGGAGGCCCAAAATCACCAGGCTGTACAATTCAGGGAGGCTCAGAGCCAGCAGGCCGCACAGTTCAGAGCGACCGTCATCGACGTACTCAAGACTCGAAAGACGGCAGCACCGGCACCAGCAGCACCTCCAGCACCACGAGCACCGAGACTAGGGACGGCCAAAGAGTACCAGAACCTCTGTTCGATGGACTTTTGGGGCAACGAGGGGATCGTCTATGCAGACGAATGGCTGGAGAATGCGGAGAGGACCTTGAAGATGGCACAGATTTCGGATAACCTGAAGGTGGAGGTGGCTAGTATACGACTCTTCGATTTGGCCAGAGGTTGGTACCGGGAGGAGCCCCAGTTGGCGGAGCACCAGGTGTCTTGGGCAGATTTCAAAACTCTGTTCAAGGAAAAGTTTTTTCCTGATGTGGAGCAGGATGAGTTGAGGATGCAGTTCGAGACGCTGCAGCAGGGGACGATGACAGTTGTACAGTACACTTTAGAGTTTACTAGGCTCAGCAGGTTCGCAGAGAACCTAGTCAGAGCGCCGGAGGACAGAGCATGGAGATTCAAGAAGGGTCTCACCAGGGAGCTACGATACGCGGTGGCGATTAGTCAGGCGACGACGTATGCGAGCATCTTCAAAATTGCTCAAGCTGTAGAGAAGGAGGCAGACCCAAGGCTGAAGAGGGACCGGAACGTGGGCAACAGCAGTTTCCAGGCACCAGCGAAGAGGATTCAGACTCAGATCCAGGCGAGGCCACAGTAGCAGCAGCATCACCGTCCGGCCAGAGCTCCTGCACATCAGCATTAGAGATAGCATATGACGACTAGTTGTGCCTTTTGTCATCGCCCCGGACACCATATCGACGAGTACTACAAGAGACTGGGACTTTGCCTCTTTTGCGGATCTGATGCATATCAGATGAGGGACTGCGCTCCGGCTACAGCTCGACTAGCAGGAGGACCCCGAGGAGCTGAAGAACCACCACCTGTACCACCCAGAGCTCTACCAGCTGCACCACAGAGAGGACCAGCTTTACCCACTCAGTAGCAGCAATTTGCACAGCGTCAGCAGAGGGGAGGACCGCAGCAGGGACGTGCTTACGTCATGGCTGCAGTTGAGGAGGACGAGGCAATGCCAGATATGATCACATGTTTTATACTTTTACATTCATTTCCTGCCATTGCATTGTTTGATTCTGGAGCCACCCATAGCTTCGTATCATATGAGTTTCTGCATAGACACGGCTTTACACCCAAGCCCACTAGGAGGAACTGTCGGATTATGACAGGAGGAGGGGTAGTGCCAGTCAGTGAGATGGTGGAATGCCCTATCACTATTGCTAGGAAGGAGATTAGGGCTCGACTTCTGGTGATGCTATTGCCCGAATTTGATATAGTCCTCGGCATCGACTGGATGAGCGAGCAGTTTGCCGTAATAGACTGCCATGAAGGAAAGGTGATCTTCAGCCCGCCAGGAGTTCCACCTTTCGAGATCAGCAGACGAGTTGCAGAGAGGCTAGAGGGAGTCTACTTCGGAGCAGTTACCGAAGACCAGAGTTACCGCATCCGCTGACTGCAGAGTATCTTGATGTCTTCCCCGAGGAGTTGCCAGGATTGCCGCCAGATCGAGACGTGGAGTTCAGCATCGACCTATTGCCCGGATCAGCGTCGAAGTCCCAGCATTGCTATAAGATCAACCCGAAGGAAGCTGCAAAGTTGAAGGCTCAGATTGATGAGTTAGAGGGCAAGGGTTTTATTCGGTCCAGTGCTTCACCCTGGGGAGCACCGATACTCTTCGTACCCAAGAAGGATGGGACGGTGAGGATGTGTATTAATTATCGTGTACTCAACAACATCACCATCAAGAATAAATACCCTTTACCGTGGATTGATGAGCTGTTTGACCAGCTTAGTGGAGCGAAGGTCTTTTCCAAGATTGATCTTCGGTCGGGATATCACCAGATGAAGGTTCGGGAGCAGGATATTCCGAAGACAGCTTTCAATCCCCGAGACGGCCAGTATGAGTTTCTGGTGATGCCGTTCGGACTCACCAATGCCCCCGCAGTATTTATGAACTTGATGAATAAAGTTTTTCACAAGTATCTGGACAAGTTTGTCGTAGTCTTCATTAACAACATTCTGATATACTCGAAGACCGAGGAGGAGCATGTGGAGCACCTACGGATAGTGTTGGAGATTTTACGAAAGGAGAAGTTGTACGGGAAACTCTCAAAGTGTGAGTTTTTCTTGGACATAGTGGAGTTTCTAGGGCATGTGGTGACTGGAGAGGGGATTTTTGTGGATCCCAAGAAGATTAAAGCAGTGGAAGCATGGGCACCTCCCAAGTCAGTAGCTAAGATTCGTAGTTTCCTGGGGCTAGCAGGATACTACAGGAAGTTCATGAAGGATTTTGCCAGGATAGCAGAGCCTATGACGAAGCTTACGCGGAAGGACAAGGAGTTCATTTGGAGCGACACCTGTCAGTCAGCATTTGAAGAATTGAAGAGAAGACTCACGACAGCACCAGTTCTAGCTTTGCCATCTGGATCGGGAGGGTTCGTCATCTACAGTGATGCTTCAGGGAAAGGCTTGGGATGTGTGCTTGAGCAGAACAAGAAGGTTATAGCTTATGCTTCTAGACAGTTGAGGCCCCATGAGAAGAATTATCCTACACATGACTTGGAGCTTGCAGCAGTCACTTTTGTCTTGAAACTGTGGAAGCACTATTTGTATGGGAAAAGAGTGGACATCTTCACGGACCACAAAAGCCTGAAGTATGTCTTTACTCAGAAGAAGCTGAATATGAGGCAGCACAGATGGCTGGAACTCATGAAGGATTTCGACATCAACCTGTAGTACCACCCTGGGAAGGCGAATGTGGTAGCAGATGCTCTCAGTCGATATCTTGTTGCTATGTATCTCACTATGGATCGACATCTTCTGGAGGATCTTGAGAGCCTTGGGATTGAGATTGTTCTACCAGGAGCAGGAGGGCAGCTGATGCACATGCAGATACAGTCAGGACTGTTAGAGAAGATCAAAGAGATCCAGTTTCTTGATGAGGGACTCTGATGTCTTAGAGCTCAGGCAGAGGCAGGATTGCTTGACGACTTCACCATTGCAGAGGACGGATCCCTGAGGCACGGAACCCAGTTATGTGTGCCCAAGGATTTCCGGAAGGAAGTGATGCAGGAAGCCCACCAGTCGCAGTATTCTATTCATCCTGGGTCTACCAAGATGTACAAGGATCTGCAGGAGTATGTTTGGTGGTATGGGATAAAGAGAGAGGTTACCAGATTTGTTTCCAGATGCCTTGTGTACCAGCAAGTCAAGGCGGAGCGCCAGATACCAGCAGGACTACTCCAGCCTTTACCCATTCCAGAATGGAAGTAGGAGCATATCACCATGGACTTCATCTCTGGATTACCGCGTACTCCCAGTAGCAAGGATGCTATTTGGGTGATCGTGGACAGACTGACGAAGTCTGCTCATTTTATTCCGTTCAAGGTTGGGCTGTCGACCGAGAAGCTTGTCGACCTCTACATGCGGTAGATTGTGCGGATTCATGAAGTGCCAGTTAGCATTATTTCAGACTGAGACAGCCGTTTCACATCACACTTCTGGAGGAGTCTACAGCTGGGCTTGGGATCACAGTTGAAGTTGAGCACCGCCTATCATCCACAGACGGACGGACAGTCCGAGAGGACCATTCAGACATTGGAGGATATGCTGAGGGTTTGCGCACTCGACTTCAGCGGTTCGTGGGAGGATCATTTGCATCTGGTGGAGTTTGCCTATAACAACAGTTATCAGGCTAGCATCGAGATGACCCCGTTCGAGGCGCTATATGGGCGGAGGTGTCGTACGCCTTTATCTTGGGACGACGTTGGCGAAAGAGCTTTACTTGGGCCAGAGATGGTGGTAGACTCAGCTGAGAAAGTTAGACTGATCAGAGAGCGTCTTAGAGTTGCACAGGATCGGCAGAAGCACTGGGCGGACAGCAGCAGACGGCCACTTGAGTTTGCTGTTGGAGATAGAGTATTCCTGAAGATCTCACCGACTAGGGGCGTTATCAGATTTAGCAAAGACGGGAAGCTCAGTCCGAGATACATCGGGCCCTTCGACGTGACAGCACGGATTGGCGAGGTAGCTTATCGACTAGCACTTCCAGCTAGCCTAGAGGGAGTATACGATATTTTTCATGTGTCTCAGCTCCGACGCTATATTCCAGACCCGAGCCATGTGGTGGACTAATCGGAGCTAGAGGTGGGTCCGAGTTTGACCGACGAGGAGCAGCCAGTGGAGATCCTTGACAGGAGAGAGAAGCAGCTGTGGAATCAGGTTATTCCACTCATCCGCGTCATGTGGAGACACCACTCTCCGGGAGAGTCCACATGGGAGCGCGAGGATGAGATGCGGGAGCGCTATCCCAATCTATTTGATTGATTTGATTGTACTCTGTTCTTTTGAAATTTTATTTTCAATAAATGACGTGTGTTGAATCTCTTTTGTGATTTGAGACCTATTTTGTGGTTTCGAATTTCGAGGACAAAATTTTTTCAAGGGAGAGAGATTTGTAACTTCACCTTCCTGATAATTGAAATCTTATTTTAGTTTTATATCATATTGATTAAATAATTTAGAATTTATTACTTACTTTAATTATGTAAAGCTATTAAATGTATTAATTCTTATTTACATTGCTTGGCCCCGGGCCATTCCTTCTTGGGCTTATGTATTGGGCTTTCTTTTTTTTATTATTTATTTTGAATAGATATGTAACACACAGCCTGCTGTTTGTTTTCCTTCAACTCAGTTAAATTCAACCTAACAGAATTTCTTTCTCTCTAACCGAATTTGCTGGGAAGGGAAATTAGAATTTCCCACTTTTTCTGTGTGCTTAATCCCCACGCTACCTATTGCTATTTAAGACCCTTCTCTTCTCATCCTTCTCTTCCCATCCATTCTCCTCAAATTGTTCTTCCCTCTTTCTCCTCAAATCAAGAGTTCCTGAACCCTAATTTGGAGTGACGATCGAGAGAAATCATTGTCGAGACCTGGGTTGTAGTGGATCTCCTTCAATCATCTACCTATTGGTTCGTGTCTACAATTCAGGTAATTTTCGAGAAAATTCTTTAAATTGATCGATTCTCTTGATAATCTCTTTTCTGAATTCAAATTCATTTGATCTTTTAGGAATGAATTCCTTCCCTGATGATTTTTGAGGATTGATCGGTTGAGTATTTTTAGATCGATAAGAGTTGGTAAGTCTTAACTTGTCAAACTCAGATCTGAACCTGGAATGTTCTTAAGCCCATTTTGATTTCTAATTCCTGTTGACAGTCAAGAAACTGTGTGCAATTCTTGAGAAGGGAAGCAGATCTTCACTTCTCAGATTTACAACAGGTATTTCTCGATCATTACTTTATTAGAATCATTTAGTTAGTTCAATGAATGATCTAGGGAATTTATCATTTTGTGGGACGAATTGTGTATCAGATGGGGCATTTTTGAACTGAATAAATTCACTGATTGATATATGGAAGGGAATTGGGTTGAGTTCAATAATTCAACCATAGAAGTTCGATTTGGTGTCTTGAAATTATATGAGAACCCATTCTCAAGAATAGGTTAGTTTGATATGTTAGGAAGGATGAGTGGTAGGTTGGAACATGGGAGGGACTATCATGTAGCTGTATCAGTGTTAGGATTGGCTGTTGATGTGTCATGTGGAAGGCTGACACATGTAAATCATATGAACTGACATTCATCAGCTTCAATGGATTAACTGTACCAATTTCATTAGGACTGATTTCTCACATGACAGTCCTGATTCAGGAAGTCAATGCTCTGAACCTGGGATTGGAAGGGAGGTCCCAATTTGACAGTTAGTTGTCTGTGTTAGATTTTAAATAACTTGCAACCTATGAATGATTGATCATCTACTTACTCTGTAAACCCAAATTTCTCTTTTGACTGAAGGTGGATGCATTACCCTCAAGTTTGAGACTGATGTATCATGTCTGAATTTAGTCTAGTATTAAAACTCATTGATTAGTAGCCTGATGAGATCGAGTACCAATGAAGTGAAATTAGGCTTGGGATGTTAACTGACAGGTTTTGACCTACAGGATGGGTGAGTTGTTTGTTGTTGGCTTAGCATCATTTCTTGGTACACTGAACAGGGGATTTTCAGTACACTGTGTTGGGCAGTATAACAGTGATTGGGACCCTATAGTAATGTCCTGGTTCAATTAATTGAACTCAAGATTGCATATATCATCTTGGTTCAATCTAATGAACCTAGATTTTATATTCAGCCTTGGTCCATTTGGCTGATCCTGAACACTACTATGGTGAGAGAAATCTGAGAACTAGATAAATGATTCCTTGTTAGAACTGTACAAGTCATCTTGCTCTTTGAGTTTTGTATATTGTTTTCCAATTGTATAGAGTGGGTTGATATGGTTGTCCTAATAGTTGACTGAATATGAGTTGTATTTGATGAATTGCTCGATTCAATAGAGAATCTGAGAACTAAGCCATGTCTGAAGTATAGTAGAGTAGACTGCAAATCAATCTTGTAATGTTCAGGACTTAAATTCAATCTGGGGATACCTGATGAATATCAGTCCTGATACCTGAGACGACTTGCTCGGCTGATTAGGACTGAATATCCCAGTCTTGCCTAGGACTAAAAGGTTCCAAAATCTACAGGACTGAATAGGTTTTTACTGGATATTAAGTAGACTGAGGTAGGGACTATATTAAGACTGATAGAAGGCTGATACCTGATTGTATGTAGATGGTTATTAGGGACTGAAGTTTAGAATATGAATGAATTGGAAAATCTGAGATTGAGTGTCCCTTTAAATAGCTACGAAGGAATGATGTCTAGGTTAACTGAAAGCAAAGTTGGTTCTAAACAGGACTTTTATATCAGTGACTGAGAAGTTGAGAATGATATTGACTAAGATAGGGATGACCATGGTTAAACCACAGGTTGGGAACTCTGTAGCTAGGTTGGATATTAATTGTTTCAAAAATTGATAACTGTCCTAATAACAGGATTGAACCTGGGATTTTGTAAGGACTAATATGGTTCAAGTTCACTTTTGGATTGAATCATATCTAAGTATCCTTGGAGGATGGATAGACAGTATCCATGGTGGATTATCAAATACTTAGGAAGCTTTGCTAGATATAGATTAAGCTTAGATTTGAGTTAAATACTAATAGGGTGGTCTCTATAGAATATATATATTCTCCTTTTAACTACATATATTTAGTCATAGGCATCCTTGTTCTTCTCTAGTAGACTAGTAGTAATACTTTAGTTTTGGAGAGGGGTATTCATAGAAATAGGACTGTTTAAGTATAGTTAATTGATAAATTGCTTTAGTCTAATCAATTATAACCAAGTTAGTTTTAACCAGTTTATTAATAGACTTGTATCAAATCATTATTACATACAGGAGGATATCCAGTTTCCTCGATTTCCTGTACTTTTTCGGAGCCAGGCAAGTACACTCTACGGTCTTGTTCATTTTATCATATCATGTGCTTCCTTGATTGACACACTGCAACACGACATATATTTCTGGTGCTCATGTTCCTTGTTCTTATTACTTGTACCTGGGGTAGGAAAATATACTATTTATGTGACCAAACCCAAGAAACAACTCAGGTGTGTTTAGCTTAGACCCCGCATCGTGCACGCGGGTCCTAAGCCGTACCATTCATGTGCTTTCATGTGCTTCATGTGCTTTCATGTGTTTACCCCTAGCCGGTCACATACTTAGTTATATTTCAAATATTGTACACACATATTCAGGAGATATATCATGTACTTAGTTCCTATGATTCCTGAGATACCATGTTCTTTCATGTTCTTACATACCATGTTCTTTCATGTTCTTAGATATCATGTTCTTTCATGTGCTTATACACTATGTTCTTCCTGTACTTTACATACCATGTTCCCTTGTACTTTCATATCATGATGCCTTGTTCATTACCTAGAACTGTACTTGCTCCGCTCCTGAATAGGATATGTTGCAGATGAGTTGGAGGCCCTGTGCGACACTTATTATGGCCGAGAGCCAATTGATGCTGGAGAGCTAGCTGGAGCTGCTTGTGACTTAGATGCTGCAGAAGCTAGAGCTTTACCTTTAGCACTTTATATTTTTCTGTATTGAGACTAGTAGACTTACTTTCATTTGCTGGAATGTAATAAATTCTGAGATTTGTACTTTACTCTGGGTTTGGGACACATTTATAGATGCTGTAATTTCATACTTGTTCATGTTTATCTGTTTAGTTTTCCTAGATTGGTACAGCTTACTTTGTTGTGTCTAACGACAAAGGCTGGACGTGTCCGACTCGTATCCGATTATTCGGGAGCGGGTCATGACAATTCTTCCTTTTAGAGTATTTGTTCTCGACCTCTATAGTGCATTGTAGATTGTCCTCATAGTAGACTTGTTCTTATCATTCTTCTGACGCACCATGGAATAAATTTGTTTAGGCCCAACTCTGGAAGTGGACAATTCTGTAACTAACTTCTTCTCATCGTCGTTCAATCTTCCGACGTACGGATGACCAGTAAGTGTCTCCGCCAGAGTATGATTGTGCATCCCATTCCTCACCACAATTATCCACTTTCCACCATTTTTGCACGCAAGTACTACTTTTAATGGACAACCACATTTCCTTGTCCCTACCGCCTTCTCCGAAAATTTTCTTTAGGGAAGTTCATCTTTTTTATGATTACCTTAAATGTCCCACCTCTTTCACATCCAAGATCTACAGTTTTACGACACGGCCGGGATCGTAATGACCTTGAATGAAAGGGATTGTGTTTGATTGCGTTCCAACTTGTCTTCACCATTCTAATGCTTCGTCGTAAGATTCAAAGGCAATATCCGTCAAGAATAAATTCCTCAAATCAATGAGTGCGCCCTACAATAAATTTCCACAAATTTTATTACCAAAATCAACCACAAAACCAAAGACAATATCCAATTAAGGACTCTCAAACTGCTGTTTAACTGGACTGTCACACTTTCTGGCAGTCCTAAGTACTTGAAGGACTGTTAGAAAATGTGACAGTCTAGTTAAACGGCATAACAACTTTAGGACTGCCACATATTCTGGCAGTCCTTCAAGTACATAAGACTGCCTGAATGTGTGGCAGTCATAGTGTCGACTACGTAATATTGTAGGAAGGTCGAGGACTTACCGAGAGTTCTTCGGAGGGAATGTTGTGTTCTTCGGAAGGACCGAATTGATCGATTAATAGATTTGATGTCCCAAATTCTTCCATAATTGATACATTGTGACAAAACATTCAATAATTTGGAAATGACCGAATATTTAACAAACTTTGCCATTTAGTTGTCGAAAACATACCGAATACTACGAATATTCGTTGAGGAATATTCTATGGTTTGGAGACAAGAAGAATTTGTTAGGTATTGAGTTGGGGACCATAAGTGGGGACGAGAAGAATAATTCTAGGATTTGGAGAAAGGGAGAGAGAGACTTTTGGAGAGGAAGAAGACAAAGTAAAAAAAAGAAATTTTGACTTTTATAGTTAGAAATGGGATAGTCCTGAGTAATTTTTTCAATGGTAAACTTGTAAATAAATCTAAGTTAAGTGTGGGATAATCCTGATAAAAAAATGATGTGCCCTTATAAATAACCTAAAATAATTGTAAAAAAAAAAGTTATGTAAAAGTAAATATAGCTATATATTGTTGTAGGAGTGAAGTTAAGACACGGATTGGAGTCGTAGAATTTTTTTTAATCTCAAATTTAGTAAAATTTTGAGAAATGGATTGGAGATTTAGATATAATCATCCATCATTCCATCTTGTCCTGAAGCAATGCCTCCAAAGTCCTGATGAAAACGTGATTGCGATTGGTATTTTTCTGTTGCATGTCACCATCGTAATGCGAGGGGGAAAAAATGCCTATAGATAGTATGCATCTGAAGGAGTCCCTCACCATCCATCCCACCCCCAGCTTTCCGGGAAAACGCGGTGTTCTTCGTCTTTACACGGCCCGGTCCGGTCCTGTCCTGTCCGGTGAGTCAGTGAATGACTGACTGAGTGATTCCGTCGGACACATGAGCTGCCTGCACCACACATCCCACCTACCACGAAATCAATGCGCATGCTCCAAATAAAGGAGAGAGAAAAAAAAAAGAGAGGAGAAGACTGATTCCTCACACACACTTTAAATCAAGTAATCCTTCCTTCTCCTAATTCTTTTATTTTTACTAAAATTGCATTCTCTTCACTTTTCTGGAATGAGTGAGTGAATGAGTGCGTGAGTGACGGGGAGGGGCCAAGTCCAACCAACCCAACGGCCTCCACCACCGCCACCACCACCGCCACTTACTACTCCTCGTTCCTCCGGATTCATGTTGCTGATGTTGGTAAAAACATAATGAAAGAAAGAGGTATTTAATCGACCAGGAGTATAAAAGTTAGTGATGGTGTTGCTCTCTGGATCTAGTTACATTGTTAAGAACGGGAGGAGGAACGGTGCTGCAGCTCTCTTCCTCCTCCTACTTGTGCTCTCCTCCTCCTCCTCCTCTGCAGCGGATGTGCCACCTCCCGGAAACCAATCAGTCCCGAGTACTGTTTATTTTTCATCAACATCACCCCCTAAGAATATGATGATGATGCCGAGGACGACGACGACGGGGAGGAGGAAGAAGAGGAGGCTCCAGCAGCAAATGTCGATAACCGACCATTTCGGAGCTCTAGGTGATGGCTCCACCGACGATACCCAGGTACTACTTCCTATCCTGCAGCATCCAACAACACAGAAAAACTTACCAATTCGCATTTTCCTATTTTGATCGGTCAATTAGACAAAAATGAAATATCATTTGTTAAGGCGTTCGAGCAAGCCTGGAGCCGCGCGTGTTCTTCCCAGTCGGGAGCGGTCGTCCATGTTCCGCCGGGGAAAGTATACTTGCTCCGCCCCATTACTTTAGCTGGACCTTGCAAGTCCACTGTCAAAATGTTGGTACGTCTGCACATGTGTAACTTCTGATCTATCGTATGCTTCGTGAGCTCATCTTCGGGTTGCAATCTGCACAGATCGCTGGGACCATCGTTGCACCGTCCGATCCCGACTCCTGGGCTGGACTAGACAATCGCCGATGGCTCTACTTCCATCACGTAAACAAGCTCATACTGACTGGCGGAGGTACCATCGACGGCAGGGGACAACGATGGTGGGCAAGTTCATGCAAGATCAACGCAACAAATGTATGCTTCTCATTACACTGTTAACTATATGTCTTGTCTATATACATACAACGCTTGTGCATCTGCAAGTAGACTTCTCTAACCTCAGATTCTGAATTTTTTTTTTTTTTTTTTTTTGGTTGTTGTTGTTACTTGTTACCTCCTTAATTTGCAGCCATGCCGCCATGCCCCCACGGTTAGTTCTTCATCCATGAAGCAGTAATTGGACTGGAAACTTCCCTTGTCCGTCGACTGAAATTCTAAAAACTTATCATGCCGCAGGCGGTCACCTTTCATCGGATCAAGCAACTTAAGCTCCAGGATTTGACTCTGAGGGACAGCCAGCAGATGCATATGGCATTTAACAGGTGTTCAAGGGTCGCAGCATCTCGCCTGAAAGTTGCTGCACCTGCCAACAGCCCAAACACGGATGGAATCCACATAAGTTCATCCAACAACGTTATCATAGAATATAGCCAGATTAGTACTGGTCTGCATCACCATCCTATTTTCGGTTCCCATATACGCTACTTTGCTTAATTGTTCATTTTCCTATCTGATAGCTTAGAAACTAGCCCGCTGTACTAATAGTTTCAGACTTCCATCTCTCTTACTTGGTTCTTATGAAGTTCCTATGATAGTCATATTAACCAAAATATGTATATGCTCCCATGTCTTCTGCAAAATTTGGTCAATTGTTTTGTGTCAACAAGAATTTGGGAAATTGTTTTGTGAAGCTAACTCAACATCAATTCTTTTCCCAGAGCAGACAATCTCGTCGGAAAAGGCTTGGATGATGATGAGTTGGGTTGCACATAATTTGAACAAAATGTTGCAATTACAACACTAGCTCATATCATTCCTAGCCCACTACCATTTGGTATACCATATCTATCTGATCCTTGGCTTACTGCAGTAGATGTTAAACGTAGATCGGTTACTAAGCAAGCTTTCTTAGATCTTCAAATTGACTATCCTCTGCTTATGGGATGCATGTTGTATGGTGCCTCATTAAAAAAAAAATTAAGTTGAACTCAAGAAACCATAAGACTGAACTGTCTTTAAAATTTGAGGCTTCGTAATAAACAATTAATTCTGTCAATTATACGAGACATATGACAAATGAAGTCAAGTAGATCATTGGATTGAATTTTCTTTAAAAATTGAGGAGAAACACTGAGTATTAATGAATCTCCAACAAAACCTAATCTGGGGGTTGCCTATCCATCTTTAAAATATCTGACAATTGACATATCTTCTAGTTTTGAGTGAACTGCCTGCAGTTCTTATTTCATTCATCTGATCACTTGATTTTCTCAACCGGCTAAAGAAAAAACTTAGCACAGTTTCAATGTTGATGATATCCACGTGTCACGTCCATATTACAAGTTCTTATTTGAGTTTCTGTAGTCGAATTGTTTATTTTTCTGTTTCTTTTTGTAGGGTGAAATATCATTAGTTGATGTTACATGATTTAAAGTCTTATTGCAGGAGACGACTGCATCTCCATAGTTGGCAACTCTTCGAATGTCCATATAACAGACATTGTTTGCGGACCTGGCCATGGCATAAGGTAACATGACATATTTCTCTAGCTTGATCTCAGAACGACAATTTATTTAGACTTGGCCCTGCATTATGTATAACAGTATTGGAAGTCTGGGCAAGTCAAACTCTTTGAATCAAGTTCGAAATATACACATCGATGGAGCCTTAATTTCCAACACCA
The DNA here is from genome assembly GCA_029216955.1 of Iris pallida. NCBI lineage: Eukaryota > Viridiplantae > Streptophyta > Magnoliopsida > Asparagales > Iridaceae > Iris > Iris pallida. The sequence continues at coordinate 5,305,241 of JANAVB010011397.1, read as the reverse complement.
AGAATGGTGTAAGAATCAAAACATGGCAGGTAACGTACACTTGGAATTTATAAAGTACTGAATCAAACAAGTAGCACTGTATATTCTTTATTTATTCTCTATGGATTGCTACTATGTTAGGGAGGTCGAGGTTATGCCAATGACATAACTTTTCACAATATCGTCATGAGAAATGTTTCAAATCCGATAATCATTGATCAGTACTACTGCGACTCAAAGATCCCATGTCAAAACCAGGTATGGTGAAGTTGGCTCATCATCTGATCACAACCTAATGGAAGTTCATTCGTTATAACATTCTATGTGATTGCAGACATCAGCTATAAAGGTGGATAACATTTCTTTCATTGGTATCAAAGGGACATCAGCGACAAAAGACGCAATGAAGTTTGCTTGCAGTGACACATGTCCGTGCGAGAATATATATCTGGAGGACATTCAGCTCTTCTTAGACTCTGGAGAGGATACAACGGCTTACTGCTGGAAGGCGTCAGGCTTAAGTTCTGGCCTAGTTCACCCTCCTTCATGTCTTTCCGTTACAAATGGCCTAGTCATTGAACAAAATATTGTTATCGACAATGCATTCCATCCCATGGAAAAGTAAATATATATATATATATAACAATCGTTATATAAAATTTAGTTTCTCTTTGTAGATTATATGTTCTTTCTTGGGCGTGCTGGACTAGACTTTGAAGCCTAAAATTAGGTTGGCTTTCATCATCTTGCTTAGTTTTAAACTCGGTCTTCTTGATATCAGCCCCTCCTGCATAAAACAAGAGGTGCGTAATCGAATTCTCAGATTAAATCAATGGCTAATCTCATGGCAATGGAGCTGAATGCTCAAGTCTCTTATATCTAGGCTTCGTCCTTATTGCAAATATATGGTAAGCAATGAAATGGTAAACCTTGTGATCTGTATTAAGTTTTTAGCATCTTTCGTTCTAACATGAGCACGGGGACGGGTTAATTACACAAATCTTGTTGTAGAATTAAAGAAACAATCTCGAACTTTGCAGATTTGATCTGCTTTTTCTGTTCTTGTTAAGGTCTCTTGATTCTGTTATTCACCTATTATTAGAGAAATATGTAATTCCTAAGCGCAAATCATAAAGACACGGACTTTAAGCAAGTCAACTGCGCATTCTAAATATCTATTTGGCTAATGTACTACTAAATTCCATGAACTTCAACAAATTTCTAACTTGATATCATGAACTTTAATTAAAATTGTGCAAGTTAATACCATGAACATTCAAGGTGGTACTACCTTCCATTAGTTGACGGTCAATTTTTACCGTAGTTGTAATTGTTGGACGATTTTTACCGTAGTTTTTATTGATTCAATTACTCTATTACCATCATGTAGTGCTAATGTCTATCGACTTTATGATGAAATTGTCACTTAATGCTTTGACAATGCTTATTATTATCACTCAACCTGTTATATGTAGAGATATATTAGTTTCCGATCAAATTTACTATAAAAAAAAAGTGTTATCTTATAGTACACAATCGATACAATGAGATGCATGATACACTAATAAAGTAAATTGACACGCAATACATATCTTAATTTTGGCAATGTAGCCTCTAAGTGGTCCTAGTGTGCCAAGTACCACTTGCTCGAGGAAGACTCTTGGCACAATCGACATAGCAACAAGAAGTAGATGGTGTTGGAGAATTAATATTAAGGTTTTATAGAGCAAGAATAAAAGATGAGAGGATTTATTAGGGGTAGGCACCTATATTACACGGATACGGAAAAAATTGTGTCCATATACATATTGCAAATCATGCATGTCCCATGCCCATATTCATGCTACATAAGTGCCTACTTATATATACCTATCTGAAAATATTGGTATTAGTATACGCAGTCATGTCCGTATGTTTGCAACATAAGTAGGACTAGTACCATTTGGAAATAAATTTCAACTGTTCTCTACTAATAATTCAGATTAGATATGCTTATATAGACAAAAACTATGTTTCTATATCATCATAAATGAATTAACAGAAAACAAATACTTATTTATCTAAACTAAGTAAACAAACGATGAACTTATCTAATCAAACTAACTAACTACATAATGTAAACGAATAACTAACTAAATTAAACATGACCCAAAAAAAAAATAAAAGCTACACCCAACCTAAAATTGACCCAAATAAACTTGAACTCAAATCAAACTCAAACCCAACAAAAGTGATCCTCAATCAATCTCCCCAACTTCGACAAATTCACCTCTTATTGAGTAAGGAGATAATACTAGAAGCTTGGGTGTGAATGATCACCCGCCAAATAGATGGACTATAAATTTGTACACATGCCCTTTATTTAGGCTATTTATAAAGGCACTTCACTTTTTGATCAGGGCTATTCCGAATTGGGACTAGTCCAGATTTTTTTGTGTTTTACTCGGAACAGCCCATTTTTTTGATCTAGGGCTGTCCCAAAGTGAAATCCTCCCAAACCCAAATTTTTTCTCTCATTTGTAAAAAAAATTCTCTCTCTTCCTAAACCCTAACTCCTCTCTTCTTCTTCTTCTTCTTCCTCTTCTCCTCCACCATTTCTCCATTCCCAAGCAAGAAGTTAATTTGAAAATTCCTAGAAATTTCTTCCATCCTAGAAATTTTCTCTTCTTCTTCCTATTCTCTTCCAAATTTCTTTCTCAAGAAGATCGATGGCACCCAAATTCTTTCTCTATTTGTTTCCAAAATCCTAGAAATTAAATTGAAAAATTCAAGCATCCATTACATTGTTTATTTCAATTGTCTGTAGCTCATTTGAATTAAACTACATTCGGAGTGGGAAATTACCCATTTAAATTAAACACAAGTATGCACGAACGAGAAAACTCTGCGTCGACCAGGACTGTCCAATTTTTCTGGCAGTCCTACAAACTGAATGGATTGCCAGAAAACTGGACAGTCCTAAGTCACAGCATGTGAAACAAAGGACTGTCCATTTTTCTGGCAGTCCTTACTGTATTCAGGACTGCCAGAAAACTGGACAGTTCTACATACAGTAAGAACTGCCAGAAAAATGGACAGTCCTTTGTTTCACATGCTGTGACTTAGAACTGCCCAGTTTTCTGGCAGTCCATTCAGTTTGTAGGACTGCCAGAAAATTGGGCAGTCCTTGTTTGCACTAGTTGAACAGCAATATTGGGGTTTCCTCCCATATTAGAGTTTTGTATATTATGGGGAGCCTTTGGGTGCCATCGAAATTGGAAATGAGAAAAAAATTAGGGATAACAATATTAGGGTTTCCACCAATATTAGGGTTTAACATTTTTGTTGATGTTGTTCTTCCTTCTTTTCTTCTTCTTCTTCTTCTTGGATGGGTTGAGGAAGAAGAGGAAAAAAAATAAAAAAGTAACTTTTATACCAAAGAGTGGGATAGCCCTGATCAATTTCTTCAATGATAAATTTGTAAATAATACAAAACTATGTTTCTAAATCATCAAATGAATTAACAGAAAACAAATACTTATTTATCTAAACTAAGTAAACAAACGATGAACTTATCTAATCAAACTAACTAACTACATAATGTAAACGAATAACTACCCAAGTTAAACATGACCAAAAAAAACCTAAAAGCTACACCCAACCTAAAATTGACCCAAATAAACTTGAACTCAAATCAAACTCAGACCCAACAAAAAGTGATCCTCAATCAATCTCCCCAACTTCGACAAATAGATGGACTATATATTTGTACACATGCCCTTTATTTACTGATTTTGGATGGTCGTCAACATGGGTCTCTCATGACCCATGCAAAATCTAAGTTGGAAATCTTCAAGACCCAAAGGCTAATTTCTGAATGTTTCTTCTACGGCAGGAGCTCGTGAGATAATATCAGAGTCTGTTATGTATAGTACCTACTCTGTAACTGCCAATTTTTGGAACCTGCTAAGACCGTTTGCTGCAGATGTATAATAGTCGCTGGCTCACGACTCCTAAGGAATCTCAGTGGGTTGTGAGTAGTCTGTGCAAGAAAAATCACCAGGCTTGCTCGTGGTGGTGTGATATCCTTAAGAAGAGCAGGTACTGACTCTATGTCAGGCGAGCACCTAGTGACATCCTTAATGTCTTTCACAGCAAACCAAGAATCTATCCTCACTGCACAACTGATTAATTTGATTACCATTTTAGCAAACTTATCATATCTATCATATCACCAAGTTTCTGAATCAAAGTCTTGGGAGTCCATAGCCTCTCTAAGTCTTATAACTACAATCATGAAATGTCTAACCTAGCCTCGGATACCAATTTGATGTAGGACAAGACTACGAAGAATCTATGGACTGACTCATAAATTACTAATCTAAGAATGCAGAAGCTTGATTATAATACGATAATTATTAAACTCTAGTAATCTAAGGTTGTCTAGGCATGGAGCCGGCTCTGTCCACCTTACAAGCGAAGTCGTATAATCTTCCTGCAACCTAGGTCTATGGCTCATACCACCTTATGGAGATGCTCCACCTTAGGAGTCAACTTGACCGAGAACTCCATCTAATTAGGAGTCGAGTTGATTCTGCTCACATGTCTTGCACATGTATAATCTATCTCGAAGCAGCTAGAGCGACAAAGAAGAAAGCGAGGCACAGGTGTCACGACCCGTTACCCAAATTGTTGGGCCGGGCCGAGTCATGTCCAGCCTGCGTTTGAGATAAAACGCAGTAAGCTGTTCTAGAGATAACAAGATAAGACTAAATATGCTAACAGTTCTATAAGTGAATAAAAGTCATAAATGCTCCAAACACAAAAGTCGTCTCATATAGTATAATGTCCAAAGTACAAGTCTGAAATGTAAAACTGGATACATGTCCAGTTACAAAACACGTAGTCTAATACATGACTACACTCAAAAGTCTAAAGTAAAAAGACAACTAGGCGAGGTTCCCCGCAGGAACATCCTCGTAAAGCAAAGCCGGGTCCTCGGCAGTAACTCCATAATATGTGTCGCAGAGTAACTCCTCCTCAGTAAGGACACCTACAACGTTATCCTGTCAGGACGGGAGCAAGTACTGAATCTAACAAACTAAATATACGAAGCATGAACAAGAATATAATAAACTGAAATCATGGCATATCACAGGTTAATTAGTTCTTTTTAGAAATAACAATATGTAGTTTAAAAGTTTAAAACCGTAGCATGTACGTGAATCGGTCAATAGGTGTATAGGATGTACAGCGGTACATATCAAGTTTTTCTGGCATGCACATACGTGCACGAACGGCATCGGTGTATATCCGTACACAAACGCGGGATCAGAACATACGACAAGGTCACATATAGAATGTCACCGAGCGCGGTAAATACATACGGAGAAGGGGGTCATGTTCACGTACAATACTAACAGTTTCCCCTTAACCCGTTATTTAAACATGTGAGAGATACATAAAGACTGTTCTAAGCATAGTAGTAACTGAAAGTACAACATGTGATATTTTAACTTGCTACCCCAAGGATCAGCATTTAACATGGTTGGATTAACAGTTCATTTATGTAACAGTATGTAAAGTTTGTAGAAAGTACTTGCCTCTAGCAAAGCAAAGCAAAGCAAGCTACGATAAAAGTGCTATAGATGTCTGGTAACTCGTCACTGTAGAAATAAATACATAAACTTAGTTTTTACACTAAGCTAAAACACTAAGACACTAATTGGTGCAACACGACTTGTGACTGGGCACCTAGCCAAAATGATGACTTTAGCATAGGAGACCAATGTGGGGTGACACACTACTTTAACTAACTTTCTAGGGTCTTTACACTAGTGAGGGGTGAGGTTCAACACGGCTAAAACTCAAAGTAACACAAAAAGTTACAAGTCTTAATTAATCAATAAATAAATCAAATGATCATTGCGTTCTAACAATTTTTGAGATAGACAAAAAGCTTAGTTTTATATAAAATAAAGTACCAAAATGATCCTTATTAATTATAGAAATTTATTATAATTTTTTCCTGGAATTTATTAACCAGTACAAGTATTTTATAAAAATCAGTTTTCCTAAGTATACAGAAAATGAGTTTTGGTTTCATATACCAAACTAGTGGCAAAACTGTAATTTAAATACCATAAAAATTATACTAAATTAGCTAAATTAATATAGTATCTAAATACTATTTTTTCAGAAATTTAACAGTACTTTAAGTATTTTTAGAAATTCAAAAACAGCATTGCACACAATCGAAATTAAATAATTAATTATCTGCGTATTTTGTCCATGTATATAATTTGAACCAAAGTTCAAATACAGGAACCAAGGCCATTAATCAAGTCCAATATGACTTGTACAGGTCTTGAATGTGTGAAAACACATTTGGGCCCAAAAACCCATGCTAGACTTGGACACCAAATGGTTGCAGTAAATTAAATACACTAAAATACAATTTGGTAAAAGTGCAAAATAAATATTAATATTTTAATAAGGTAGAATTACACATAAAGAATATATACATACATATGTTAAAAGTACATATATATATATATATATATATATATATATATATATATATATATATATATATATATATATATATATTTATTTTTTTTATTTTTTTTATTATATATATATATATATATATATATATATATATATATATATATATTATTAATATATATATAATAATATATATAAAATATATATATATATATATATATATATATATATATATAATAATATATATAATATATATATATATATATATATATATATATATATATATATATATATATATATATATATATATATATATATATATATATATTTTTTTTTTTTTTTATATATATATATATAAATGTACTAACTATAAAAATATATATACATATATAAAATACTGCCAATATACAGTATATACATATATATATACTAATATATATATATATACATATATATATATATAAATATATATATAAATAAATAGAAAACAGAAAAAGAAAAAGGAAAAGAAAAAGAAATGAAATAAGTGCAGTAAGGGGGGCTCGAACCCGAGCCAGAGAGCGCGCGGGGGGGGGGGGGGGGGGGGGAGGGGGGGGGAGAGGGGGGGGAGGGGGGGGGGTAGGCTAGGTCGGGCTGGCCAGGGGGTCAGCCCGAGGGTTGTGTTAGGATTAGGATTAGATTAGTGTTATTTAGGTTTGAATTAATTAATACATAAAAAAAATAATAAAGTCGATCCTGTGTCCGGACAGTTAGGGACACAGGATTCTACGTGTCTGTGCTAAGCACGACACGTACGAGCCATGAGACTCGTGTCCAGTCCTACCTTCGTGTTCGTCAGGACACGACGAACAACATAGGCCCAACACGAGACACGCACGACACGAAAAGATACTGCTACTCACGTGTCCGACTAGTCAGGGGGGTTCGAGAGTGCTGGCTGGCGGAGGAGCGGTCGAGGCGGTGGCGCTCGAGTGGCGCTGGGCGTAGCTCGTTGCGGCGCGTCGGATGGTGGTGGTGGCGACTGACGACGGTGGTCGGTGAGGCGGTGGTAGGGTATGTCGGAGTTAGGGTTACGGCGGGGGAAAAGTGGAGGAGACGGTGGTCGTGGGCGGTCGTGGTGGGGTTTTAGGGTTAGGGTCAGGTCTGGGAAAGAAGGGGGGATTTTATAGGCTGGTTGAGTCGGTCGGGGGCTGTGCGCTGGTCGGAAATGGCGGCTGGTCGTCGGGCCAGGTGGCCGATCGGTCGTGGAGGGGGGGTTAACGTCGGAATTGCATCTAGGCCCCTAGTTTTTAGGATTTTACAGTAGGCCCCTAGCCATAGCTAAATGCAAAAACAAATTTGCATAACCCATCCCGCACTGTTTATGTGCAAATAAAATTTGCACATAACAATTGAAAATTTGCAAACCAATATTTAAACAATTTAATTAATTGCAAAACTCAATTAAAACATTTTAGAAAATTGCAAACTTATATTTAAGGCTTTAAAAATCATTTAAAAATCATTTAAAAATTCTAAAAAAATTCGTAAAAATCATAATAAATATTTTAAGGCTAAAAATGGCATTAAAAATTAATTAACATTTAATTAACTAAAATTTGAAAAACAGGGGCTTACAAGTCTTCCCTCCTTGAAAAATTTTGTCCTCGAAATTCACAAGGATTGAAGACCCTACAATATTCTAACATAGCAAGCAATGCAACAAATGACTAAGGCTACGGTCAAAACTAACCTCCCGAAACCTGTTCCGGCTCCGGCTCAAGAGCTAGACTATAAGCCTTCCCCTGAGGTCCCTTGGCTACTGGGCAGTCCCGAAGCTGATGGATGGCAGACCCACATGCTAAACACTGCCCCAACCTCTTCCTACAAACGAAAGTGTCGTGGCCTACCCTTCTACAGAATGAACACACACCTCCCTTCTGCTGTTGCTGCCGGGGTCCCGGGGCTCTAACTGGCGGGGTCGGGTGATGTGATGTAGGGGGACGGTAAGTCTGCTGGGGTGGCGTCGGTGCTCTCTGCTGGAAAGCCTGACGCTTGGACGGTCCCTCATGATGTACAGAAGCCGGCCTCTTGCTAGACAGAAGATGCTCCTCAATGCTCCGGGCCAACTCTAGGCTCTGGTAATAGTCAGTCGTACCGTTCGCCACTATAAGAATACCGATGTCTGGAACTAGACCATGGCAAAACCTACGGGTCATCTCCTCTGGATCTGCAATCAGACTAGGAGCGAAACGGCTCAGGTGACTAAACTCTACCGCATAGTCATCAACAGAACGGTTCCCCTGCTGGATGTTCTGGAATCGTAGCCCCATGGCTACTCTAGCAGTGGTCGAGAAGAATTTCTTCTTGAACTGGGTCTTGAACTGATCCCAAGTGGCTCTCCCTCTCGCAAACAACGGCTCATTCCGGAACCAGACTCCTGCCAAGTCTATCAGCAGAAATCTCGCTGCCTCGACCTGGAGGTCACCCGGCATCCTAACTCCAAGGAGCTTCCTTTCCACCGAGTCTAGCCAGTCATCCGCTACTACTATACCCTCAGTCCCTGAGAACTCCTTGGGATTCAGACCCATAAAGTCATTGATCGTCCCCGCTCTCTGCCGTGGCTCTACAGGTGGTGGGACCACGGGACGTTCCTCAGAACGCTCCATGCTCTGGCAGAGTAGGGCAGTCTGCTCCTGATGGATTGTTAGGAACCCCTGGATCATAGTGAGCAGCTGGTTCCCGTCGAGTATGACGGAAGCCTGGGTAGGTATAGTGATAGGGGGTGGTGGAAGTATTGGGTCCTGCTGGGCCTGGGATGTGGAAGGTGGTGGAGGCATCTGGGTCTGTGGATCTGTGGAGTGGAGGAATGTGGTAGGTGGAGGTGTATCAGTCAACTGGTCAACTGACTGGATAGGGAGTGCGCCATTCTCAGGTGTGACGTATTGGGATGAACGAGTAAGCACCATCTAATTACAATAAAAAGGACTTATAAGGACTTGTTTAAAGTAAGCAATCATAGGCAAGAAAATGTAATTATAATAGCAAGCATGTGATATTTTCCTATGTTGCAATCCTAGCATTCCTCTAGGTGTTCTAAGCGTCATTCCTAATGTTGTCTAATTACCTTAAGTTCCTAATTGCAGGCATGCTTGGTACAATAACGTAACCAAATAATTTAGTCAGGACCTGCATAGGGGCGCCACTAAAAACATGTCACGACCCGTTATCCAAATTGTTGGGCCTAGTCGAGTCATGTCCAGCCTGCGTTTGGGATAAACCGCAGTAAGCTGTTCTAGAGATAACAAGATAAGACTAAATGTGCTAACAGTTCTATAAGTGAATAAAAGTCATAAATGCTCCAAACACAAAAGTCGTCTCATATAGTATAATGTCCAAAGTACAAGTCTGAAATATAAAACTGGATACATGTCCAGTTACAAAACACGTAGTCTAATACATGACTACACTCAAAAGTCTAAAGTAAAAAGACAACTAGGCGAGGTTCCCCGTAGGAACATCCTCGTAAAGCAAAGCCAGGTCCTCGGCAGTAACTCCATAATATGTGTCGCAGAGTAACTCCTCCTCAGTAAGGACACCTACAACGTTATTCTGTCAGGACGGGAGCAAGTACTGAATCTAACAAACTAAATATACGAAGCATGAACAAGAATGTAATAAACTGGAATCATGGCATATTACGGGTTAATTAGTTCTTTTTAGAAATAACAATATGTAGTTTAAAAGTTTAAAATCGTAGCATGTACGTGAATCGGTCAATAGGTGTATAGGATGTACAGCGGTACATATCAAGTTTTTCTGGCATGCACATACGTGCACGAACGGCATCGGTGTATATTCGTACACAAACGCGGGATCAGAACATACGGCAAGGTCACATATAGAATGTCACCGAGCGCGGTAAATACATACGGAGAAGGGGGTCATGTTCACGTATAATACTAACAGTTTCCCCTTAACCCGTTATTTAAACATGTGAGAGATACATAAAGACTGTTCTAAGCATGGTAGTAACTGAAAGTACGACATGTAATATTTTAACTTGCTACCCCAAGGATCAGCATTTAACATGGTTGGATTAGCAGTTCATTTATGTAACAGTATGTAAAGTTTGTAAAAAGTACTTGCCTCTAGCAAAGCAAAGCAAAGCAAGCTGCGATAAAAGTGCTATAGATGTCTAGTAACTCGTCACTATAGAAATAAATACATAAACTTAGTTTTTACACTAAGCTAAAACACTAAGACACTAATTGGTGCAACACGACTTGTGACTGGGCACCTAGCCAAAATGATGACTTTAGCATAGGAGACCAATGTGGGGTGACACACTACTTTAACTAACTTTCTAGGGTCTTTACACTAGTGAGGGGTGAGGTTCAACACGGCTAAAACTCAAAGTAACACAAAAAGTTACAAGTCTTAATTAATCAATAAATAAATCAAATGATCATTGCGTTCTAACAATTTTTGAGATAGACAAAAAGCTTAGTTTTACATAAAATAAAGTACCAAAATGATCCTTATTAATTATAGAAATTTATTATAATTTTTTCTGGAATTTATTAACCAGTACAAGTATTTTATAAAAATCAGTTTTCCTAAGTATACAGAAAATGAGTTTTGGTTTCATATGCCAAACTAGTGGCAAAACTGTAATTTAAATGCCATAAAAATTATACTAAATTAGCTAAATTAATATAGTATCTAAATACTATTTTTCCACTAATTTAACAGTACTTTGAGTATTTTTAGAAACTCAAAAACAGCATTACACACAATTAAAATTAAATAATTAATTATCTGCGTATTTTGTTCATGTATATAATTTGAACCAAAGTTCAAATATAGGACCCAAGGCCATGAATCAAGTCCAATATGACTTGTACAGGTCTTGAATGTGTGAAAACATATTTGGGCCCAAAAACCCATGCTAGGCTTGGACACCAAATGGTTGCAGTAAATTAAATACACTAAAATACAATTTGGTAAAAGTGTAAAATAAATATTAATATTTTAATAAGGTAGAATTACACATAAAGAATATATACATACATATGTTAAAAGTATATATATATATATATATATATATATATATATATATATATATATATATATATATATATAAGAATATACTTAATTATAAAGTATATATACATATACAAATATTGTATACATATATATATTAATATATATATAATAATATATATACACATGGAAATATATATATATAAAAATTTACTAACTATAAAAATATATATACATATATAAAATACTGCCAATATACAGTATATACATATATATATACTAATATATATATATATATATATATATATATATATATATATATATATATACATATATATATAAATATATATATATAAATAATAGAAAACAGAAAAAGAAAAAGGAAAAGAAAAACAAATGAAATAAGTGCAGTAAGGGGGGCTCGAACCCGAGCCAGAGAGCGCGCGCGGAGGGGGGGGGTTAGGCTAGGTCGGGCTGGCCAGGGGGTCAGCCCGAGGGTTGTGTTAGGATTAGGATTAGATTAGTGTTATTTAGGTTTGAATTAATTAATACATAAAAAAATAAAGTCGATCCTGTGTCCGGACAGTTAGGGACACAGGATTCTATGTGTCTGTGCTAAGCACGACACGTACGAGCCATGAGACTCGTGGCCAGTCCTACCTTCGTGTTCGTCAGGACACGGCGAACAACATAGGCCCAACACGAGACACGTACGACATGAAAAGACACTGCTACTCACGTGTCCGACTAGTCGGGAGGGGGGTTCGAGAGTGCTGGCCGGCGGAGGAGCGGTCGGGGCGGTGGCGCTCGGGTGGCGCTTGGCGTAGCTCGTCGCGGCGCGTCGGATGGTGGTGGTGGCGACTGACGACGGTGGTCGGTGAGGCGGTGGTAGGGTACGTCGGAGTTAGGGTTACGGCGGGGGAAAAGTGGAGGAGACGGTGGTCGTGGGCGGTCGTGGTGGGGTTTTAGGGTTAGGGTCAGGTCTGGGAAAGAAGGGGGGATTTTATAGGCTGGTTGAGTCGGTCGGGGGCTGTGCGCTGGCCGAAAATGGCGGCTTGTCGTCGGGCCAGGTGGCCGATCGGTCGGGGGGGGGGAGGGGGGGAGGTTAACGTCGGAATTGCATCTAGGCCCCTAGTTTTTAGGATTTTACAGTAGGCCCCTAGCCATAGCTAAATGCAAAAACAAATTTGCATAACCCATCCCGCACTGTTTATGTGCAAATAAAATTTTTACATAACAATTGGGAAATTGCAAACCGATATTTAAACAATTTAATTAATTGCAAAACTCAATTAAAACATTTTAGAAAATTATAAATTGATATTTAAGGCTTTAAAAATCATTTAAAAATTCTAAAAAATTTCCTAAAAATCATAATAAATATTTTAAGGCTAAAAATGGCATTAAAAATTAATTAACATTTAATTAACTAAAATTTGAAAAACAGGAGCTTACAACAGGGTCGGTCCTGAGCTCATGGGGGGCCAAGACTAACTTCCAAAACAGGACCCCAATACATAACGTAAAAAATAATAATAATAAAATTAAACAAAATTAAATTAAAAAATTGGCATCACCAAATATTGAACTAAGGACCTCATATATGTAAGCCTAATATAATAACCACTACACCACAATTGTTGTGTGTTAAGTATGACCCATGAAACATACTAGGTCTATTTTAGATAAATAAAAAAAATCAATATATTTATATTTAAACTATTTTTTTTGCCCTCGGAATCTGCGGGCCCTGGGCGGTCGTCCTGGCTTCCCAAGGCCAGGGCCGGCCCTAGCGAGGCACTCTTTATTGCCGACGATTTATCAAGCTTTAGCTTCCAAGGTGCGAAAGTGAAAAAATAACAATTGAAGTGTTAACTCCAACCCAACTTTTAACCTTGCGTTGTGATGCCACTAATTAATAATGCATGCAGTGAGACCTTAACCAAAGTTGATCCATGAGATTTGATATTGGACTTGACACAGATGACTAAAAAGAAAATTAGTTGTTAAGTCATGACCAGTGTCATATATCAATTCTTTTTCCCTCCAACTATTTATACAATGTAGGATTAAACATTTTACACAACTCCTTTTGTATCATCACAAAACTTGCAAGTCTTGATCTCTCAATCAGATGTGAGATAATACACAACATATCTCCCTCTCCTCTCTCTCTCCACAACTTTTCTTTTCTCCCATCTTTCTCAAAAAGTTCTCATCTCTTTCTCTCTCCCCTACAAAAACTCTCTCTCTTATTGAACCTTCACATCTCTTATCATGTTCCTTAAACCCACAATCCAACATATATATATTTGATCCTATTTAACTTCAATTGAACTTCAAAAATATTTAATTTCTCAACCTAAAACAGATCGATTATAATCATTTAATACTATTTATAACCACTTAGAACTAATTATAATTATAACTATTTATAACCAATGAACACTATTATAACAATTTGTAGCAATTATAACCAACTAAAATTTATTATAATTAGTATTTTTTTCACAACCTAAAGGTTTTGCCACAATTCTATATAGTTATAATTGCTACAAATGATCATAAAGAGTGTTTGATTGATTGTAAGTAGTAATAAATTGTTAAATTAGTTATAAGTGGTTAATATTAGTTATAATCTCAGAATGTTTAAAGTTAGTCAGTTGGAGAGAGAGAGTAATTATAATTTTATAATATATTTAGTTAAGTAGTTGGAGAGATAGAGTACTTGTGATGTATACAAGGACTAGAGAACTTGTGATGTATACAGGGACAAGAAAGAAAGAGAGGGAGGGGTGTTGTGACATGAGAGAGGAGGGATGATCCAGAAGCAATGTTTTAAAGACCGGACCGATGATCAAACCGAAATTTTTTGGTATAGGTCAGACCGGGGTTCAAATAGACTTGGTTTTGTTTAGTTCAAATAGGTAAGAAATCCAAAATTATTTCTTGCTTTGGTTTGATTTGGATCTTAGTATATTAATTTGGTTTAATTTTAGGGCTAATTAGTGTTTAGACCCTTGATTTTATACCAGCTTAGAGTTTAAGTCCTAACATGTCCAATTGGAAAGTTTGGACCCTAAATTTCTATTATTTTTGGTTTCTTTTTTCAATTATGTTCTCCCTCTCATGTGTGACAATAAAACTTCTCTCTATAGGCCAGGGAGGATACACTACTAAAATATGCTCTATTAGCAACGTAATTTAGCGACGGAATAAAATAACATCGCTAAATATCGAATATAGCGACTCCTTTCTATAGACATCGCAAAACGTCGCTGAATAGCGACGTTCAGTGACAGGAGATAAAATACGTCGTTGAATAGCGACGTTCCGCGACATATTATTAAATATGTCGCCATATATTAGAATATTTGTGACGTTTAGCGACGTCGCCTCTTGACGTCGCTAACTTTTTTACTTAGGGCACACTGCTTCCTTTTTTTCCCTCACTCGAAAATTTTAGAATTTTATTTTTCCTCCTCGACCCCCGGCTACTCCCTCCCCCCCGGCGACCCCTTTCCCCCCCCCCCCCCGACGACTCCCTCCCCCCCCCCGGCGACCCCTACCCCTCCTCCCCCGTCGAGCTCCTCCTCCCCCAATCCGAGCTCCTCCTCCTTTTCCTCAGGTAAACCCTAACCTAACTCCTCTCCTTCCTCCTCCTCCTCCTCCTCTCCCACGAACACACACACAGGACACACACACACGGACACACACACACACACAGACACACACGGACACATGGACACACACACACACACACACGGACACACGATTAGGGGTGCAACTTGGGCGGGCTAAACCCGAACCCAATCGGCTAAGTTTGCGACGTTTTAGCGTCGTAGACTATTCGTCGCAACAGCAACGATTGGCGACGAACTTTTGATCTGCGACTAGCTTTTCGGCGACCTGCTTATTCCGTCGCTAATTACGTCGCTAAATTAATTTAGCGACGTATTTTTACTTATTAGCGACGTTTTTGGACGTCACTAATATGACTCATTCTAGTAGTGATATAATAGGAAAAATAAAACTTAAATTAAAAGTCCAGGGTCCAAACTTTCCAATTGGACAAGTCATGACCTAAAGACTAAGTTGGTATAAAATCTAGGGTGCAAACTCTAATTAGCCCTTAATTTTACAACTATAAGGTATATTAAAACGAAACCAAGAACCAAATGGTTCAAATTTCACATGGTAACTTTTTTTTTGAATTTAAAAGAAATTCAAAATTGGCCGGTCAATTATGAACTGGTTCGGTCGGTTCACAGTTAAATCCCGATTTTGGAAAAAAATCGACGGTTCTTTAAAAAAAATCTAGTTTTATTCAAACCAAACCAATTTTTTGGCATAAGTTGGTTGGACCCAGCCAAACCGTCGGTCCGGCCCGGTTCTGACAACACTGTCCAGAAGTTATTTTTTGGTATTTAATGAATGAATTTTTTTGAGAAAGAGTTGTAATGAATTAACAGGTCAATATGGGGGCTATCCTATTCGAAAAGTTCCCCTATTTTCTATTATGAAATCTTGAGTACCTTGAATCTCAAGGTGTACAATGGGTCGTGTTAGGGGTGAGCAATTATCAGTTTTCAAACCAAAACCGACCCGAACCGACCCGACCCGAAATAGCAGTTCGGGTCGGTTATATGTTAAACGGGTCGGTTTTCGGTTTATAAAAGCTAAAACCGATTTTATTCGGTTCGAGTCGCGGTTTTGTGAATCGATTTTTGACCCGACCCCCCGAAAACCGAACAGTGTTATTACATGTTTACCCTTGCTGACATATATATTCCAAAAATCTAACCTAACACTCTCTCTCCTAGCTCTCCTCTGTATGAGCTCCTGGAGGCTAGGTCTTTCCTTTCCTCTCTCCTTCCTTCTTCTCCCTGCTCCTCTTCCCCCTGGCCCATCTCCTCCCTTCTTCTCCTCGCTCCTCTTCCCCCTGGCCCGCCTCCTCCCCATCTTCTCCTCCCCTACTCCGTGGCGCCGGGGCGGAAGACACAAGCCCCAGCGGAAGACTCCGCCTGACGTTGGTGGCGACCCAAGCCCCATCATCGGAAAACGTAGAAGACGGCAGATCCCAAGCCCCGGGGCTGCCGTTGGTGGCGACGCTTGGAAAGTACATGAGGATCATGCAGTCTTAGACCGAGCACTGGTTCATTCTCTTCTAGGAGCTCGGAAAAGAGGGACCAGTGCCTCCAATACCTCGAGCCTCGAGATTTGTACTTCGTTCATTCTTTCGCCTAACTTTATTGCACCTCATTCTTCTCCTCGAGGAAGTGTGGCATAGAGATTATACTGCAGGTATTGGTTGGATAATGTTAGGCATCGTTGTGTTCATTCTATTTCACTGATGAGTTTAGTTTGGGGTTTAATTTAGGTTGGAAGAGGGATAAAATATTCCTTAGGGATTATTAGGTGGATATGAACTGGATATGAACTGCTTTATTCTCCTCTTCTTTTATCCCTTCTGTTTGATGAAATTCTCTTTTTTTCCTCATCTGGTACATTTTTCAATATAGACCCGGCCCACTTCGGCCCAAAAACCTAACCGACCGAAAACCTAATTGTTTTAATTCAGTTCGGTTCGGTTCAGTTTTTATGAATGTGGTTCGGTTTTTGGTTTTACAAAATTCGATTTTTGGTCCAAACGATTTTTGCATAAACGGTTCGGTTTGGACCGAACCGAACCGTTGCTCACCCCTAGGTCTGGTGGTCAGAAAACTGGCTCAATTATACCCTAGTTGGACCGACGCATGCCTGGTCAAAGCTATACCTAGCCCAAACACATTTGAAAGCAAGTCAAGTAGGTTTTCCTCCACAAAACATAGCCATGTCCCACTACTAAGTCTTGTAAGGTTTACCCTTCAAAATACCAGGTAACTCAGCCCGATCAAAGGACTGGTCTGAGGACTGGTCCAACTCAGGTCCCACAACGAAAATCATTGTCACACCCCGCTCCCGTAAGAGCGATCGTCCTCGCTAAGGCGTGATACCACACGAGCCTAAATTGTGCTCGTGCAAGGCAGGTTCCATAACGGCCGATTACAGCGGCTGCAACGGGGTCGTCGCACATAAGTCCCAAACAGAGACATTGAATAAGCTAGCAAAAATTTAGAACAAAACACAAGTCATTCAAAAGATGCTCTCTATTGATATTGAAACAAGGATTACAATGGAGCGCAAGTGTCACCCCCAGCTTTCATGAACAGGGGTATTTTGGTCATTTTTTTCCACTTTAAAAACTATTTATTTATTTATGATATTATTTTGGGGTTATTTGAGTCGGGTTCGAATTTTAACTCAATCCGACTTGTATCGGGGACCCGGGGTAGTTTTGACTCTAGTGGGACCCACACACTAGTTAGCCATGGCCCACATGATATTAATTTTAGTTAGTGGTTAGACTAATTATTTATGAATAGGGTTTGGTTAGATTAGAGATTTAGAATGACTAAAATAGCCTCGACTTAAACCCTTTCCTAATATTTAATCAATAGATTAGTGGGAGGGCATTTTAGACATTGCAAATAGGGGATAACCAACCTCCTTGTAGCCGGCCCTAGCTAGGAGTAGGGAGTGAGCCTCTTTGCTTTATTTTCCATTCCACATTCTCTCTCTTGTTCTTCCCCAATTATTTTAGAGTGGTTCCTATAGATTTTTTCCATCAAATCAATTGATTCTTCCACCCAACCTTCTTCTTTCCTTCTCTACTCAAGCTAAGGAGGAAGCTAGCCAAGTTTGGGAGGATTCGGAGCTCGTTCGTGTCCATTTGGGATTCCTACGTGTCGGTGTCGTATCGGGAAGGCTTTTCTTAGATTCGATCTACCGGGAGGTATAAATCCCTACTCCTTTTATTTTCTCATGCATATAGGATGATTTTAGACCCATGGGAATGACCCCCATGGTTGTGTCTCCATTTGTGTCCATTTCGTGTCCATTTGGAGACTTCTAGGTGTGTCCTATGTGTGGAATTGTGTCCTAATGGAAAAAATCTCTATTTGGACACATGTATTTTTAATATATATTGTTTAAATGTTATTTAGATATTAAATCTCAGATTTTTACTTGTTTAGAGATGTGTTTTTCAATGTATCATATGGTATCATATTTATTTATCTATATGTATATATATATATATCAATGGTTATATATATATTAAAGTCTCTATATATATATATATATATATATATATATATATATAAAAAAAAAAATATATATATATATATATATATATATATATATATATATATATATATATATATATATATATATATATATATATATATATATATATTGTGTCTAATTTATATATATAAAAAAAATATATAAAAAAATATATTGTGTCTAATTTATATAAAAAAAAAAAATATATATATATATATATATATATATATATATATATATATATATATATATATAAATATATATATATATGTATATATATATATTGTGTCTAATTTATATGTATACATTGGTGATATATATATATATATATATAAATATATATATATATATATGTATATATATATATTGTGTCTAATTTATATGTATACATTGGTGTGTCAATATGTGTATTATTTGTGTTTATGGGTGAGGGAAGATTTCGGCCAAGGGGAGGATTGAGAGTGGTGGTAGTGTTGATATGTGTTTATATTGAATGAGTAGAGAGTGGTTGAATATTGGTGTGTGTGTGTTTGTATAGATTTAGAGAAGAGATTAGAGAGATGTAGAGGGGAGTGATGGAGTGAATGAGGGGATAGGAGGGGGCCTGCTGTGAACAGCAGCATGGGTGTATCAGTCCCCCTCCCAGGGGACTGTTTTCCTGGAGCTGGACAGTCCCCAAAAGGAACTGTCATTTGACAGCAGCTGTAGCAGTGGTATACTGCCTTGTACAGCAGGTTGGAGGGGGGGGGGGGGGGTTTAGCCCAGGTATCAGCCCCTTCCAAGCACACATAGTAGCCCCAAACCCAGCCTTTAAATCAGCCTTAGTTGTCCCAAAAACATGTCCTTATTAACCCCATGTATCAACCCTATATGTATATGTGTGTGTGAGTTATTGTGTGTTTGTGAGTTTAAATATGAGTATGGTATGTGACCTATATATGTAGCTATAGGTGCCTATATGTGAACCTATAGGAGAGCCTATATGTGAACCTATAAGTGTGGTATTATGGGAGCCAATGTTGTGAGTGAATGAGTGAGTGTTGTGTGTGTGGGTGTCTAGCTAGATATGAGAACAATATAGAGTAAGGTAATGAGGATAAACCCCATGTGTCCTAAGATGGACTAGATATCTAGGAAACCCAAATTACTTGGTAGGTAAACCCTAGATAGGATAGTATCTAACTACCCTAAGGAACCTAGGCTAGTATCTTGAGAATTAGTGGGATTTCCTTTGTAATGGGCAAGGTATCGGGAATACCTTGTTAAGGGTAAGTATAGGTATTTACCTAGAAGCTAAGGTAATTGGTTTAGGGTGTAAGGTATAGTTAGAAATTGTTTGTCTTGGTTGGTAATGGTCAATAATAGCGCTTATAGACTAGTTTTGACTTCGGTTGACTATTTTGAACAAAAGTCAACAAAAGTCAACCGAGAGTCAAACTTAGCCTATAAGTGACTAGATTTGACCGAAACCAAACCAGAGTTGACCAGTTGACTGAAAGTCAACAATTGGTCAACATTAGACTAGTTTGACCTAGAGTTGAACAGAGTTGACCAGTTGACCAAAAGTCAACTGTAAGTCAACCTTTGACCTCGTTTGACCTAGTTTGACTTGGATTAACTCCCAGTGACCTAGTATGATCCAGTGTGACCCAGTTTGACCTAGATTGACCTAGTTTTACTTAGACTTGCATATCATGACTTAAATTAGTTTCCTTTTCATTATAAAAACCCTGTTTAACTTATAGTATCTCATTTTAGGTCTGTGATTACTTTGAGCGTCTGTTCACCTTATCAGCTCAGGACCACATGCGAGTACATTCACTGATAGTTTTTATTGTCTTGATATCTACTATATCCGATTCAGTTGTAGTATCTTACATGATTCCCGACACGATGGATCACGGACTAGTATACGTCGGATCCTGTCATAAGATGTTATTCCTAGATTTTCTTGGTATATTGGTACGTGATATTTCCGTGTTTCGTGTACTTATATAGACATCGATTTGGGAGTGGGCTGCCCCCCTGCTTTTGAATTCTGTGTCATGACGTGCCATATCCAGATCCGTGATACTATTCGAGGATGGAAGAATTATTAGGGGTTATGTGATCAAAGCCTCTTGTCACTATCTTGCTAGCACCACCCTCACCTCACGTAGGGTGTAGCAGATACCTCCGTGCGTTTGTTATCCAGGCTGGCCGGCATGACTTTTCGTGAGATCATTGTGGATTGTCGGGCCAAGTAGATAATCTGTCTTGTCACTTACCTAAAAGTCGATCACATATCGCTCTAATAATTTAAATCATATTTTACATTTATTATCGTATCTTATATCCAGTTCAGCTCTACTTTCTGTACTTTCTCACCATGCTATGACTTCATTTACTCACATACTCTACATGCCTTTATACTGTACCTTGATTGGAGACTAAGTCCTGTTCGGAAGAAGGGTTACAACCCCGGTCCTTGTTTGGTTTAAGGGTTGTAACTCGGCTTTCGAATGGTTCACAAGTCGTCCTATATCTTTTTCTTGTATTTCATTATACTGTCTCTTATAGAATTTGTCAATTCATATGAAACTGCTGTTGGTGTTTATACTTGCTCATTTTTCTGACAGGATACCGTTGATATATTACAGATGATTCTGAGGCAGATTGCCCGACCTATTATGGGGTCGAGTCTGATGGAGTAGACCTGGACCGTGGCTTGATAGTAGAGCCACTAGACTTTGCTCACCCAGAGTAGAGTAGTTTAGTTAGGTTTGCCTGGACTGCGATCCAGCTAGTACCTTCAGATTGTAGTACTTATATTATATTCTGTGACTCTATGATATTGTGTTTAGCTTTGGACTTGTGTGGATCTTGAACTTATTTTCTGCTTTCATCTATCCTATTTCCTTTCCATGCTATCTACCTTAGTTTTACTTTGTGATTGAGACTGTATTGCTATGTCACCTCCATTCGGAGTGTATATACTGTACAGGTACCTTTATACTATTTTAGTCATAGTATTTACAGACCCTATATACAATGTTCTATCGCCGATTCTGCGGCGTAGGCTGGACGTAACCATGTGCTCGTGCCCCTAATCAGGGTGCGGGTCGTGACACATTTTTGTGGTGGCCCATGCAGGTCGTATCGAAACTAGTGCGATCTCGTAATGATGCTCGACTTAGAGTAATAATTACGAGCCTACAATTAGGACGTAGGATCTAGGGTATGATAGGAGTTACTCAATCACATTTTAGGAAATTTCTGATCTTTTGATTACCATGACAACTGTAGAAGCATGGAAAATATTAGAATAAAGACATAAATGGCCTATGCGGTTTTGGGTAGCAAGTCTATGCGGCTCATACTGGAGTTGCCCTATGCGGCCCAAAAGAAGACCCTCAGACTCATGCGGCTCGGGGATGAATGCGGTTCAGCAGGAATATGCGGCTCAATTGACGACACGTGTGACCCCCCCCCCCACAGTTGGCCACTGGAGTAATGGCCTCATTTAATGCTCTGACACGACTCGACGGCTGTCTCTGACATAAAGTATCATAATGGCTCTGCCATAATGACAGACTCTTCGGGAAAAGAAGAAAATCTCTGACCCGATCTGACAAAAATCCTAGATTGCCACGTGGCAAAAGTCTCATGCGGCTCGGATAGAGAACAGCTTCATGCGGCTCATTGAGGAATCATTCTAATATGATTAACAAAAATCTGCCATATGCGGTCCACCCATAGCCCGGTCTATGCGGCTCAACACCATGCTAATTCATGCGGCCCACAGAAACTATGCATATGCGGCTCATGGAGAGATCGTCCCCTGCGGCTCGCAAAGATTATGCATATGCGGCTCATGGAAAGTTCGTCCCCTGCGGCTCGATGAGGCATTGACTCATGCGGCTCACGAGGAGTATCCCCCTGCGGTTCAAGTGTTGGTCACCCTATGCGGCCCTGGCAGGATCTTCAATTAAAAAACGTGGCACTGAAGATGCAACAGAATCCCAACGAGAATATTCGACATCATCATCATAATTGCCGAGATCAGGGCATATCATTCATCATCAAGCCAATAGGACACGTGACGAGCAATCAAATATTGGCATAATCAATCATGAAGATTTAAAGCAGTCAGCATTAACTGCTTATAAGATTTGGTGCTATCCGCATTAGTGG
Organism: Iris pallida; assembly: GCA_029216955.1. Taxonomy (NCBI): domain Eukaryota; kingdom Viridiplantae; phylum Streptophyta; class Magnoliopsida; order Asparagales; family Iridaceae; genus Iris; species Iris pallida. The sequence continues at coordinate 5,282,411 of JANAVB010011397.1, read as the reverse complement.
TCGAGATTCATTATGATCAGGATCAAGGGCCCAGATAGAATGAAGGAGTGCCGACATTCCAAACAGATAATCATCAGCAAACCCTAATGATCCTACCCCACTCTTATAAATAGCCAGCATCATTCCCATGTAAAAGAGGTCGGCAACAAAAGAATAAAAAATAAGAAGAGAGAGATCTACACAGAGAGAGCTCCCCCTTTTCTTGATAATCACAGAGAGAGAGAAGTCAGGAGAGCAACCCGAGGAGAGTAAGGAGAGCCTTTCTTCGTCAACGCCGAGCATATCTTCCCCGAGCCAAGGCTGCATACCGATCATCCAAGGAGTAAGGCAGAGCGGCCGTCGCTTTCCCGAGCCTCTATCGTCATCCCCCAGAATCAAAAATAAACAACCGTACTTAGTCTGCTGTACCTAGGTTTTCGTCCCTAGGCTTTCTTTGTACGAGCGAGTTTGTATTGTGAGTCTAAGTTCAGTCCTCCGATAATTGTTCTGTTCTTTTACAATCAATGGCAAACACGATGGCGACTCTGCTGGGGACTAACTTCTCCACGGCTGAGGAGTTGGTGACGCAATCGGATGCAGCCAAACTTGGCTCCACACAACAGAAGATGGTCGTCCGCTTCGACCAACAGGCGTTCGAAGAGATGCTCTCTGAAGGCAGCGCTGGCCCGGTCCAGAAACGCACCCGCTCCACGAAGGCTCGCAAAGAGTGGAGGCCAAAGTCATTTGCTCCTCCCCAAGCCCTCGATGGGATACCCTCGGTCGCTCAAGACGGCGAGAAAGACTCTCCTACGGCCCCACTTCAGATCGCAGACACCTCTGCTGTCCCCAAGTCCGGCAGAAGAAAACACTATGATGCTGGACTTGCAGGGGCAAAGAGGGTCTCTGCTCAACCTGAACCGCAGAGGAGTATTAGCCGCAGAAAGAAAATCCATGCGGCCACGACCGTCAACCACATGAAGAAAACTCATGCGGCCACTTCTGTCAGTCGTATAACTTATACAGCTACAGTTCCCAACCGCATGGATGAGATTCATGCGGCTAGTAAACTCAACCGCTTGCAGAAAACCCATGCGGCCACAGATGCCAACCGCATGCGGACAGCCTGCACGGCCGTGACTCCTAACCGCATAAGAACTCGTCCCACAACAGAAGACAGTCGCATGCAGATAGCCTGCACGGCACCCAACGCTAGCCGCATAGCGTCTCTACCACACTTCTCTCGATCAGTTTTCGACTGACTCTCATGCGGTCCTAACTCTGATCACTTTCTGGATGAAAATCCAGACTCTGTGATACCTAATATGGACTCTTCCTATTACGCACCCACAAGTGCTAAAAAGAAAAAGTTTAGGGCAGCGCGGGCTCATCAAGTCCAGACAGCTGCCCCAACCTCTGACTATCGGGGCATCCCGCTGAGTATCACGCGGGCCTCTGACGGGAAGTTGTATAAAACCACTCGAGTCCAGCCCCCGGCGGCAAACGGACAAAGTGGTTCCTTTGACCTGCGTGAAGCTATCCTCCACAAACGTAAGGAAAGAGAAGGAGCCTCAGCATGCAGAGAGTCCTCACAGGGACGTCACTGCACCCAGATTATCGTCAACTGCTGTTGCAACAACACGGCAGTAACGGAAGACCGGCCATCCGTCTTCCAAAGATTACAACATCCGAGCTCGGAAGACGAGGCACCTCCCGTTGCCTCCTACAATTCCGCACGGAAAGTCCCCATTGAGGGGAGAGGAAAGAAGACAAGCATCTCCAGCCCAAAGGTGTCAACTATTGCAGCTAAGAAGCCGTCGTCTAAAGGATTATCCTCTACTGGAGTATTCCAACACACCCGTTCAAAGATAAAAACTGCTGCAGTAAGAAGTTCGCCGTCTACGTCATTGGAGGTCGTCGGAACTGGGGGTAGCACTCCTCCAAACCTCCACGACAACCCGACATTCCAAGAAGACGGACTGGAGGAAGCAAATCCTCCGACGGATACAACAGATACTGACGTCCCCGAGGACGTCCTAAACGAAGCAAGCTCTGAAGCTGGGGGTACTGTTCCTTCCGAGTCCGAACCTGAAGAGAACATCCCCACATATCCTGACGATTTCTCGATGCATGAGTATGACTCAGAGGGCATGTCCGCCACCTCTCCTTCTGTCACTCCTCACGTGAGGACGGTATTCATGACGGACAACAGCCAAGGTGGTTCCGGCGATCGCCAACGTATCGACACTTTGGAGGCCATACTGCACGCCTTGGTCAAGTCTGTAGACGAGATCAAAGCAGCGCTTCCTACTCTGCAGGGAGTGACACCTGGTCAGACAAGCACGGGTCCCGCGAACAACATAGATTCAAATTCAGCGGCACCAAACCCGGGCAATAATGCTCCCGAGATAACGGCCCCTACCGCGACAGATGAGGCCCGAGAAGTAAGGAGAGAGGTTCAGGAGCTTCGAGCGATGTTCCACGCCCGAGAAAATTCTCAAGACCTCAGAATACGGCAACCATACCCTGCTGAATGGAGGGATGTGCCCTTTCCCCCAAGATATAAGCCGTTCAATATCAACCCATATGATGGTAAGACTTCAGCAAGCCGGTACATCACTTACTTTGAGGTCACTACCGACCATCTGCCCCATGATGATGCCATCCTCACACGGTTATTCATTGGGGCACTAGAAGGAGTCGCCTTCGATTGGTACCGCAACCTGCCAGATAATTGCATCCACTCCTTCGCTGGCTTCAAGCGCTTGTTCTTGGAGAGGTTCTATGAGGTAGGGCAGGACGTCACGATGTCTACCCTCATGGACGTCGTCCAAGGAGAGAAAGAGCTGACAAGGAATTACATTGAGCGGTTTCGTCAAACCGCAATGAAGTTACCATCTGGCAACCCGGACTCCTCCTTGATCGAAATTTGCCAAAAGAGACTACTCCCAACAATCAGTCTCTGGATGGGCGAGAGTCAATTCAAGGACTGGAAGGCTTTTATCATCAGCGCTACAAGTGCCAAGGAACAATTGAAGAAAGCTCGCCAACTGGGGTTGCATATCTCAGAGGGAGAGAACAAGGGGAAGCGTCCCAACACCAGCAACGACAATGGGGGTAGCCCCTCCAACAATCGGGACAACAAAGGCAAGCAGGCCATGGTGACCGATACAGCCCAGAAGCCCGAGCCACAGTCGGCAGACAAACAATGGCCTCAAATCACTTATTCCTTTGAAGACGGTCACGTCAAGCCTATCCTGGACATGCTTATACAAGGAGATAGGATTCAGCTTCCTCCACCAAGACGGGAGCCTCGGCCGGCTGATCTGGAGAACCCAAAGTTCTGCCATTACCATCGCTACGTCCACCATGCTATACACGACTGCTACCAACTGAAACGGTATATCCAAAACCTCATCGATTCGAACGCCCTGGCCATCGATTTCGAAGAGGTAACCGTGGCAGCCAACATGGTGTCCGTACAATTCGGCAGCTTCCCTCCAACAGAGACTCAGGACGGGGTTATACCCATCCCTCTGGCAACAATAGAGATTGCTAATCTGCCGCCTGCTCGCGATCAAGCCGCTGGTCTAGTACCCCTCACCACATCACGAAGGGAAATCATGTGGGTCCATCCGGACCTAGTCCACGAGGTAACTCAGCCCTCTCCACCTTCTAAAAGGAAAAGTAAAAAAGTCAGATCATGCCGCACTGCCTCGGCGGAAGAAGAGGAAGTCTCGGCCGTCACTACTCAATCTGGAACACAAGCCCAACCGGTGACCGAAAACGCGAATGATGATCATCCGCCCACTACCAATGATGCTCCGGGACCGGCTCAGCCTTCGACGACCGACAAGCCTAGGCCGAAGGAGACTCGCTTCGACAAGTCCCTCCGGAAGGAGACACCTCAGGGGCTGGAGAGGCCCTACAACTTCGACATCTTAGCGCAATTAGCTAATACCCCGGCCAAATTGTCTTTATATGAACTCCTCAGGCTCTCAAAGGATGTCCGTACGGCTTTAAGTGAGGCGCTCCAAAATGCCGACGCATACTTGGCTCAGGTCAACCTCACAGGAGATAACCAACCTGCAGAGCTCCAAGATAGTGCGTGTACGGGAGCAATGCCCAATATCGTCTTCTCTCCGTAAGATATGCCCATCAAAACTAACCTGCATGATCGCCCGCTATACTACACTGGATACATCGGCGACGTAAAGGTGGACCGAATGCACATTGATCCTGGGTCCTCCATAAGCATCATTCTGAAGGGTCTGCTACATCATCTTCGCATTCCAATGCATCGCCTGACGTCTACAAGCACCACCATTAGCGGTTTCAATTCGGGCAGGAGCTACCCAATAGGGAAGATTCGCTTAAAATGTCAGATTGGCGATCTCCAATCAGAAGTCACCTGCTACGTCATAGATGCCGACACTTCTTACAATATCCTTCTGGGGCAGCCTTGGATACACGATTACATGATCGTGCCTTCCACGCTACACCAGTGCTTCAAATATGTCGATAAGCACGGCTTCGTGAGGACAGAGTTTGCTGATATCGATCCCTTCAAGGGGGTCGAATCTTATTACTCAGACTCCTGTCTGTACGAAAAATCAAAGAAACATCTGATCGAGGAGGAGGTGCAAGCTCACACCAAGACAACCACAAGATCAGAAGAACCTCTGACGATCCACCTCCAGGCTCGCAAACCGGGCAGTTCTGCACCCCTTACGGCTACTCTGCGTAAGGACGCAATCAGTCTATCGGCACAAGAAGAGCAGATGAGAATCCGGCTGCCGAGGTCTGGCCAAGTGCCGAGACCCACACCAGGGCCTTTTACCATCAGACTACCGAGAGTCGGTCAGCTCCAAACGGGGAAACTCAATCCCTCCGACAGACCGCTCACGATACGTCTTCCTAAAAAGGGCCGTCACCCCGACGCGAGGTCTGACACTTCCAGCGAACCAGCCACTCCTCGCCCCACGTCAGATACCAAGCTGGGGGTTGCTAGTCTACCAACAACTCCACGACCTGCTCCGCTGGTCTAGCCTCTGAAGATCAAGCTGACTAGTTCGCTCTCTCAGTCTTCATTTATACAGGGGGTGGCCAAAAAAGAACCAGAATTAGCCAAGTATGTGGCTGCCCACTCCGATACCCCTTCCGCGGATGATGTAATCCCTCTCGAGAAGATACCTTATTTTATCAATAAAGGGCTATCTTTGAATTACATCGAGCTCAACAAGCTATGTACAATGTATGCTATGGACCACGGTATAGGCACTCACCTACACACACAAGTGACAAATGTATATACCACAATCCAGCTTACTCCGGCAGAAGACGCTTACCGAATAGTCGAGGGAGGGGACCACCCTATTATCTTCGGACGGAAAGACGATCCGTACCCCTTCACCATAAAAAAAGTCGATCTTGGGTCAGATACCGGGAGATTGCCTCTATACCTTTATAGTCCCCAGTCCAAATACCTCATGCAGAAACAAGGATATGATCTAGAAACTACACCAGGTTTGAATTACGGTACCGGACGGCGACTACCTTTGAAGCCCCCAGTACCGTCTGGTAAACCACGGGACTACTATAGCAAAACTCGATATGGACTAGGGTATGTAACTCCCACAACGACTCCAGAGAGTTCAGATGAAGAATGTGATTGGCAGTTACACTCAACCGGGTCACCAACTTCCGACTCAGACACAAGCATTGGGGACATATTCAGACAAGTCCTATCAGTCAATATGGTATTTGCCGATGCTTACGAAGAAGACGAGGACATTCCTAAAATCCTCGAGCTTGAGCCATGGGCCCAACAGTTAGACGTACAATGGGAAAAGCGGTTCGAGCTAAGAGAACCTCCTACAGAGGATGAAGTTATGCAGGTCAACCTCGGCACCGAATCCTCTCCAAAGCCAATCTTCGTCAGTAAAAGCCTAACAGACGAGGAACGAGAATCACTGCTGGAACTCATCAGAGAATACATTGACGTATTTGCATGGAGTTACGAAGACATGCCGGGATTAGATCCTGATATTGCTCTCCATAAACTCAATATACGGCCGGATGCAAAGCCAGTCAAGCAGCAGCAACGACGCTTCCGCCCGGGCGTCATGGACGCGATCGAAGCCGAAGTCAACAAGCTGATAGCCAGCGGCTTCATCCGTGAGGAGCAACACCCTGACTGGGTCGCCAATATAGTCCCGGTCCTTAAGAAGAACGGGAAGATCCGAATCTGCATCGACTTCCGTAATCTAAATGAGGCATGTCCGAAAGACGAATTTCCCCTCCCGATCACGGACATCATGATTGACAACACATGCGGCTTCGAACGTATGTCATTCATGGATGGATTCTCGGGATACAATCAAATCAAGATGTCCCCCGACGATGAGAAGCACACATCATTTAGAACACCGATCGGCACATACTGTTACACAGTCATGCCATTCGGTCTAAAGAACGCTGGTGCCACATATCAGCGGGCTATGAGTATCATTTTCAGAGAACATTTGCACAAAACAGTGGAATGCTACGTCGACGACATCGCTGTCAAGAGTCGCCGTAAGGAGGATCATCTGCAAGATCTGAGAACGGTATTCGACCTGATGCGAGCCCACAACCTGAAGATGAACCCTACAAAGTCATTCTTGGGCGTATCCAGCGGGAAGTTCTTAGGTTTCATCATCACTGCACGGGGTATCCATGTAGACCCTGAGAAAACCAAGGCAATAATGGAGATGGGTCCCCCGAAAAATCTTCGCGAACTTAGAGGCCTCCAAGGGAGGCTAGCCTATATCAGAAGGTTCATTTCCAATCTCTTCGGACGATGCCGGCCGTTCACACACCTCATGAAGAAGGGAGTCTCATTCGTATGGGACGAAGAATGCCAACGCGCTTTCGACGACATCAAAGAATATTTGTCAAATCCTCCAGTCCTGGTGGCCCCGGTCCCTGGAAAACTATTCTTGCTCTATGTACGAGCAATGGAACACTCCCTCGGTGCCCTGCTGGCACAAAATAATGACGCAGGACACGAACAGGCCATATACTACCTCAGCCGAATGATGGTCGGGCCCGAACACCGATACACTGCCGTGGAGAAAGAATGCCTCGCCTTGGTATTCGCCATTCAAAAGACGCAGCATTATGTTACAGGACAAACCATACATGTGATCTCACGGGTAAATCCCCTCAGGGTCCTCATGACTAAACCAGGGGCGCTCAGCTCTCGCCTCGCTACATGGGCAATACTGCTATCCCCATATCATATGATCTTCGTCCCACAGAAGGCTGTCAAAGGCCAAGCCCTGGCAGACTTTTTGGCGGCCCATCCAGGATCGGGGTCATCCAGAATATACGAGGAAATCCCAGATGAGGTCGCCGATTCTAATACAACCACCCACGACAACATATGGAGGATGTTCTTCGATGGCGCTTCAAGAACCGGACCCAAGGGAAATATCGTCGTCGGGGTCGGAGTAGTATTGATCTCTCCTACCGGGCTAGTGATCAATCGCGCCTACTCTCTCACGGAACCCTGTTCCAACAATGTGGCCGAGTACAACACTTTGGTCATTGGCCTCCAACTCGCAAAGGAGCTGGGTGTAGAATATCTCGAAGCATACGGCGATTCACAATTAATCGTCAATCAGATTCGGGGGTCGTACGAAGTCCGCCATGAAGACATGATCCCCTACCACCAAATAGCAATCAACATTATCTCCTCATTCGAGGGATTCTTCATCGAACACGTCCCCAGACTTCAAAATATCGAAGCCGATGCCCTAGCAGGCCTTGCCGCTTCCTTAGCAGTGCCGAACCAAGCGCATCACTCGGTTGAGGTGATAGGCCACGAACTGGTCTGTCCCAAGAACAATATTCAATTCATGGCGAGCTATTCCGCCCAAACGGTCGACGAAACACCAGACTGGAGACAGCCGTTCATTGACTTCGTCGTATACGATATCCTCCCGGAGAATCCAAGGGAAGCCACCTCCATCAGACGGCGTTCTCTTAGATTCTTCTACGACACAGAGACAAAGATGCTGTACCGACGATCCTACGACGGATTATTACTCCGGTGCTTGTCAAACGCAGAAGCCAAAGAAGCTGTACGAGAAGCTCACGACGGTGTCTGTGGGGCCCATCAGCCTGGCCCTAAGCTACAGGACCGCCTTCGCCGTATGGGCTACTAATGGCCCACGATGGTGGCAGACGCAATAGACTATGCCAGAAAATACAAGGCTTGCCAAGTCCACGCGGACTTCATTCACTAACCATCCGAGTTTCTACATCCAACGGTGGCATCCTGGCCATTCGAAGCATGGGGAATGGATATCATTGGTCCAATCACCCCACCTTCCTCCCGAGGACATCGCTTCATACTTGCGATCACCGACTACTTCTCCAAATGGGCGGAAGCCGTCCCACTCGCAGAAGTTAAGACTTCAAACGTGATCAGCTTCCTTAAGCATCACGTCATCTACCGCTTCGGACTGCCGCGAAGGATCATCCATGATAATGGTCCGCAGTTTGCAAGCCATGCATTCTATCGATTCTGCGACAAACACCGCATTCAGAATGTCGCTTCGACACCATATAACCCGGCAGCAAACGGGTTGGTAGAGGCATTCAATAAAACAATCATCAAACTCCTCAAGAAGTTTGTCTTCTCCAACAAACGCGACTAGAACGAGAAGCTCGGCGAATGCTTATGGGCTTATCGTACCACGGTTCGAACAGCTACTGGGAATACACCATTCTCTTTAGTATACGGGAGTGAGGCAGTCCTCCCACTGGAAACTCAGATTCCCTCACTCCGCGTCGCCCTCACTTATCAATTGACAACGGATGATAACTATCGACGCCGATTACAAGAGTTGGAGGCCTTAGACGAAAGGCGCCTCCTAGCCCAGCAAAGGATCGAGCTATACCAAGCACGTATCTCAGGAGCCTTCAACAAGAAGGTCAAAATTAGAACATTTCAAGTGGGCGATCTCGTTCTGGCAGTCCGGAGACCAATGGTCATGACTCACAAGACTGCAGGCAAGTTCCAGCAAAAATGGGAAGGTCCATTTGCCATCGAGGCCGTGTTCTCCAACGGTGCCTACCTCCTCGCCAAGCAGAATGGGGACTTGCTTATGTTGCCCGTCAACGGCAAGTTTCTGAAGAAATACTATGTTTAGACAATATTCTCCAAATTATCGAGTCATGTACCCTCTTAGTACCCCTGAACTCGTACCCACCATTCTCCAAATTATCGAGTCATGTACCCTCTTAGTACCCCTGAACTCGCACCCACCATTTTCCAAATTATCGACTCATGTATCCATTGATACCACTGAACCCACATCCACAACATTTCAGATTATCGAGCCATGCACCCGCTGGTGCCACTGAACTCTCATCTCCTCAATATTCTAGAAAATCCAAATTATGTACTTATATTCCGGTCACTCTCTCAGATAGTAAGTCACGTATAATCATACCTCTGAACTTTCTTCCTGAAAGAGATCCTCCCTCATGATCCACTACCCGCGCTCCCAGTGCACAAAAAGGGTAATCGATCCACTAATTTCCGAAACGACCATGTCCTCATTACCTCTGAGTCGTTTTCACTTCCACCAAAAACAAACCGCCCCCTCGCATAGAACTTCCATATCCTCCTACCTCTGAGTAGTTCTATGCACCCCTTCTTCATTGAGCCCACTCCTGCCATGTCCTCATTACCTCTGAGTGGGAAGGCTCCGTCGAAGAAATCACCATATTTGCCATGTCCACATTACCTCTGAGCAAGTATGTTGGTTCCCTTTCAACCTATTATCTGTACCCACAACCGGAGTGCGACAAGGATAATAGGTCCACAAATGTCCTCTGTTGACCACAAATGTCCCCTGTTGACCACAAAATGTCCTCTGTTGACCACAAATGTCCTCTGTTGACCATAAATGTCCTCTGTTGACCACAAATAGCTTCCGTAAAGTCTCTCCTGCCATGTTCTCATTACCGCTGAGCAGGATGATTTCACGATAAAACCTTCACGTTTGCCACGTCATCATAACCTCTGAGCAAATGTGATTGGTTTCCTTTCATCCCATTATCCGTATCCTGAACCAGGGTACGCCAAGGATAATAGGTCCACAAATATCCCTTGCTAAGCTTCTTAGCATAAATCCACCATCTTACCATGCCCCGGGAGCCCAGCTGCTCTACGGCATTCCTTTCCCCAGTACCGAGAACATCCATGACCATTTTGTCGTGGCTGTCCCGGACATCCTGATCAAACATGTTATCCGTACCTAAAACCAAGGTACGCCCAGGGTAACAAGTCCACAAATAATCCTCCAGCAAGTCCAATTCCATGAACACCATAAGAACAAGAAAGAGAAGATGAGTTGAAACATGCTCATTTATCTCAAAATTCAAAAGAGCTACATCAGTGGGGATCACATCCCTGGCAAATAAAAATATACACATATGAAAGAAAAACAAAAAGAGAAGCAGAAAAGGACAGATGGTGGATCACTGCTCCGGGGCGCATAACACCGTGAGGCGGTCCTTTATCAAGGCGACCGACCGCTCAAAACTCTGTTTGGCTCGACGCTCTGCCTCCTGATTCAGCACCGCCGGGTCCTCCAGATGAGCATAGGCTCGCCAGTTGTCCTCAAACTCCTTAAAAGACCGCTCCAAGGTGGCAGAGGATCGGGAAACCCGCTCGCCCTCCCGAGCAATCGACTCCTGCTCTGCACGAGCAGCTTCTCGCTCTAACTCTAGGAAGGCCAACTCCTATTGGAGTACAAGAATTCGCTCCCGTGTGGCCGCTACTCCACGAGAAGCAGACTCTTCACGAGCCCTACAAGCCTGACTTCGACGACCTAGATGGGCATATGAAACAGAAAACTTGTCAAGGTCTTCCCGCACAGCTGGCGCGGCAGCATCCCGAGTGAGCTTGATCTTGTCCCGAGCAGCAACGAGGCGACCCCCGCTCCCGTTCAATTGCAGCGGGCAAGCCAGCCTGCCGTGTTGCCAGTAGTTGGGTCACAAGTCGATCAGCCTCTGTCAACTTGGGCTCCAGGAGCGCGGCTAACCCCATCCCGCCAGGAAGGTCCTTCAAAGTGTCAATCTGGCCCCGAGCACCCTTCAAAGACATAGTGAAAGGGATTCTCCGTCCTACAGCAGCGTCGACACCCCTCCCTAAGTGACGATAGAAGCTATCAACCACATCCTGTGTCACCTCGTTCAAAGCCTCCGAGGAGGCCGGTGTCAACGGGAGTGTGGCCGGCAGCACAGAAGAAGATGTAACAGAATCTGCCGCTTCGGCCACAAGAGAAACCAGCTTCGTGCGGTAAGACGCTTGAACAGCGGCTTATTAATAGGGAGCCCGTGACAAGTCCCTCGAACAGCATGATAAAGTCCCACCTCACGCAAGAGTGTTCCGTAGGTCTGCAGGACCCAGGTGGTCAACTGGACCCACATAGAAGTAGGGTTTATCCAGTTCGGCAACGCTATCCTACCAACAGGATAGGACTTCTTACGGACAAGCCGATTCAAGAAGGTGTCAGCCTGAGCAAATGAGAAGTTGGGACCATATGCATTCATGAAGGAGCCCGGGGCCAGACCCATCATATACCGAGGGACGGGATCCTTACCTGGGTACGCTGACCGCATATTCGGATTGTAATGGATGTCGCCCATCAACATCCCCGATTGAGTAGGGGTTAAGTTGCACACCATCTTCCTGTTCAACAGCACCATGTTGAACCACGATAAGGGATAATGGCGTTCCATAAAAGGGATATGGATTGACTCCCCGTCCAAAGAGAAATCCCAGTTCTTGAAAATCTCTAACACTCGAGAGTTCCCTATGATTAGAGCATCTCCAAAGAGGAATAGAGGCTTCAGGTATTTCCTATCCAGCCTCCCAGTGTTCATCATGGAACGAAGGTAATAAAGGGTCTGATTCTCGATGGCGTTCAACCTCTCCAAAGGCTCATCAGCAGGGAACTGATTCAATACATGCTTAATTAGGTCGTCAAGACGCACACCCAAAGCGAATTGATTTGAACCAACCAAAAGTTCCCCCGCAGGATTTACGGGCAGATTTACTAGAAAAAGATAAAAGAAACAAGGTCAGAAGATAGACAAAAAAAAAACAGAAGCATTTGAAAGATTATTGGAGTCTATGCGGCTCGGGTCGCCACAGCCTCATGCGGCTCATCAGCAGATAGGTCCATACGGCTCTGCGTGTCATAGCCCCATGCGACTCTGAATTAACCAAGTCCGTACAACTCAGATTCAGAAGGGTTTATAGATTCATGCGGCTAAGCCCGACTCATACAAACCGCTGCGGCTACAAACCATCAAGTTCATGCGGTTCAAAAGTGAGCAACGCTTATGCGGCCCAAGTCAAAAACACACATGCGGTACTGATCGAATGTGACAAGCTCATGCGGCCATAATGGGCGAAGTGCTTATGCGGTCACATCGATATGTCTCGTATATGTGGCTTATGCATAAAGTATGCAACAGAGCCATGGCAGTAGTTAGGGTTTTTCGGAGTGACCCCCTTACCAGCGATGGGCGGGTGAACATCAGGATGGACAGCACCTACAGCAGCCGGCGGAGGAGCGACTACATTCGTCGCCGCAGTCGCCGTAGCAGCAACTGCCTTGCTCTTCGCGGCCTTCGATGCAGCAGATCTCTTGGGAGCCATGGTCGATGGATGAAGAAGGAAAACGAAGTGCGAAGTTGGCAACAGGGAATTCAAGCTAAGAAAGGAGGTAAAGAAATCCCCAAGAGCTGAAAAACTCCTATTTATAGGCGATCCATAAAGTAGAAAGACGCCTCGGATTATGTGCCGCCTCCAAAAATAAAGGCGAGAACGCTTCGGTCAAGGCAAAACCGACCCTTGGGATCCTCCCCCAAAAGGCGGCGTCAAATCAAATCGAAGGCAATTAATGAAGATTTGCTCACGTGGTCAGGGCGCGTGGCGAAGAGCCTATGCGGCCAGAAGAATCTATGCGGCCGAGATGCTAATGCGGCCAGGAAGCTCAGGTAAACAGAACATCCTATGCGGCATGAACGGGGCCATGCTTCTTATTCAAAGTGTTTCAATTTTACAAATTGAAAACTTTGAAGGGGGTCCTGTAGAAGCATGGAAAATATTAGAATAAAGACATAAATGGCCCATGCGGTTTTGGGTAGCAAGTCTATGCGGCTCATACTGGAGTTGCCCTATGCGGCCCAAAAGAAGACCCTCAGACTCATGCGGCTCGGGGATGAATGCGGTTCAGCAGGAATATGCGGCTCAATTGACGACACGTGTGACCCCCCCCCCACAGTTGGCCACTGGAGTAATGGCCTCATTTAATGCTCTGACACGACTCGACGGCTGTCTCTGACATAAAGTATCATAATGGCTCTGCCATAATGACAGACTCTTCGGGAAAAGAAGAAAATCTCTGACCCGATCTGACAAAAATCCTAGATTGCCACGTGGCAAAAGTCTCATGCGGCTCGGATAGAGAACAGCTTCATGCGGCTCATTGAGGAATCATTCTAATATGATTAACAAAAATCCGCCATATGCGGTACACCCATAGCCCGGTCTATGCGGCTCAACACCACGCTAATTCATGCGGCCCACAGAAACTATGCATATACGGCTCATGGAGAGATCGTCCCCTGCGGCTCGCAAAGATTATGCATATGCGGCTCATGAAAAGTTCGTCCCCTGCGGCTCGATGAGGCATTGACTCATGCGGCTCACGAGGAGTATCCCCCTGCGGTTCAAGTGTTGGTCACCCTATGCGGCCCTGGCAGGATCTTCAATTAAAAAACGTGGCACTGAAGATGCAACAGAATCCCAACGAGAATATTCGACATTATCATCATAATTGCCGAGATCAGGGCATATCATTCATCATCAAGCCAATAGGACACGTGGCGAGCAATCAAATATTGGCATAATCAATCACGAAGATTTAAAGCAGTCAGCATTAACTGCTCATAAGATTTGGTGCTATCCGCATTAGTGGTCGAGATTCATTATGATCAGGATCAAGGGCCCAGATAGAATGAAAGAGCACCGACATTCCAAACAGATAATCATCAGCAAACCCTAATGATCCTACCCCACTCTTATAAATAGCCAGCATCATTCCCATGTAAAAGAGGTCGGCAACAAAAGAATAAAAAAATAAGAAGAGAGAGATCTACACAGAGAGAGCTCCCCCTTTTCTTGATAACCACAGAGAGAGAGAAGTCGGGAGAGCAACCCGATGAGAGTAAGGAGAGCCTTTCTTCGTCAACGCCGAGCAGATCTTCCCCGAGCCAAGGCTGCATACCGATCGTCCAAGGAGTAAGGCAGAGCGGCCGTCGCTTTCCCGAGCCTCTATCGTCACCCTCCAGAATCAAAAATAAACAATCGTACTTAGTCTGCTGTACCTAGGTTTTCGTCCCTAGGCTTTCTTTGTACGAGCGAGTTTGTATTGTGAGTCTAAGTTCAGTCCTCCGATAATTGTTCTGTTCTTTTACAATCAATGGCAAACAATAACTCTTTTGCATTAAATTTAATTGTCCTTCTTTGATATTCCTATCGTGTGCCATATTGATTCCTTGTTTCAATCTATCCTCAGGATGACGATTACTCGCTCTCAGGCAGCGGGATCTAGCACTATTACGGAGAGGCCCGATCCGACAGGACTTTCACCTCCGGCTGCGGGAGCTGCAGTTGAGGGAGCTGCCACCTCAGTTCCTGTCCCTCAGATGGGAGTAGCAGCGACGGTTCCAAGAGGTCTTCCACCTCCAGCAGCGGGATCGTCCATAGTCATTCCTGATATTCTTCCACCGCCGCCTCCGCTACCGACTGATACTCAGGGGATGATGGCCCTTCTGTAGCAGATGTTGCAGACCCAGAGCACGCAGGCAGATCTGTTATGATAGAGCATGGAGAACTCCTATCAGCTGGCGATGGCAGCAGTAGAGAGGGGTGCACCGGGTCCAGTTCAGGGAGCCCCAGTTCAACAGTAGGGTCAGGGGAGGCCTAGCACATACCTAGACTTCAAAAAGATGAACCCGAGGGAGTTTAAGGGTACCGAAGGTATCCTGTACGCGGATGACTGGTTGGAGGATGTCCATCGGAGCCTGGAGTTAGCAGAGGTCCCGAAAGGGCTTTGATTGACGTCTGTAGCGAGCCAGTTTTTCGATATAATGCTGACTTGGTTTCGTACGGATCCTCGTGCGTCGGTGAGGGGTTTGTCTTGGGAGGACTTCAGGAAGCTCTTTAAGGAGAAGTTCTACCCAGATGTGGCCTTGACAGCTTTGGAGGGACAGTTTGCCAGTTTGGTGCAGGGGAACTCGTCGGTAGACGAGTATGCAGCGGAGTTCTTCTGCCTGAGTAGGTTTGTACCCAGTCTGATCTAGGATGAGGGGTACAAGGCCCACAAGTTCCGGAGGGGTCTTATACATGCAGTTCGCACTGTACCTCTAGACGACGCGATGCGATATTCGAGCAGATTCTGATGGAGGCGCAGATCGCAGAGGAGGACTTCGGCCTCAAGCCGAAGAGGGGCAGCGATGTTCTAGGAGCAAGCTCGAGTACGGGGTCGATGAAGCACCCTCATTTCCAGCAGAGGCAGATTTAGCAGCAGCCTCAGTTGCAGATTCAGCAGGCACCAGCACGTGCCCAGCAGCACCAGGGACAGGGCCAGAGACAGACTACTTCGTGCGGCTTCTGCGGGAAGCCAGGACACACTCGAGAGGCCTGTAAGAAGAGGTTGGGCATCTGTCTATTCTGTGGGGTTCCCGACCACTTGCTGAGGGATTGTCATCTTCGTGGAGCCCGAGGAGGCCAGGACAGAGTGCAGCAGGCCAGAGGACCAACAGTTCAGCAGAGAGGTCCTCCACTTCAGACACAGCAGCAGCGCTTTGTACAGCACCAGAGGGGACCCCCTGCGGGCAGAGTGTTCGCCTTGACTGCAGAGGTGGAGGGAGAGCCAGTGGATGATGTTGTGGTAGGTCACGTTCTTCTTGATTCATTCCCCGCTTTTGCCTTGTTTGATTCTGGTGCCACTCATAGTTTTGTGTCTATTTCCTTTGCTCTGAGACACAACATTATTGCTGAATGTATGGATAGGACTTACAAGATATTGACCGGGGGAGGCATCATCCTAGTTAACAATATCTGCAAGGGGCAGAGAGTTACTCTAGGAGGCCAGGATTTGAGCGTGTGCTTGCTCGTAATGCCCCTTTCGAGGTACGATGTGGTACTCGGAATGGATTGGTTGAGCATGCACCATGCTAGTATAGACTGTAGAGGAGGTAGGGTTCTGTTTAGGCCGTCGGGAGAGCCAGAGATTATGTTTACCAGAGGAGCAGCTGAGCCTGGAGATGGGTTCTGTAGAGCTTTGCTGGCGGGACAGGCATTACCGCATATATTGATAGCTGATTTCATGGATATTTTTCTCGAGGAGTTGCCTGGGATGCCGCCAGATAGGGACATTGAGTTCTTTATAGACTTAGTACCGGATGCTGAGCCTATTTTACAGCACGTCTATAGGGTCAACAACAGCGAGTTGGCAGAGCTGAAGAAGCAAATCGACGAGCTACAGGACAAGGGATTCATCAGATCCAGTTTATCACCTTGGGGAGCGCCAGTCCTATTTGTACCGAAAAAGGATGGTATGATGCGCAAGTGTATCGATTACAGGGCACTCAACAACCTCACTATCAAGAATAAGTACCCGTTGCCGAGGATTGACGACTTGTTCGATCAGTTGAGCGGCACGAAGGTGTTTTCGAAGATAGACCTGAGGTCCGGTTATCATCAGCTAAAGGTGAAGCAGGAAGACATTTCGAAGACAGCTTTTCGGACTCAGTACGGCCAGTACGAGTTCACTGTCATGCCATTTGGGTTGACCAACGCCCCAGTAGTGTTCATAAACTTGATGAACAAGGTATTCCATCAGTACCTTGACAAGTTCGTGGTGGTCTTCATAGATGACATCTTGATCTACTCAAAGACGTCGGAGGAGCACGAGGAGCATCTGAGGATTGTGCTCGAGGCTCTGAGGAAGGAGCTGTTGTACGAAAAGCTTTCGATGTGCGAGTTCTTTCTAGACCAGGTCGAGTTCTTGGGTCATATTGTGACCGATCACGGGATCTTAGTAGACCAGAAGAAGATTGCTGCGGTAGAGTCTTGGTCTACACCCAGTTCAGTTGCCGAGATTCGAAGCTTTCTGGGTTTGGCGGGCTACTATCGGAAGTTCATCCAGGATTTTTCACGGATTACGGAGCCGATGACTAGACTCACTAGGAAGGACGTAGAGTTCATCTGGACTGAGGAGTGTCAGGCCGTCTTCGATGAGTTGAAGAAGAGGTTGACATCAGCTCCGATCTTGACATTACCGTCTGGGACCGGTGGTTTCTCGATCTACAGCGACGCTTCTGGCAGGGGTTTGGGTTGTGTTCTTCAGCAGCACGGGAAGGTGATTGCCTATGCATCTAGGTAGTTACGTCCTCATAAGAAGAACTATCCGACTCATGATCTGGAGTTGGCCGCTGTTATCTTTGCTTTGAAGTTGTGGAAACACTACTTGTATGGAGAGCGGGTTGAGATCTTCACTGATCACAAGAGCTTGAAGTACGTGTTCATTCAGAAGGAGCTGAACATGCGGCAGAGACGTTGGGTCGAGCTGATAAAGGATTTCGATATCACCTTACAGTACCATCTAGAGAAGGCCAACGTAGTTGTAGATGCCTTGAGCAGGTATCCAGTAGCTATGTATCTGACAGCAGATCGTCATTTTTTGGCTGACCTGGACAGTTTGGGAATCGAAGTGATTATTTCGGGCATGGAGGTGCAGATGTGGGGCTTACAGATTCAGTCTGAGTTGATGAACAGAGTCAGATCAGCACAGTATGATGATGTTGTCCTAAGGAGCATCAGGGAGCAGGTACGAGCAGGGTTGCTCGATGATTTCTCTATTGTCGAAGATGGGTCGCTGCGGCACGGTGCTAGACTGTACGTTCTGAGTGGGGAGCTTCGGGAGGAGGTTCTTCAGGAGGCACATCGCTCTCAGTACTCTATGTATCCTGGGGCCAACAAGATGTACAGAGATATGAGGGAGCATATTTGGTGGTACGACATAAAGCGTGAGGTGGCTCAGTTTGTATCTCGCTGCTTGGTTTGTCAGTAGGTGAAGGCCGAGAGACAGAGGCCTGGTGGGTTGCTACAGCCACTATCCATTCCTGCGTGGAAGTGGGAGCACATCACCATGGACTTTGTGTCCGGACTTCTACGATCTCCTGGAAGGAAAGACGCAATTTGGGTCATAGTTGATAGATTGACCAAGTCAGCCCACTTCTTGCCTTTCAAGGTAGGGTTGTCTACGGAAAGGCTGGCAGAGCTGTACATTCGTCAGATCGTGCGATTGTATGGGGTTCCTGTGAGCATAGTTTCAGATCGGGACAGCCATTTTAGTTCTCACTTCTGGAGGAGTTTGCAGGCTAGCTTGGGCACCTCGCTCAAGTTTAGTACCGCTTATCACCCCAGACAGACGGGCAGTCGGAGAGGACTATCCAAACTTTGGAGGATATGCTTCACACATGTGTGCTAGATCTCGGGGGTTCTAGGGAGGACCATCTTTACCTGGTAGAGTTTGCTTACAACAACAGCAAGCCAGTATAGAGATGTCGCCATTCGAGGCTCTATACGGACGGAGATACCGTACTCCCTTGTCATGGGACGATGTTGGTGAGAGAGTGCTGCTTGGACCGGAGATGGTAGTGGATGCAGCTGAGAAGGTCAGGTTGATTAGAGACAAACTTTGGGTTGCTCAAGATAGGCAGCGGCATTGGGCCGATAGCCACCGGAGATCGTTAGAGTTCGAGGTTAGTTTCAGTTCCTGTTTGTGATGCTTGTGATTTTGTTTGTCCTGTGTGCTGAGTTTGTTTTATGTCTAGGCTGGTGCTTTGGTGTTCTTGAAGATTTCTTCGACACGGGGCACGATTCGCTTTGGCGGAGGCGGGAAGCTTAGTCCACGCTACATCGGACCTTTCACTATCCTTGAGAGGGTCGGTGCAGTGGCTTACCGGCTAGACTTGCCGCCTACGCTAGAAGGGGTGCACAACGTGTTCCATATGTCGCAGCTGAGACGGTACGTGGCAGACCCCAGCCATGTATTAGACCATTCAGCGATCGAGGTGGGGCCTACTCTTCACTATCCAGAGCAGCCAGTGGAGATTTTGGATCGTAGGGAGAAGGTGCTCCGGAACCAGGTTATACCCTTGGTTCGTGTTGCATGGAGGCATCACTCTCCAGGTGAGTCTACCTGGAAGAGAGAGGATGACATGCGGGAGCGTTTCCCTTATCTCTTCGAGCCCTGAGGTATAATTTTTATATTTCTGCATGTAATTTTAGTGTATGTTTGTTTTAATTTTGAGGATAAATTTTTTTAAGGTGGATAGATTTGTCACCCCCAGTTTTCATGAACAGGGGTATTTTGGTCATTTTTTTTCCACTTTAAAAATTATTTTGGAATTATTTATTTATTTATGATATTATTTGGGGGGTTATTTGAGTCGGGTTCGAATTTCAACTCAATCTGACTTGTATCGAGGATCCGGGGTAGTTTTGACTCTAGTGGGACCCACACACTAGTTAGCCATGGCTCACATGATATTAATTTTAGTTAGTGGTTAGACTAATTATTTATGAATAGGGTTTGGTTAGATTAGAGATTCAGAATGACTAAAATAGACTCGACTTAAACCCTTTCCTAATATTTAATCAATAGATTAGTGGGAGGGCATTTTAGACATTGCAAATAGGGGATAACCAACCTCCTTGTGGCTGGCCCTAGCTAGGAGTAGGGAGTGAGCCTCTTTGCTTTATTTTCCATTCCACATTCTCTCTCTTGTTCTTCTCCAATTATTTTAGAGAGGTTCCTATAGATTTTCTCCATCAAATCAATTGATTCTTCCACCCAACCTTCTTCTTTCCTTCTCTACTCAAGCTAAGGAGGAAGCTAGCCAAGTTTGGGAGGATTCGGAGCTCGTTCGTGTCCATTTGGGATTCCTACGTGTCAGTGTCGTATCGGGAAGGCTTTTCTTAGATTCGATCTACCGGGAGGTATAAATCTCTTCTCATTTTCATTTTCTCATGCATATAGGATAATTTTAGACCCATAGGAATGACCCCCATGGTTGTGTCTCCATTTGTGTCCATTTCGTGTCCATTTGGAGACTTCTAGGTGTGTCCTATGTGTAGGATTGTGTCCTAGTGGGAAAATCTCTATTTGGACACATGTATTTTTAATATATATTGTTTAAATGTTATTTAGATATTAAATCTCAGATTTCTATTTGTTTAGAGATACGTTTTTTAATGTATCATATGGTATCATATTTATTTATCTATATGTATATATATATATGTATATATATATATATATATATATATATATGTATATTTTTTTTTTTTTTTTTTTTATATATATATATATGTATATATATATATATATATATATATATATATATATATATATATATATATATATATATATATATATATATATAAATATATTTTATGGTATCATATTTATCTATATGTATATATACATATCAATGGTTATATATATATTAAAGTCTATATATAAAGTCTATATATATATATATATATATATATATATATATATATATATATATATATATATATATATATAAAATATATATATATATATATATCAATGGTTATATATATATTAAAGTCTATAAATATATATATATATATATATATATATATATATATATATATATATATATATATATATATATATATATATATATTGTGTCTAATTTATATGTATACATTGGTGTGTCAATATGTGTATTATTTGTGTTTGTGGGTGAGGGAAGATTTCGGCCAAGGGGAGGATTGAGAGTGGTGGTAGTGTTGATATGTGTTTATATTGAATGAGTAGAGAGTGGTTGAATGTTGGTGTGTGTGTGTTTGTATAGATTTAGAGAAGAGATTGGAGAGATATAGAGGGGAGTGATGGAGTGAATGAGGGGATGGGAGGGGGCCTGCTGTGAACAACAGCATTGGTGTATCAGTCCCCCTCCCAGGGGACTGTTTTCCTGGAGCTGGACAGTCCCCAAAGGGAACTGTCATTTGACAGCAGCTGTGGCAGTGGTATACTGCCTTGTACAGCAGGTTGGAGGGGGGTTTAGCCCAGGTATCAGCCCCTTCCAAGCACACATAGCAGCCCCAAACCCAGCCTTTAAATCAACCTTAGCTGTCCCAAAAACCTGTCCTTATTAACCCCATGTATCAGTCCTATATGTATATGTGTGTGTGAGCTATTGTGTGTGTGTGAGTTTAAATATGAGTATGGTATATGACCTATATATGTAGCTATAGGTGCCTAAATGTGAACCTATAGGAGAGCCTATATGTGAACCTATAAGTGTGGTATTATGGGAGCCAATGTTGTGAGTGAATGAGTGAGTGTTGTGTGTGTGGGTGTCTAGCTAGATATGAGAACAATATAGAGTAAGGTAATGAGGATAAACCCCATGTGTCCTAAGATGGACTAGATATCTAGGAAACCCAAATTACTTGGTAGGTAAACCCTAGATAGGATAGTATCTAACTACCCTAAGGAGCCTAGGCTAGTATCTTGAGAATTAGTGGGGTTTCCTTTGTAATGGACAAGGTATCGGGAATACCTTGTGTCACGACCCGCTACCCAAATTGTTGGACCAGACCGAGACATGCCCTGCCTACGTTTGAGATTAAAACGTAGTAAGCTGTTCTAAAGACAACAGGATAAGACTAAATGTGCTAACAGTTCTATAAGTGAATAAAAGTCATAAATGCTCCAAACACAAAAGTCGACGTATATAGTAAAATGTCCAAGTACAAGTGAACTGAAATGTAAAATTGGATACATGTCCAGTTACAAAAAGATATAGTCTAACTACTCTCAAAAGTCTAAAAAATACAAAAGACAACTAGGCGAGGTTCCCCGCAGGAACATCCTCGTAAAGCAGAGCCGGGTCCTCGGCAGTAACTCCATAATATGTATCGCAGAGTAACTCCTCCTCAGTAAGGACACCTACAACGTTATCCTGTCAGGACGGGAGCAAGTACTGAATCTAACAAACTAGCATATGAAACATAGAATGAACATAGGAGGAATAACTGGAAAGCATGGCATCACATAGTCTATCATGGCAAGGACACTATGTCATAGAGACAGATGTATGTAATATTTAATACTGTAGCAGGTACGTGATCGTCAATAGGTGTAAATATACTGTGGTACAAGTATATAAAAGCGATAGATGTACATACATAGAATACAGGGTGCACCTACGATAAGGTATACATAGAATGTCAACTTGCTCGGTGACGTACGTAAGAGTAAGGGGGCATGATCACGTACGCTACTAACAGGTTCCCCATAACCCATATCTAATATGTGAGAGATACATCAAGACTGTTCTAAGCATGGTAGTAACTGAAAGACAACATGTAGGATCTAACTTGCTACCCCAAGGATCAGCATTAACATGGTGGGGTTTGCAGTTCATTTATGTGACATATGTAAAGTTCGTAGAAAGTACTTGCCTCTAGCAAAGCAAAGCAAAACAAAGCTACGATAA